>CM028345.1:10707379-11199633 GCA_016618105.1 Dendrobium huoshanense | reverse complement strand
TAGATTCATCCTTAAAATTCTTAATTCTTCTTTCAAGTTCAGCATAGGATGATTTTAATTCTCAAAATTTTTATTCAAGTCCTCATATTCATCAAGTAGTTTCATGTGGTTGCTATCAATTAAAGCATGATCTTTCCTAAGGATTTCATGTTCCTTATTAAGCTCTTCCAATTCTAAAACTAAACTAGCATGCATCTTTTTTATTTTCCTATATGCATCATGGATGTGTTCAGAAACTTCAAATAATTCATTATAGGTTAAAGCACATACCTCTTCTTGATCTGATTGTTCAACATTATCTGCCATCAAGCAAAGGTTGGTGACTTCTTCTTCTTTTTCAGTCTCAGATGAGTCTGAAGCTGAGTCCGCCCAAAAAGCCTTTTGAAACTTCTTCTTGCCCTTCTTTACCATTGGTTTCTCCTCTACCTTCTCCTTGCTAGGGTGGCTTTGAGATTTGGACAATCAGTCTTTATATGACCTGGTTTCCTGCATTCATAACAAATCACTTCATTAGAAACCTTGTCATTTCTGTTTACTTACCTCTATTCCATTGCTGGCGTCTCTTCTGCTTCCTCTTTAAAAAGCTTCTGAATTGTCTAGTCATCAGTGCAATATCGTCTTCATCCTCAGGTTGTGAGTGTTCACTTTCTGACTCTTCCACATAATGTGCAATATTCTTGTCCTTTCTTGGTTCACCTGCATCAATCTTTCTTTGACTTACTCCTTGCTCGTAAGCAGTGAGTGAACCAAGAAGATTGTCAATGGAATAAATGTTCAGATCTTTAGACTCTGTAATTGCAGTAATTTTAGCATCGTATGCAGTAGGTAAACAACGAAGAATCTTATTAACCATTTCAGTATTAGTTAATTCCCTACCAAGTGCATGCAAAGAGGTGACAATTTGAGTGAATCTTGTGTACATGTCAGATATAGATTCATTAGGTTTCATGCGAAATAATTCATAGTCATGTAACAAGATATTGAGTCTTGATTGCTTAACCTCATTTGTCCCTTCATAAGTTATACAAAGTCTATCTCATATGTCTTTTCCGCTTTTACAAGTGGAAACTCGCATGTAGTCTTCAGATTTTAAAGCACAAAAGAAACTATTTAAACATTTCGCATTTAATTGTGCTAAGTCACGTTCTTCAATAGTCCAATCTGTATAGGGTGTTTCTACCCTAATTCCTTCAACAAATCTAGTTGGTTTTGAGTAACCTTCCTGGACTAGCATCCACATGCGATAATCAAGTGACTGTAAGAAAGTAGACATGCGTGTTTTCCAAAAATCAAAAGGAATATTGTCAAACAGTGGAGGCCTAGTGATAGAGTAACCCTCAGGTGTGTTTCAGTTTCCAAATGTAGCCATCTACCTTAATCAAAAAGTAGTTCAAACTTATGATTTTGAAACTATGCTCTGATACCACTTGTTGAGTCCAGTAATTAGGTTATTAAGCCTAAGTAAATGTCCCACGGCTACCAAGAGGGGGGTGAATTGGTAGTTTTAAAAACTTTAAACCCTCTTAATGATAAACTTGAACCGAAATAAAATTTTCTTTTAAAGTTTGTAGAAAATTGTTTTTCAACCACAGAGTTGTTAGAACTAAAATTTAAAGTGCGGAAACGTAAAAACAATAAAGTAAATGACACCAAATTTATAATAGTTCGGTCTATAACCAGACCTACATCAACTCCTCAGAGGCACCCTCTGAGTATTGCACTAATACCACAAAGTGACTCTCCTTTAGCACCAACATCAAGGCCGAGAAGCCTTTACAACATACTCTTTTCACCACTACCCGGTGCGGCAGAGAATCGTCGTCCTTTTACACAATCCACAGTGCTGGCAGAGAACCATCGTCCTTTTACACTCTCCTAGTGTGGGCAGAGAACCCTACGGCTGTTCACACTCTCCAAGTGTAGGCAGAGAACCTTTTCGCTGTTCACACTCTCCAAGTGTAGGCAGAGAACCCTTCGGCTGTTCACACTCTCCAAGTGTCGGCAAAGAACCGGATCTCCTTGACTGATCTTCTCACAAGAATCTAGAAGGAAGAAGGAAAAGAGTGAAGAAATCCAATTTCACAAGTAGAGACTCTTACCTTAGTAATCTAAGTGAAGCCTTCTCGCTCCAGTGGTAGGAATCCTCCTTTGAATGCTCTCTTCCACTCTCTCCTTGGCTATTCTCTCAAGAGGCACGAAGATCAAATGACAAAAAGATTGGGTGGCAGTCTAATTTGGACTATTATGTAAAAGACAAGAAAAACCGCCCAAAACTGCAAGTTTCCAATTCTGTACGCAGTGGATCGTCCTGTACGATCCTGGATCGTCCTGGACGATTTTACTTAAACGATTTGAAACGACCCAATTTGTATATGTGTACGAAATGACTTCGTACAGATGATCATTCTGTACGAACTAAGTTCGTCCAGTACGAACGGTTATTACAAGGTCGGTTCTAGAAACTGCTGAAAACTGTTCTAAGTCGGTTAATCGTTTGGACGAAAATATGTTCGGCTGGACGAAAATTTTCTAGAGACCCGATCGTCCTGGACGATTATATATTTCGTCTGGACGAAAATATTTCAGAGGACCAATCGCCACGGACGATAATTTGTTTTCGTCTGGACGAAAAATTTCCAGAGACCTGATCATCCAGTACGATATTTAATTTCGTCTGTACGAAAATTTTCTAAAGGACTGGTCGCCTCGTACGATAATAAAATTCGTCTGGACAAAAATTTTACAGAGAACCCATCGTCCGGGACGATAATAAATTTCGTCCTAGACGAATAGGACTTAGAAAAATTTTTTCGAGCAAGTTCCTATTCGTTCCATGTGCTCTATAGGAGATAACTAACGGATCGTCTAGTACAATAAATATCGTCCCGTACGATCAGTATAAAATTTTAAGATCTCCTTATGTGTGTGTGTAAGTTTCTTTTATTCACTCAATTACAATCACTCCCTTTCAAAATTAAATCAAAGAAAATGCAAACTTCAAATAAACAAAATATCTCATGTTGAATTTGATTTGAAGTTATTGTAGTCTGGAGTCTGATTTTCCTGAAATGTTAGTACACACAAGAGCAAATACAAATTTTCTAAAATTGTTAGGAGATAACTATACATTTGAACAATAATGTTTGGAATCATCAAAACTACATAAGTTGCATAAATATAAATCATTCAAATAGCAACTATTCTAACATAAATCATAGCAAGAGTCTCTTAAAATCCACCAGTCAGCTCGAGAGCTCACAGAAAAGGCCAAAAGGGCAGAATTTAGTTCCGGACCTCTCGGTCACCACCTGTGACCCTTCCTTGTCCAGTAGAGGCACATCCAGTTCACCCTGCAGTTTCCACCATTCCTTCGATCCTACCTCAGAAGGATATTAAGCAGTTAATTGAGGACCAGGTAAGGGAGGCCTTAGCCCTTTCTCAAGGAACCGTGTCTATTTCAAAGGGTAGACCCTACCCTGAGGAATATGACTTAGTTCCTTACCCAAAGGGCTTTGTGCCACCAACTTTTAAAGTTTTTACTAGAATTGAAAATCTGAGACAGCATCTGGCCCACTTCCGAGCAAGCTGTTGCAATGCGGGAGGGTCAGATGCTCTACTATTTAGCCAATTTGTAAGTAGTCTATCCGGTATTGCTTTTGAATGGTACGCCGATCTTCCCAACGGTTCAGTAAAAACTTTTAGCGAGCTAGAAAACCTCTTTCTTAAGAGATTTTCTGGAGCACAACAGCTTACCACTGTGGGCAATCTTGTGGTTGAAAAGCAAAAGCCGGGAGAGTCTCTGGTTGAATACATCTTGAGGTGGCGAAACCTCTCGATGAAGTGTGAACCCCAGTTGCAAGAGAAACACGCTGTGGAGATTCTTTTGAAAAATATCCACGGCCCTATTGCTTTTCTCCTGAAGGGTTTCACTATTAAAACTTTTGAAAAACTTCTTAATAAGGCTAGCAATTTGCAGGAAGAGGCTCCTAGGATGCCATTCTTACGAGAGCAGTCTGAAGAAAGGAAGGGTCCAAAATTGGTGAAAACATTTGAAAAGAAAGCTGTGGTCTCAGCAGTAGATAAAGGAAAGAGGCCAGTGATTAGTCAGCCTAGCACTCCACTTCCACCACAGCCGCCTCAGAAGCAGCCCTTTCAGATAGTTCCTAGTATACTAAAGATCCTGCCTCCATCCCTTTTAGAGAGAGATTGGCAAAGCCTTATCCATTTAAAAGGGAGTCAGTTAAGAAGATCTTCAAGAGCTTGTTAAAGAAACCGGATTTTCAGTTGCCGGAGGCCAGGAGGCCTGAGGATGAGAGCAAGAAAGATGATCCCAAGTATTGCCCGTACCACAGGATGCTTAGTCACCCTCTTGAGGACTGTGTTGTGTTCAAAGATTGGCTTGAGAGGAACTACACCCAAGGTAACATCATAATATCTAAGGAATACTTGGTCGATCCAGAAAAGGCTTCAGTTAAAACCATTTCAGGTAATCCTCCTAACTCTTTTTATCTTGTTGAAGATGGTTGGGACATTGCTTTGTCCCGGGCACTTAAAAAATCAATTAACAAGTCTTTTTGTCTTTCTCAATAGCTGACTATGATAGCCCAGGCCCCGGTGTGGAAGGTTGACCTGGACGCTTCGCAGAAGGATGTTGAGCCACTTCCCTCTCCAGTAGTCTTAGGAACTACTAAGAAAAATGTAAAAGAAAAGAAATTTGATTTTGTAGAGAGGAAGTGTGTAGATGAGAGATGTATTAGAATGGCGGATGGTGGTGTTAAAACCCTTTCCCCTCTTTTGTTATCTGACTTTTATTTTGCCCCATCAAAGGCAAATGGTCAAAAGATGAATAAAAAACATCCTTCTACTTCTGTCTTGATGATTGGCCATGAATCTCAAATGCAAATTGATGACTCTCTTGTTTTGAATCAAACTCCTAATGAAATAGATATTGAGGTTAATCAAAACGACCTCCCCGAATCGACTATTCAAGAAGATGTCGAATATGAAGCCTTATCAGAAAGTGATTTCCCCCAATGTGATTTTCAGGGAAGTCCTATCGAGAAAGAGTTTTTAGATTCTGACTCTCTTTCGGGAAACGACGATCTAATGCCTACAGTGAGTGTAGACACCGCTCTAGTTTGCCCGCCCGAAGACATCGAGCAGGTGCAACTTCGTGGCGGTAAAGTCTTACCTCCTAGGTTGCCCCCTCAGGACAAAGGCAAGCAATCCTCATTCGAAAATCTAAATCCAAATTCCCCTCAGCAACCAGAATTACCTTTAATTCCTCCGGGTTTCGAGTCTGTCATTCCTAAGGTTGATTACAACGTCCTAGCCCACCTTAGGAAGTTGCCAGCAAAATTAAGTATTTACGACGCCCTCCTTCTCCCCAAAGAAATGAGGGAGTCTTTAATTAAAGCACTTCTCGACCCGAGATTTGCTTAACACAGTTAGCTGCAACTTCATAAGATGAGGCTCTCTACTTCAAAGAGGTCCCCGGGGTTACCTTTTCAGACGAAGATTTACTCTTGGGAACTGCCGACCACAATCGCCCCCTCTACATTACTGTAGATGTGGGAAACTTCAAGTTATCAAGAGTCCTTGTTGATCCGGGTGCATCGGTCAACGTGATGAACATAAAGACTCTTGCTTATCTCAGAGTTGATACTAGCAAGCTTTCAACCGACAGGTTGGTGCTTCGTGGGTTCAACGAGAAGGGCGAGAGAGCTTTAGGTTCAATCACTTTACTCCTAGAAATAGGAGGGTTAAAAACTGAAGCTAAATTTCATATAATTGATTCGACTACGTCCTTTAACGCACTTCTAGGTAGACCTTGGATTCACGAATATAGGATGGTTCCATCTACCCTGCACCAATGCGTTAAGTATCAACGAGACGGCATTGAACATGTGATTAAGGGTGATTTGCAACCATTTTCAATTCAAGAAATTGGGATCTACGAAGATGCTGCGTATTTCATACCAAAAGGGTCCTCGTCCCGTTCTAAATTGGAGATCAAATTTGAGGAGAAAATGGTTGGACAAAAATTCGACCAAAAGAAGGAAAAAGATAAAAATATCAATCAAGAAATGACACAATCGAGTAGTGAAGACGACTCTGATATCGTTGTCCTTACGCCTCCAAGCACATTACCTCAAAGAGGTGGGAGGAAGGCTTTAAGGGCACGAGGTCGAGGCCGTGCTTCATTAGATAGGAGAGCAGCACCTGTGTATATTGATTTGGAATCAGATTCTGATGGTGAACTAGAAAGTCAAGGTACTGCCATCTCTCTTGATTATCAAAACATAAATGCTCCTCCAAAATTTGATCTCACCTTAGACCAGGACAGTGACCCTGAGGTAGATATTTCAAAAGTTAAAAGTGACGAGCCTGAATTAACAATGTATGAAAAGCTCACTAGAAGGATTGAGGCCCTTTCTCTGACCCCACTGTCGGCAGGCAGGATTGTAGGGTTGGAAGTCAAAGTGGCCCCCAACTTGGATGGTGAAGTTAAGAAAGTCCAGAAATTCTTTCCTGGCTCCTCCTCCGCAAGGGACGAAGGTGATGTAACCCTTGAGGAGGCAAATTTTAATGAATTAATGGAATTACCTTTCGGCTACTTCCCTGTTTGTATAAAAAATACTTTTTCTAAAGGTTCTATACCATACCGATGGACTAAGGGTCAAGCTAGATACCACGAGAATATTTGGCGAACAAAAATAAATAAAAATCCAACAAGTGGTATTGGCTTTGGGACAGTTAGTTCATTCGATGATGATGAGTATTGCCTAATGATAACTTACCACCTCGATTCTCCAAATGTCCCTACAGATCCTCCTTGTCCTCTAGATGGACTCTGTTTGGAGACTATAGACGATTCCGATGATCTTCAAGTTCGGGATGCACCCCCTGAATTTGAAGAGGAAATTAAGTAGACAGTCGATGAGTTGAGAGAAATTAACCTGGGAAACGATGATAACCCCCGTCCGATTTTCATATGTACTTTGTTGAGCGAGGGTGAAACCCAAGACTTAATCCAGTTGTTATTCGAGTTCAAGGATTGCTTTGCCTAGACATACGACGAAATGCCAGGTTTTCCTGCTGAGGTAGCAGTTCACAAACTTGGGGTTCGGCATGATGTCATTCCTGTTAAACAAGCTCCTCGATGCATGCGCTTAGAGATTGAGCAACAAGTCATTTCTGAAGTTAAGAAATTGGCAGAAGCCGGATTCATTCGAGAGGAGCAATATCCCTCCTGGGTGGCCAGCGTCGTGCCAGTTCGAAAGAAAAATGGTCAAATTTGGATTTGTGTCGACTATAGGGATCTGAATAAGGCATGTTCTAAAGATGAGTTCCCTCTACCAATACCAGAACTCATGGTGAACATTGCCTCCTCACATGCTATTTTCTCATTCATGGATGGCTCGTCGGGTTATAACTAAATCAAGATGGCCCAGAAGATGAGAGAAATACAGCGTTCAGAACCCCTATTGGAATCTTTTGTTATAAGGTAATGCCATTCGGCTTAAAGAATGCCGGAGCAACCTACCAACGGGCCATGACCCGTATCTTTGACGACTTAATTCATAATCAAGTTGAATGTTATATTGATGATTTAGTTGTCAAGAGCAAGGTCAAAGAGGCTCACCTGTATGACTTAAGAGTTGTTTTCGAACGGTTGCGCCGCTACGATTTGAAAATGAACCCCTTGAAGTGCGCCTTCGGCGTCACCTCGGGAAAATTCTTAGGATTCGTAGTGAGGCACCGTGGAATCGAGATCGATCCTGCTAAAATTGAAGCCATCTTAGATATGTCATCCCCTAGGAGCCTTACCCAGTTAAGGTCTCTACAAGGTAGATTGGCATATATAAGGAGGTTTATTTCTAATCTTTCCGGGAGATGTCAACCCTTTTCTGTCCTTGTGAAAAACGATATTAAGTTCGTATGGGACGAGAAGTGCCAAAATGCTTTCGACGACATCAAACAATACCTTTCTAATCCGCCAGTCTTGGCAGCTCCGATTCCGGGAAAGCCGTTAATCCTCTACACTGCAACCTTAGATGAGTCTTTAGGCGCCCTGTTGGCTCAAGTTAACGACGAAGGGAAAGAGAATGCTCTCTATTACCTCAGTCGAAGACTCCTTCCTACTGAAATTCGATACCCGTCAATTGAGAAGCACTGTCTTGCTTTGGTTTTTGCAGCTCAGAAACTGAGGCATTACATGCTCTCACACTCAATCAGTTTGATTTCGAGAGTTAATCCTTTGCAATATCTTATGACCCGGCCTACGTTGTCAGGACGTTTAGCTCGTTGGTCTATGATACTACTGCAATTTGAGATTACTTTCACTCCTTTTCGTGCTGTGAAAGGACAGGCTGTCGCCAACTTATTGGCAGCACACCCGCTGCCTACAGATTCTCCCCTGAACGATGATCTACCCGACGAACAAATCATGGGTTTGAGGGAGTCTGATGAGGCTGTCTGGGAATTATATTTTGATGGGGCAGCATCCTCTCGTAGGATTGCGACCCAACAATCTGTAATTCCTAGAAAGGCTGGAGTCGGTTTAATTTTCATAACGCCAAAAAAAGGAATGATGTATTTTTCCTACCACTTATCGGAGCCTTGCACAAACAACAAAGTTGAATACGAAGCTCTGATAACCGGTCTGGAACTTGCAATTCTAATGGAAATAAAAGAGATTAAGATCTTTGGAGATTCCCAACTGGTTATTAACCAAGTCGACGGAACTTATAAAGTCTTGAATCCGAATCTCCTAAGATATCACCAGTACACACTTCACTTGTTGGAACAAATTCCTACTGCTACTTTGTATAGGGTTCCCCGTGGTAGCAATTCTGCGGCAGATGCCTTAGCAAAACTCGCAAAGGAATTTACCTGTCATGAGCAGGATTCCATCCCTATAGAGATTCAGGGTCGTAAAGCCCTCTCTCTTATAGATTTGGAACACATAAGCAAGACTCCCCTTCAGATCCTTTCTGCCTCTTCGACAACCGACGAAGAAGGCAATTGGAGACAACCCTTAATCGATTACCTTAAAGAAGAGAAGCTTACCCAGGATAAATCACTTTCCAACCAGATTAAGAAACGTGCCCTATCATATGCACTAGTTAATGATCTGTTGTACCGTCGGTCCTTCGATCACATGTGGCTGCGCTGTTTGGACAAGCGAGAATCCCTGAAGATTGTTAATGAAGTTCATTCAGGACTGTGCGGTGCACATCAATCGGGTCCAAAAATGAAATTAAAGATTAAAAGACTTGGATACTTCTGGCCTACAATGATTGACGATTGCATGAATACTGCAAAGCACTGTCATTAATGTCAGGTCCATGGTGTAGTTTTACATCAACCGCCTAATGTGTTACACCCTACGATAGCCTCGTGGCCCTTTGAAAGTTGGGGCATGGATATCATTGGGCCGATTGACCCTTCTTCCGTGATAGGTCATCATTTCATATTAGCAGCGACTGATTACTTTTCAAAGTGGGCGGAAGCAATTCCCCTACGCAACGTAACATCACACCATGTCTTAAATTTCTTTCGTGATCATATCGTATATCGATTCGGCGTACCTCGCAGAATCATATCCGATAATGGGTCTGCATTCAAGTCTACAAAAATTAATAGTTTTGTGAGACGCCATAATATTGATTGGAGATACTCGACGATCTACTACCCTCAGGAAAATGGATTGGCCTCGGCCTTCAACAAAACCTTGGTGCAAATTGTTAAAAAGACCCTTGATGATAACAAACGACAGTGGGATGAGCGGTTGGTGGAAGCTTTGTGGGCTTATCGTACCACTTATAGAACCCCGACCCAATCCACCCCGTTTGCACTAGTGTATGGATCTGAGGCTGTTCTACCCTTGGAAATACAAATCCCTTCGCTCAGGATTGCAGTTCAGAGTCAAATTACAAATGAACAAAATGCAAAACTATGATTGGAAGAACTCGAAGGCCTTGAAGAGCGACGTCTCCAAGCTCAACAAAGTTTAGAGTTGTATAAGACCCGTATGGTTCAATCCCATGATAAGCTAGTGCGACCTAGGACCTTCCAAGCAGGAGACTTGGTATTGGTCCTTCGGAGGCCTATCTTAGCCCATCGGAAGTTGGGAGGCAAATTTGAACCTACGTGGGAAGGACCCTTCGTTATAGAGACTATCTACGAAGGAGGCTCGTATCAGTTAGTAGATTGTAAAGGGAACCACCCAATGCTACCTGTCAACGGGCGTTTCCTTAAGAAATACTATGCTTGATGTAGCTCATTTTATCAATTAATAAAATTTCCTTCTTATTTTGCAATCCAGTTCTTTCCTTTTCTTTAATTCTCTTATTTTTAAGGGTCAAATCGTTCCCTCCCTTAGGATCACATTCGCTAGTAATGGAGTACGCCCTTCGTGGCACCATCCTAGTTTGCCAGTTGAGGTCCTCTGTGTGGAGCAAGTTTCCTCCCCACATGACCATTCGCTAGTGATGGAGTACGCCCTTTGTGGCACCATCCTAGTTTGCCAGTTGAGGTCCTCTGTGTGGAGAAAGTTTCCTCCCCACATGACCATTCGCTAGTGATGGAGTACGCCCTTCGTGGCACCATCCTAGTTTGCCAGTTGAGGTCCTCTGTGTGGAGCAAGTTTCCTCCCCGCATGACCATTCGCTAGTGATGGAGTACGCCCTTCATGGCACCATCCTAGTTTGCCAGTTGAGGTCCTCTGTGTGGAGCAAGTTTTCTCCCCACATGACCATTCGCTAGTGGTGGAGTACGCCCTTTGTGACACCATCCTAGTTTGCCAGTTGAGGTCCTCTGTGTGGAGCAAGTTTCCTCCCCACATGACCATTCGCTAGTGGTGGAGTACGCCCTTCGTGGCACCATCCTAGTTTGCCAGTTGAGGTCCTCTGTGTGGAGCAAGTTTCCTCCCCACATGACCATTCGCTAGTGATGGAGTACGCCCTTCGTGGCACCATCCTAGTTTGCCAGTTGATCTGCCTATTTGGATTAAGTCTTCTATCAGCATCCTATAGGCCTAAGGTTGGGTGATGCCCTTCCTTAGACCCAAGGCTAGGTATTCCCTACCTTGGTTTCTCCAGTCCTCTCTTCATAATAGGTGTAAGCTTTTCACTAGTTCCCAATGGACTTAAGGTTGGGTGATGCCATTCCTTCAACTCTTTAAGATTCTACTCCTATTCGGTCAACGCCAATGTGTGCAGCAGAAGTTCCTTCTACCACACACATTGGGGGTCCATTTGTTGACCTCATTTTTGTATGAGGTCACTAAGGCCCTTGCAAACTCCAAATTAAATTTAAATCCTAGGATCCACTCTAGACCTTAGGATTCTTTCCTAGAGCCAGACCTTAGAGCCTACTCTAGAGCCTAGGATTCCCTTAAATCCTAGATCTTAGAACTCCTCTAGATCTTAGGACCACTCCAACTTCAAATTAATCCCCACCCTTGATCAACCTCAACCTCAAATCAATTCCTACATTTGATCAACTCCAACTTCAATTTGATTCCTACCTTTGATCAATTTAAATCTCAAACTCCATTCAACTCAAATTCAAATTAATTCAAGTTTCAAACATATCCAAACCTTGATCCAATCAATTTGACAATCCAACCTTCAACTTAGACTTTGATCCAAACTTCAATCTAGCTTTGACCTCATCCATTCATTAACAATCACCACATGATTGTAAATGATTTGGATACTTCAATACTAATCATTCAAACTTAAAATCCATTCCAAATCCAGAAGTCTAAACTCAAATTCAAAGTCTTAAGGCCTTGTCTTAAAGACCCTTTTCAAAGAATTTTCAAACATTTCAAAACCCAGTCAAATGGTCTCTGATTCAGGGTCTATCACTTGCAAAGTGATAAGACATGTCTCTAGAGGTTACCCTCCAACTTTGAGCTCATTCTGAGGTCTCTAACCCCAGAATCTGAATTAAAATCCAAAGGCTGTAAAACCTTCAAATATTTACAGCCTATGCCACTGAACCTAACCCCTTTGAGATCCTGACCTTGGAACCCTTATCCAAGCCTCCAATCACTTTAAGACTCTTGATTTTAACCCATTGAGCAGTAAACTGCATTTTTCAGAACCATTTTTTTGGCCATAGTTGACCAATGGGCCAAAATTGACCAAAATACTCTTATGGGATTTCAAATGGCTATTTTAATTCAAATCAATTCCAAACTCTTTGAAACCACTTTCAATGAATTTCAAATATCAAACCCAACTTGTTGAACTCAAACCCAGACCTTGGGTCAACCTGGTTGACCAAGTCAACCAAGTTTGACCCATGGACCCATACACCCTCCTCTTTCAAATTTTTGAATCTAGTCCATTCCAAGTCCTTTGAATGTATGGGATGAACCCTTGGGTACCCAAGAGACCCCTCTTGGTGACCCAAGCCTTGGGCTCACTTGGGTTAGCCGTAATGCTTGACCCAAGTGACCAAAGAGGGGTCTCCCTTGAGCCATCTTTTAATCTTAATCAAATTGAATTCAAATCAAGGTGCCATTGGGTTCCCATTGACCCAATACACCTTCTTTGACCAGCCCAATCCTTGGGCTCACTTGGGTCAAGAGTTAGGCTAACCCAAAGTGCCCAAGAGCACTTGGGATTGAGCCAACTCTCAACTTAAGCCCAATTGAACCTGATCAACACCTCCCACAGGTGGCCCTAGGTCCAATACACTCCCTCCAGCCAGCCCATGCCTTGGGCTAGCTTGGGTCAATAGTTAGGCTAACCCAAAGTAGCCAAAAACACTTGGACCCGAGCCATTTTCCAGCTCAGATCAAATTGGACCCAATTGCCACTTGCATTGGGTGCACCAGACCCAGACCCACTTCCCACCTCAAGCCTAGGGTATGGCCTGACCTGGGTTGAGCCCAAATCGACCCAAACCGAGCAGATTTGGATCAACCCGAGCCAACCTTTGACACAAGCCAAATTGGACCCAATTGCCACTTGCATTGGGCGCACCAGACCTAGACCTACCTCCCATATCTAGTCCAGGGTCTGGCCTGACCTGGATCGAGCTCAATTCGACTCAAACCAAGCAGTTTTGAGCCAAACCGAGCCACCGGATCGATTCCGGCCTCCCCAGACCAATTTGACTCCACTCCCAGCTCCAGTGTGTCCCCATCGGCCTTCCCTGGTCAACCCGACCCAGACCGTGGCCGGCGGCGGTCGGAACCAATGGAGAGCAAGTTCCGGTGGTCCCCCCAGGTCGATCCTGACCGAAAGCCTTCCAAAGGCTGTGGCTCGCCGGCTTGAGGCTCACGAGCTCTCTGGAACGGTGCCCCTTTCCACTTGGCATCAATCCGAGAGCTCCTCCGATTTAATCCTGGTCCTCCGAGCTAGCGGGAGGAGGCTTAATAGGCTGGTGTGTTTGAATAGTTGCTATTTGAATGAGTTATATTTTTGCAACTTATGTAGTTTTGATGATTCCAAACATTATTGTTCAGATGTATAGTTATCTCCTAACAATTTTAGAAGATTTGCACTTGCTCTTGTGTGTACTAACATTTCAGGAAAATCAGACTCCAGACTACGAAAACTTCAAATCAAATTCAACATATGATATTTTGTTTATTTGAAGTTTGTCTTTTCTTTGAATTAATTTTGAAAGGGAGTGATTGTAATTGAGTGAATAAAATCTCACACACACAAATTAGGAGATCATGAAATTCTATACTGATCGTACAGGACGATATTTATCGTACTGGACGATCTGTCAGTTATCTCCTATAGAGCACTTGGAACGAATAGGAACTTGCTTTGAAAAATTTTTCTAAGTCCTATTCGTCCAGGACAAATTTTAATATCGTCCCGGACGATGGGTTCTCTGTAAACATTTCGTCCAGACGAATTTTACCATCGTACTGGGCGACCAGTCCTCTGGAAAAATTTTGTCCAGACGAAAATAAATATCGTACCGGACGAACAGCTCTCTGGAAAATTTTCGTCCAGACGAAACCAAATTATCGTCCCTGGCGATTGGCTCTCTGGAAAATTTTCGTCCAGACGAAATAAATAATCGTCCAGGACGATCGGCTCTCTGGAAAATTTTCGTCCAGACGAACATATTTTCGTCCAAACGATAAACCGACTTAGGACAGTTTTCAGCAGTTTCTAGAACCGACCTTGTAATAACCGTTCGTACTGGACGAACCTAGTTCGTACAGGACGATCAGCTGTACGAAGTCATTTCGTACACATATACAAATTGGGTCGTTTCAGATCGTTTAAGTAAAATCGTCCAGGACGATCCAGGATCGTACGGGACGATCCACTGCGTACAGAATTGGAAATTTGCAGTTTTTGGGCGGTTTTTCTTGTCTTTTGTATAAATAGTCCAAATTAGACTGCCACCCAATCTTTTTGTCATTTGATCTTCGTGCCTATTGAGAGAATAGCCAAAGGGAGAGTGGAAGAGAGCAATCAAAGGAGGATTCCTACCATTGGAGCGAGAAGGCTTCACTTGGATTGCAAAGGTAAGAATCTCTACTTGTGAAATTGGATTTCTTCACTCTTTTCTTTCTTCCTTCTAGATTCTTATGAGAAGATCATTCAAGAAGGTCCGGTTCACTGCCGACACTTGAAGAGTGTGAACAGACGTGGGTTCTCTGCCTACACTAGGAGAGTGTAAAAGGACGAAGGTTCTCTGCCTACACTTGGAGAGTGTGAACAGCCGTAGGGTTCTCTGCCCACACTAGGAGAGTGTGAAAGGACGACGGTTCTCTGCCCATACTAGGAGAGTGTAAAAGGATGAAGATTCTCTGCCAGCACTGTGGATTGTGTAAAAGGATGACGGTTCTCTGCCGCACCGGGTAGTGGTGAAAAGAGGGTTTTGTACAGGCTTCTCCGCCTTGCTGTGGGTGCTAAAGGAGAGTCACTTTGTGGTATTAGTGCAATACTCAGAGGGTGCCTCTGAGGAGTGGATGTAGGTCTGGTTGTAGACCGAACCACTATAAATCTGGTGTCATTTACTTTATTGCTTTTACGTTTCCGCATTTCAAATTTCAGTTTTAACAACTCTGTGGTTGAAAAACATTTTTCTACAAACTTTAAAAGAAAATTTTATTTCGGTTCAACTTTAATTTTAAGAGGGTTTAAAATTTTTTAAAACTACCAATTCACCCCCCCTCTTGGTAGCCGTGGGACATTTACTTAGGCTTAACAACCTAATTACTAGACTCAACAAGTGGTATCAGAGCATTATTTCAATATCATAAGTTTGAACTACTTTTTGATTAACGTAGATGGCTACATTTGGAAACCGAAACACACCTGAGGGTTACTCTATCACTAGACCTCCACTGTTTGACAATATTCCTTTTAATTTTTGGAAAACACGCATGTCTACTTTCTTACAGTCACTTGATTATCGCATGTGGATGTTAGTCCAGGAAGGTTACACAAAACCAACTAGATTAGTTGATGGAATTAGGGTAGATACACCCTATGCAGATTGGACTATAGAAGAACGTGACTTAGCACAATTAAATGCGAAATGTTTAAATAGTTTCTTTTGTGCTTTAAAATCTGAAGACTACATGCGAGTTTCCACTTGTAAAAGCGGAAAAGACATATGGGATAGACTTTGTATTACTTATGAAGGGACAAATGAGGTTAAGCAATCAAGACTCAATATCTTGTTACATGACTACGAATTATTTCGCATGAAACCTAATGAATCTATATCTGACATGTACACAAGATTCACTCAAATTGTCACCTCTTTGCATGCACTTGGTAGGGAATTAACTAATGCTGAAATGGTTAATAAGATTCTTCGTTGTTTACCTACTGCATACGATGCTAAAATTACTGCAATTACAGAGTCAAAAGATCTGAACATTTATTCTATTGACAATCTTCTTGGTTCACTCATTGCTTATGAGCAAGGAGTAAGTCAAAGAAAGATTGATGCAGGTGAACCAAGAAAGGACAAGAATATTGCACTAAATGTGGAAGAGTCAGAAAGTGAACACTCACAACCTGAGGATGAAGATGATATAGCACTGATGACTAGACAATTCAAAAGCTTTTTAAAGAGGAAGCAGAAGAGACGCCAGCAATGAAATAGAGGTAAGTATAACAGAAATGGCAAGGTTTCTAATGAAGTGATTTGTTATGAATGCAGGAAACCAGGTCATATAAAGACTGATTGTCCAAAACTCAAAGCCTCTCCTAGCAAGGAGAAGGTAGAGGAGAAACCAATGGTAAAGAAGGGCAAGAAGAAGTTTCAAAAGGCTTTTTGGGCGGACTCAGCTTCAGACTCATCTGAGACTGAAAAAGAAGAAGAAGTCACCAACCTTTGCTTGATGGCAGATAAAGCTGAACAATCAGATCACGAAGAGGTATGTGATTTAACCTATAATGAATTGTTTGAAGTTTCTGAACACATGCATGATGCATATAAGAAAACGAAAAAGATGCATGCTAGTTTAGTTTTAGAATTGGAAGAGCTTAATAAGGAACACGAAATCCTTAGGAAAGATCATGCTTTAATTGATAGCAACCACATGAAACTACTTGATGAATATGATGACTTGAATAAAAATTTTGAGAATTTAAAATCATCCTATGCTGAACTTGAAAAAGAATTTGAGAAATTTAAGGATGAATCTGAGCACAAGACATATAGAGTCAATTATACAAATCGAATCTTGGAGGAAATGAATTCATTTTACAAACTTACTATAAGAGCTCTCGAGGATAATAGGAACCCCCCTAAACTTGAAGATTTTACAAATCCTAAGTATTATCCAAAATTCATGAAATCCCTTAGAAGACAATCATATGAGAGAAAACATAGGAATATTTTTCCTAATGTTAAATGTAACAATTGTGGATTTTTGGGACATATATCTCACACCTGCACTTTAAAGATGAAGCCTAATTTGGTGTGGAGAACTAAGATGCATAAACCTAGACATATCACACATGCATCTGATTATAAATTTCATAAAGGTGAACCCAAACTAGTTTGGGTTCCCAGGTCTAACATTTGAGAATTTTGCAGGTATACTCTCACACAAGACCTCGTGAGAGTATATGGTACCTGGACAGCAGATGTTCTAAGCACATGACTGGAGATACTGCTCAATTCATAACGCTGGAAGCCAGGAGTGGAGGCAAGGTTACACTTGGAGATAATACCACAAAGAAAGTGGTTGGATCAGGTATGATTGGAAATTTGAAAAACTTTTTCATAGATAATGTTTTATTAGTTAAAGGCTTGAAACATAATTTGCTTAGCATAAGTCAGCTATGTGATAAGGGCTATAATGTAAAATTTTTACCTACTAGCTGCATAATTAGCCTAAATGGGAAAATTGTTTTAAATGGAAAAAGGGTGAATAATGTCTACATGCTAGATTTAAATTGTATTCAATCTCCTACTGCTTTTTGTTTGAAAACTGTTTCTGATGAATCATGGCTTTGGCATAGGAGACTTTGTCATTCTAGTATGAAAAATCTTAGAAAAATTACCCAAAAGAATTTGGTGAGAGGAATACCTAAACTAGACTTTACTAAGGACCATCTGTGTGATGCATGTCAATTAGGAAAACAAGTGAAGTCCTCTTTTAAGTCCATTAAAGATCTTAGGACCAGTAAACCTTTAGAAATTCTACACATGGATCTTTTTGGACCAGTAAGCACTGTTAGTCTAGGAGGAAAGGTATATGGATTTGTTATAGTAGATGATTTTTCAAGATTCACCTGGGTTATATTTCTTTTTCATAAGAGTGAATCATTTGAGGAATTCAGAAATTTTTCAACTTGGATACAAAGAAAACTAGGATGTGAAATAATTTCTATACAAAGTGATCATTGAGGAGAATTTGAAAATGATAGATTTGAAGATTTCTGTAAAGAAAAGGGGATTGATCACAATTTTTCTGCTCCTAGAACTCCTCAACAAAATGGAGTAGTTGAAAGAAAGAACAGAACATTAATAGAAGCCGCCCGAGCAATGTTAGCAGAATACTCTCTTCCTAGATATTTTTGGGCTGAGGTGGTTAGCACTGCATGCTATGTTCTGAATAGGGTGAATGTGAGATCAAATTTGAATAAAACACCCTATGAGTTGCTAAAAGGAAGAACACCAAATTTGTCTCATTTTCATGTATTTGGTTGCAAGGTGTTCATACATAATAATGGAAAATCTGCCTTAGAAAAATTTGATCCAAAATCAAATGAAGGAATTTTTGTTGGATATTCAAGTGTTGGAAAATCTTATAGAGTATTCAACAAAAGAACTTTAGTCATTGAAGAAACCACACATGTTGTTTTTGATGAAAATGGAAATATGGAAGAGCCAAAAATTGTTGAAGAAGAAATTGAAGAAAACTCCCAAAAGATTGATAGATTAAATTTGGAAGAAAATGTGGAAGAAAATTTAGAAAGAGAAGACCCTTTGCCTAGAGATTTGAGATTTTCTAAAAACCACCCAAAAGAATTAATCATAGGTGAACCAAGTGAGGGTGTTAGAACTAGGCGTGGATTAAACAAGGAAAAAAGCACTTCTGGAATATGTCAATTCATTGGAAATTCATTAGTTTCATGGTCTAGTAGAAAACAAAATTCAGTGGCACTATCTACTGCAGAAGCAGAATACATTGCATTAGGAAGTTGTGTGGCACAAGTACTTTGGTTAAAACAACAGTTGATTGACTTAGGATTAACTATAGGCACTATTCCAATTTATTGTGACAATACTAGTGCAATTTGTATTTCCAAAAATCCTATTCAACATTCTAGAACCAAACACATTGATATAAGGCATCATTTCATAAGGGATCATGTATCCAAAGGAGAAATTGAACTCATACATGTTTCAACTGAAAATCAACTTGCAGACATTTTTACAAAACCTTTAGCCTTTGATACCTTCAGTACTTTAAGAACAAGGCTTGGTGTTATTGATTTGAATGCTTAACCAAAATGTCTTTGCAACATTGATACTTGTTGTGTTTTGTTTTTTGTGATTTTGTGAATTTTGTGTGTTTTTGTATGAATTGTTTTTGGATTTATGATTTTTGTCTTATGTTTTCTGTGTTGTTGATTGTTTTTGTTGATTTTGTTAAATTAAAAAAATTTAAAATCAAAAATTTTTTTTTTTTGGAGGAAATCATCCAGGACGAAATATTTTCGTACGGGACGATGTGTTAAGAAACAGTTTGCGCGAATTTAAACCGTTTTGAGAGCAGTTTTTTATTGGATCGTCTGTACGATCTGTGATCGTCCAGTACGAATTTTTTCTTTTTCTCAAACGTCGGGACGATTGAATGCAGCGGTTGAGTGGATAAGACAGTTTTTAATACGAACTTCGTCTGTACGAAATTTTTTTCGTATGTACGAACATGTGTCGATTCATTGTAGGGGACGGTTTTCAAGAGTCATTAAAACGAAACGCTTTTCGATCGTCTGTACGAAATTTTTTCGTATGTACGATCGGTCAAGTCAAAAAGCCTGTACGAAGGGACGCATCGTAAGTTGTGTTGAATACGAAAAGCCGTTACATTTTGGATGAATTGGATCGTCTGTACGAAATTACTTCGTCCAGACGAACGATAATTTTTCGTCCAGGATGAATATTTTCGTCCAGGACGAACGTATCGTTTTTCTTTAAATATGAAGGCTTTCAAACTTGACAATCACACTTTCAAACATCTTTTTCAATCCCTTTCTACATCAACTCAACTATGGCCTCCTCTAGCAAAAGACAAAAAGTTTTGGTGAAGAAACCTAACAGGAATGCCCCAGACAACTTCCTTTCCAAAGCAAATGAGGAATCTTTTCCTCGTTTTGCATCTGCAAAAATCACTCCGTCTCGAATTCTTATCTAAACGGAGTTGAAATTTCGGGTATTACACCTCTTCGCCTCAACCCAATTTCATTTCATTCTTTCTCTTGTCCACCTCTACAATAAGCAAACCTACCATTACTTCCTAGCCAACATGAGTTTCAATTCTGACCACTCTATCATTAGTTCTTTTGTTTTTAAGAAAAAAATTGAGATCACCAAGCACGACCTTGGTGCATTTTTAAACTTAAGGACTGAAGGATATAGAGCCCACACCCTAATGTCAGAAAACATCTTCCATTGGTATGAAATCAATAGGGTAATTAGAGAAAATGCAATTGACAATCATGTTGCTAGAGTGGCCGGTATGACCCAAGATGCCCGAATCATCCAGCATATCCTTAGATCCTCAATTATTCCTAAAGCTGGTGATAGGATTAACATTACTCCTCTCCTCTCTTGTCTAACTTTTTTAATCATGAAAAGACAACCTATTGATGAAGCCCAACTCATCCTAGATCATATCTATGGGCTTTCAGAAATAGGACATCCTGATCAGAAGAGGAAGAAGAACATTTCTTTAGGGCACTTGATTACTTATGTTTTGGAGAAGAAGTACAATATAGTCCATCCTGATGAGGAATATGAAGAGCCAGTTTACTACAACGATGCATCATTCAGACTGCTCTTCAAGGAGGAAAAAGAAAAAGAAAAAGCACATGGCAGTGCTTCAGAAGAAGAAGAAGAAGAAGTGCAAGCTTCTGCTTCTCAATCAGATTACCAGAATCTGATTGAGAGATTTGATAGACTAGAGACTCACATTGATCAAAGGTTTGATCAATTTGATGCTCATCTTACGCAGCAGCAAC
This sequence comes from Dendrobium huoshanense, assembly GCA_016618105.1. NCBI lineage: Eukaryota > Viridiplantae > Streptophyta > Magnoliopsida > Asparagales > Orchidaceae > Dendrobium > Dendrobium huoshanense. The sequence continues at coordinate 11,178,925 of CM028345.1, read as the reverse complement.
ATGACATTGGTAACATTAGAGATGAAGTTCATGAAATAAATACCAATGTAATGTTGATGGCCTCCTACTTCAACCTCTTTGGCGGCATTCCTCCTCCTCCTCCTCCAGAACAGTAGAAGTTTTTTTTTTATGTGTGTCTGTTGTATTTTTTGTTTTGTTGTTTTATTTTTTATCTTATATGTGTTATTGTAATTGTTGTTATGTTTTTTTTAGGTTCAATGTTTTTTATGTAATTTTTTTTTAATCAATGAAAGTTTGTTTGTCTTAGATTTGTTTTGAAATGTGGCTAATCTTTATGAATTTCATTAATATTGTTTTTAATCTACATTGTGCTCAAATTCGATTGTAATGTGAGATTATCTATATTAGAAAATCTAGACTTTCGAAATTTATAATTTGTTTAAAACTTGTTGTATTTAGAATTTTTAAATTCATGTCTATTCATTTAGACTGCATAAAATTTAATATTGTTATTGCAATTTTGATGTTATCTTATTTTGTATTTCTATGCTCAAATGATATTTATGCACCTAGAAATATTTGAAATGTTAGATCATAGATTTTGGAAAGAATTGTTCAAATTACTCTTGAAAATTGTACAAATGTACAAAAATCAAAAGGGATTCGCAAAAATTTGCAAAGTGAAAAAGAGGCACAAAATAAGCCCAACCAAAGACAAATGCACAAAAATGTGCTCCAAAACTTTGAAAAGATGTGCAAAGCACCACATGAGGTAATTCTCTTCTTTCCAAATTCGTTTAATCTCTTAATTCAAGTTGATCTAATGTTCATTTATATTCTATTGAACTTTGAAATATAGAATTTTTTTTTACATCTCACTTGTAATGATTTTCAATAATCAAAATGTCTAAATTGAATCATGTCTTTGATAAATTCTTCTTACTTAAAATGTTTTATCATTTCATAAATTTTATGAATTTCTATGATTGACCTAATATCTTTAATTTAAAATTGCATACCCTATGTCAAATCACAATTTAGATTAAATTTTAACAATGAATTTCATATTATTATTTACATTTCTTGTCTTTTTCTTCTTCACTTTTTGTTGCTGTCAAAAAGGGGGAGAAATTATTATGTTTGTGTTTGTGTTTTTGTGGTATGTTTGTGTTTGTGTTTTTGTGGTTTGTGTTTTCTATTAAAATTTTTTGAAAAACAAAAATATTGTTCTTTAATGCCTCCTTATTTTAATATACTCATAAATTCAGGGGGAGTTTAGGAGATAAGAGAATTGTTTTAACTTGAAATCATACTAATAATAATTGTTTTGCCATCATCAAAAAGGGGGAGATTGTTTGAATAGTTGCTATTTGAATGAGTTATATTTGTGCAACTTATGTAGTTTTGATGATTCCAAACATTATTGTTCAGATGTATAGTTATCTCCTAACAATTTTAGAAGATTTGCACTTGCTCTTGTGTGTACTAACCTTTCAGGAAAATCAGACTCCAGACTACGAAAACTTCAAATCAAATTCAACATATGATATTTTGTTTATTTGAAGTTTGTCTTTTCTTTGAATTAATTTTGAAAGGGAGTGATTATAATTGAGTGAATAAAATCTCACACACACAAATTAGGAGATCATGAAATTCTATACTGATCGTACAGGACGATATTTATCGTACTGGACGATCTGTCAGTTATCTCCTATAGAGCACTTGGAACGAATAGGAACTTGCTTTGAAAAATTTTTCTAAGTCCTATTCGTCCAGGACGAATTTTAATATCGTCCCGGACGATGGGTTCTCTGTAAACATTTCATCCAGAAGAATTTTACCATCGTACTGGGCGACCAGTCCTCTGGAAAAATTTCGTCCAGGCGAAAATAAATATCGTACCGGACGAACAGCTCTCTGGAAAATTTTCGTCCAGACGAAACCAAATTATCATCCCCGGCGATTGGCTCTCTGGAAAATTTTCGTCCAGACGAAATAAATAATCGTCCAGGACGATCGGCTCTCTGGAAAATTTTCGTCCAGACGAACATATTTTCGTCCAAACGATAAACCGACTTAGGACAGTTTTCAGCAGTTTCTAGAACCGACCTTGTAATAACCGTTCGTACAGGACGAACCTAGTTCGTACAGGACGATCAGCTGTACGAAGTCATTTCGTACACATATACAAATTGGGTCGTTTCAGATCGTTTAAGTAAAATCGTCCAGGACGATCCAAGATCGTACGGGACGATCCACTGCGTACAGAATTGGAAATTTGCAGTTTTTGGGCGGTTTTTCTTGTCTTTTGTATAAATAGTCCAAATTAGACTGCCACCCAATCTTTTTGTCATTTGATCTTCGTGCCTATTGAGAGAATAGCCAAAGGGAGAGTGGAAGAGAGCATTCAAAGGAGGATTCCTACCATTGGAGCGAGAAGGCTTCACTTGGATTGCAAATGTAAGAATCTCTACTTGTGAAATTGGATTTCTTCACTCTTTTCTTTCTTCCTTCTAGATTCTTGTGAGAAGATCATTCAAGAAGGTCCGGTTCACTGCCGACACTTGAAGAGTGTGAACAGACGTGGGTTCTCTGCCTACACTAGGAGAGTGTAAAAGGACGAAGGTTCTCTGCCTACACTTGGAGAGTGTGAACAGCCGTAGGGTTCTCTGCCCACACTAGGAGAGTGTGAAAGGACGACGGTTCTCTGCCCACACTAGGAGAGTGTAAAAGGACGACGGTTCTCTGCCAGCACTGTGGATTGTGTAAAAGGACGACGGTTCTCTGCCGCACCGGGTAGTGGTGAAAAGAGGGTTTTATACAGGCTTCTCCGCCTTGCTGTGGGTGCTAAAGGAGAGTCACTTTGTGGTATTAGTGCAATACTCAGAGGGTGCCTCTGAGAAGTGGATGTAGGTCTGGTTATAGACCGAACCACTATAAATCTGGTGTCATTTACTTTATTGCTTTTACGTTTCCGCATTTCAAATTTCAGTTTTAACAACTCTGTGGTTGAAAAACATTTTTCTACAAACTTTAAAAGAAAATTTTATTTCGGTTCAACTTTAATTTTAAGAGGGTTTAAAATTTTTTAAAACTACCAATTCACCCCCCCTCTTGGTAGCCGTGGGACATTTACTTAGGCTTAACAACCTAATTACTAGACTCAACATGGTGCTCCCCAGAGCTCAAGGTTCGATCCTGGCATTTCGAAACGATTCCCCAGAGTTCCCTCAATCTCCCAGCATCTCCCCTCAAGCTCCCAGACCTCTCCTTTCATTACTTCGAGCGAGCTCCGGTGAAAGGCTTCGGCGTCCCGCTCAAAGTCCTACCTTCGGCCATCCTCCAGTCGCGGTCTCTGAAGGAAACCTGCTCTCCTTCGTCCCCTGAAGCTTTCAGATAGAGAAGCTCATCCATTGAGACTTTCTCTGCGGTAATTCCTTCATCCCGAGGTCCCTAGCTAGGTAGTCCGGTCAAGTGTGAAGGAAACCTTCACCCCAACGGATTTCCACCGTTGGATTGAAGGTTTCCACCCCCCTGATCCTCCCTGTGAAATTTTGTCGAAGTTCGCCGGCGGGATCAATCGGATCACGCCGGAGAAGGTGTTGACCTCATTTTTGTATGAGGTCACTAAGACCCTTCCAGAACCCAGATCTAATCCTAGACCCTAGGATCCACTCTAGACCTTAGGATCCTTCTAGATCCAAGACCTTAGAGCCTATTCTAGAGCCTAGGATTCCCATAAATCCTAGATCTTAGAATTCTTCTAGACCTTAGGACCACTCCAACTTCAAATCAATCTCCACCCTTGATCAACCTCAACCTCAAATTAATTCCTATATTTTGATCCACTCCAACTTCAATTTGATTCCTACTTGTGATCAATTTAAATCTCAAACTCCATCCAATTCAAATCCAAATTAATTCAAATTTCAAATATATCCAAACTCTGACTCAATCCACTTGAGAATCCAAATTTCAACCTAGACTTTGATTCTATTCTTAATCTAGCTTTGACCCTATCCATCCATTAACAATCACAACATGATTGTAAATGGTTTGGATATTTCAATTTTAATTATTCAAACCTGAAATTCATTTCAGAATCCAGAAATCCAGACTCAAATTCAAAGTCTTAAGGTCTTGCCCTAAAGACCCCTTTCAAAGAATTTTCAAACATTTCAAAATCCAGCCAAATGATCTCTGATTCAGGGTCTATCACTTGCAAAGTGATAAGACATGTCTCTGGAGATTACCCTCCAATTTTGAGCTCATTCTGAGGTCTTTAACCCCAGAATCTGAATTAAAATTCAAAGGCTGTAAAACCTTCAAATATTTACAGCCTATGCCACTGAACCTAACCCCTTTGAGATCTTGACCTTGGAACCCTTATCCAAGCCTCCAATCACTCCCAGACCCTTGATTTTAACCCATTGAGCAGTAAACTGCATTTTCCAGACCTATTTTTGACCATAGTTGATCAATAGGTCAAAATTGACCAAAATGCCCCTATGGGGTTCAAATAGAGATTTCAAACCAAATGAGCTCCAAATTAAATGCAACCACCTTTGACAAGTTTCAAATGTCATTTCAAACCTTTTGAACCTATTTCCAACCTTTGGGTCAACCTAGTTGACCAAGTCAACAGGTTTGACCCAAGAGGCCCTTTAAGGATCCAAACATGTGTTTTGACCCAAATGACCTCTTTAGGCCATGCAACCACTTCCATTAACCTTAAAATATCATTTTAAACCTGTTGAGCCCAAACCCAGACTCTGGGTCAACCTGGTTGACCAAGTCAACCCAGGTTGACCAAACAAGCCCTTAAGGGTTCAAATAGTGATTTGGACCAAATTAACCCCTCCAAACCCTGGGACCTTGGTGTATGCTTTTTGCTGATGATATTCTTCTTGTTGATAAGACTAGAGAGGGAGTTAAAGGTAATCTTGAATTATGGAGATCAACCTTAGAGTTTAAAGGTTTTTGCTTGAGTAGATCTAAAACGGAATATATGGAGTGTAATTTTAGTAGTAATAGACCTAGTGAGGGGGTTGTGACTTTGGGCGATCAAGTCATTAATAAGAGTACACATTTTAGATATCTTGGATCTATTGTTCAGAGTGATGGTGAAATAGATGGGGATATTATCAGCAGAATTCAAGTTGGATGGTTGAAGTGGAGAAATGCATCGGGCTTGTTATGTGATAGAAATGTACCCCTCAAACTTAAGGGAAAATTCTATAAGATGGTAGTGAGGCCTGCAATGCTTTATGGGGCTGAATGTTGGCCATTAAAAGAGAAGCATAATTCTAAGTTAAGTGTGGCAGAGATGAGGATGCTCAGGTGGATGAGTGGCTTTACCTTTAGAGATAAAATACGAAATGAGCATATATGTGAAAAGGTTGGAGTAGCTCGAGTAGAAGATAAGATTAGAGAGAGTCGCCTTAGATGGTTTGGTCACATAAAACGATGGCCTTCCGGTGACCCGGTTAGAAGAGTAGAGGTATTAGATTTGACTTATGTTAAGAAATTTAGAGGCAGACCTAAAAAGACTTGGTTAGAAAATATTAGGAATGACCTTTCTTTATTAGATTTAAACAAGAAATTGACTTTTAATAGGACACAATGGAGAAAAAGGATTCATGTAGCCAACCCCACGTAGTGGGATAAAGGCTTGTTGTTGTTGTACCTCAAACAATTTGGGATGATTAGAAGGTTTTTGTTCATATCATCGAGGCCGATAATATATCATACTGTATGACTAGTACACATCAAAGAATATCATCCTGACAATCGCATTGAATGGATGTCTGGATGATGGAAAAATAGCTTGATCATCCAAGCCAATCTCACGATTGTCTCAGACAATTAGTTCAAATCTGTGAAAATTGTCTAGAGTATTACCCTGAATAGAAGCTAGCCATTTTTAATTGTCCAAGTGATTATCCTAGACAATCCTACGATCATCCAGGATGATTTGATCATGCAATCAAATCTTAATTACTTTCCTTAATTACCAAATTAATATAGGCATAATTATGCTGCATCATCTAGGATGATGTCCTGGATGATATCTAAAAATAAAGATTAATTAAATAGATCTGGCAGCTGATTCTTTCTGATTTGAGCCAATCATCCCGGCCGATATGAATATTATCCAAGATGATGTGCTTAATGATGTCTCCCTTAATTAGGATGCCTTAATTAGGGTTTCTATTTTTGAACAGATTGTCCAGGACAATTTATGGATCGTCCTGGATGATGTTACAAAAAATAGTAAACTCTATGAAAAAGTTAGAAATTCTTTGAAAGTGTGTGTGTGTAAGGTTACTTAGTATCAGGAACTACATCTTTTACAATAGACTCAAGAAAAGAAAAAAAATTACAAACTGACTCAGACCTAGTCTACCCAATCTTGAGCTGGTTCAATTTGCAGTCTTGAAAGACAGTCGTAGAGAAATAGAAGTGTTTGCTATCATTAAAATTCTATTTCTTGAAATCAAATACGTAACATAACCAAGAGAGGGGGGGGGGGTGAATTGGTATTTCAAAAATCTTTCTATCAAAAACATAATCTTAAACTAAAACCAAGATTCACCACAAAAATCAAAGTGCAGAAATTAAATACGAAAGCAGTAATAAATAACAAAAACATTTATAGTAGTTAGGTCAACTCGACCTACGTCTACTCCTCAGAGGCGCCCTCCGAGTATTATACTAAACATAGTGTCTCTTTTTTTCCCCCACAACAAGGCTGATAAGCCTTTAGAAACCTCTTTTCTACCAACCTAGGTGAGGTAGATAATCGAACTCCTTTTGCTTCCTTCAGAAGCAGGCAGAGAACCCAACTCCTTTTGCTTCCTCATGAAACAAGTAAAGAACCTTGATTAGATGCTGAAGTAGACCTCTCTAGAACACCCAAAGAACTAAGGATGATGACTAGAGAAGATGATGATGGATCCTTTCTTGGATCAACCTTTGTGAACCCCTCACAAAATCCCCCTCACAAGATCATCTCTCTCTCTCTCTCCCCCTTACTTTCCCTCACCTCTTAGCTCTCTCAGGTCATAATAATAGCAAGAGATACTCTCTGAAGAGGAATAAGAGATCTTAAATAGAAGAGCTTCAGAATAGCTCTTAATTGTAACAATCCAACTTTACCGCCTAGGATGATATAAATAATGTCCTATACGATCAATACAAATTTAGCTCAATCAACTAGGATGATTTGGAATGATTAGAAGTTTTTTGTTTCGATCATCTGGGCTGATAGGATATTATCCTTTATAATTAATATAAATTATTGAATATCATCCAGATAATCGCATTAAATGAATTTCTGGACGATGGAAAAATAGCTTGATCATCTAGGGAAATCTCACGATTTTCCCGATCGATTAATTCAAATCCATACAAATCGTCCAGAGCATTGCCCTGAATAGAAGCTGGCCAATGTTTTGTTATCCAGGGACAACTAAGGTTTGTGAACTGATTGTCCTGGTTGATCCTATGATCGTCCAGGACAATATGGTCAAGAAATCAAACCATAATTACTTTCTTTAATTTCTAGATTAATTTAGGAACAATTATATTGCATCGTCCAGGTCGATGTCCTAGATGATTTTCCAAAAATAAAAGCTACCTAAATAAATCATGGAGCTGATTATTTCTGATTTGAGCCTATCGTCCGAGTTGATATAACTATCATTCATGATGATGAATTTAAGAATGGCTGCCTTAACCAGGATGCCCTAATTAGAGTTTCTATTTTTAACGGATTGTTTAGGCTGATTTGTGGATCATCTCAAACGATGTGAGCAAAAATAGAGAACTCTAAAAATAGTTAGAATTTTTTTCCATGTGTGTGTGTGCAAGGTTACTTAACATCGGAAGCACATCGTGTATAATTTACTCAATGAAAGGAAAATATTATAAATTGACTCAGACTTAGTCTACCCAATCTTGAGCTAGTTCAAATTATCATTTGATCTTGCGGACCTAAAATGTAAGTAGGTAAGATAGTTATAGAGAAATAAAAGTATTTGCTATCATCAAAATTATATTCCCTAAAAATAGATTTGAAACAATCTTTCCCTTTTTGATGATAACAAACATAGAAATAATTAGAGTAGTTCAGAGCAGTTTAATGGAAACAGTGTGAAGAAATAAACATAGTTCAAATAGTTAAACTAACCAACATAAAATACAATAGAAAGTACAAACTAGAACAATACAAACTACAACAGTACAACTACTCTTTTTGACATCACAAAAAGGAGGGAAACTAGAAAAGAAATAAAATAGAGATTACTAGATTACAATAAGAGAAAAAAAGAAATAACATCATGAAAATAAACTAAAAGAAAGATGTTCTTTGATCATTCGAAAGACGAGGTGGTGGTGGTGGCTGAGGGTGAAAGAAATTGGAAAGAGTCGCAAACTTCTCCCCAAACCAGGCCATGTCTTGGTCGTGCTGGTTCTGCTGGTGAGCCACATAAGAGTCAAAGCGAGTAATGTCCTTAGTATATTGCTACTGCTGCACAACAATGTAGGTCTCAAATCGTGTCTCCCACTGGTCGAATTGCTCCACCAGTTGATCGAGCTAAGAGTGCTAGAGGAGCAGAGCAGGTGTTGGAATAGGTGCAGGAGCTACCTCCTCCTCAACTCCTTCAGCTTCCTCATGCCCTGGGTGGATATGAGTACTATGAAGAACATTGAAGGATTTATTTGAGTAGAAGGCAGGCTGAAAGTTTGGTGGGGCAGGATATTGAAGGTTATATTTTGATTCTAAGACATAGGCAATGATATATCATAGGGCAAGATTGGGCCTCCTCCTATGTCCTGGATTGCAAATACTAGTCAGATGCTTAATGTATTGAAAAATCAAATCAGTGGCATTAAACTCATGACAGGCCAAAATGTAGAAAGTGGTGATTAAAAGGAGTGGAGTGATATAAATGTGATTACCAGCTTTTGGAAGAATAGAAGAGCATAGGATATGTTGGATTATCCTAGCATCTTTGAGTAAACTGCTAGAATCTCCAACATGAAAGTGAGCATCAGTGTTTCTTAAAAAGTGATTGGCCGGAGCCCAGTCGTAGTCAGGATCAGAACACAGGGTGTAGAGTTTATCTCCTGTGGTAGACATTTATAGGAGTTCTTGATAGTCCTGATATGTGATTTTGACTGGACGTCTATTCATATAGGGATGAAGAGAAATAAAAAAGGAATTGATGCAAAGGATAGGGAAAAACTCAAACAGTAACTCTGAATTAAATGGAACTATAAGAGTACGGAGGAAAGTGAGAGTAGTGAGAAAATAGATTGAGTATAGGATAGGAAAGAATGTATAGGTTGACAGTCTGAGAAATAGTGATCCTAGCTATCATGTAACTCAAATAGGCAGTCTGGTCGCTTGCCTCAGTGAAAATAGGGTCCATATTTGCCCTCGAGGAACTCCCAAAAGGCATGGGAGACCTCTTTCTGCCAGCCATAATTAGGAAAATAGAGAGTGAGTAAGAGCACAAGAGAGGTTAAGAAGGATTGTGTGAGAAAATCCATTAGAAAGGCTCAGTTTTTAAAGAAATAAACTGATTGTATAGGATGATCACAGAATTGTCTAAGCCGATTGGGTACAATAATTGCATCTAGGATGATTGGTTAAAAATGTGGTAAAGTCATCCGGGATGATAAAAAATTGTCTAGGATGATAAGACACAGGAGATCGTCCTGAGGAGTCAAGCCGGATGACCATTTAAAAAGAGGATCATCTTGGCTGATTAGGTGGATCATTCAGGATGATGCACAATAATAGATTATACCAGCCAAATTTAAAATGTTTAAAGCACTGCCACGTATATCATCTAGGATAAAATGGTGGATCATCCAGGACAATCAGGTGGATCATCTATAACGATCATCAATAATTGATCATACTAGATGAATTTAAAGGGTTTTTAAACGTATTACCACGTGTATCAAATAGGACAAATAGGTGGATCATATAGCCGATTACCCATAATTGAGCAAAGATTTAATACAACATCCAGGATGAAGAGGATCATCCAGGCTGATTATAGTAAGCAAAATATGATATGATCAGATTGTCTAGGATGATAAAGTTTTATCTAGGATGATGATAAATAGAGAGAACACTTCATTCATCAGATGAAAGGTTAGGAGTGGATTGAATTCAAGATGATAGAAAAATCATCCAGGGTGATGGGACAAAAACAAAATTCAAGAGGTGGATGTAGATGATCAGAGAAGGTTAAAAAAATATAAAAACACTAGTCAAAGATAAAGTTAAAATACAAAAAAGATAGAAAAAAAGAGATAAAAATGGAATGAAAATAAGAAATTTTTTTAATTTTTGATTATTTTTTTATTTATTTATTTTTTAAATAAATAAGGCATGAATATGATAAATTTTCCAAGTGATTGAATTTAATGACTTGTAAGACCAATGAGTTAATATCATCGAAATCTAAAAATGGTAGAATATCCAATCTTATTAATCCTAGCTTGAACTTCTCTCATGGAAAAATTATCTTTTGTAAGCAAAAGACCTAACTCAGAATAAACTAATTGGATAGGAAAAAAAAGATCCATTTTAAAACTTAGTTCCAGAAAAATATCTTATAGAATAATATAAAAAAGTCACAATCAAGAAATTTTAAATCAAGCATTTGAAAATATCAAGGATACATGAATACTTTTAAGATTTTAAAGGTTTGAAAGAAAGGGAAGCTTGCTTTTGTGGGTTCATTTTATGCCTCTTAAAAATTGATTGACGCACTTTGTGCATCTTTTGATTTTTGATACACTTTGTATGTCTTTCAATTTTTGGCGGTCATTGCGCATCTTTTTACTTTTGTTTTCTTTTTGGGGCTAATTTTATGCCCTTGTCATCTTTTGTAAGCTAGACCCCTTCTTCAAAACTCTTAAAAAGTCTCAATTGTGAGAAGAAAAACTTATTCTCTAATAAAGGAAAGAATAAAGCACAAAACATAATCAAATTCATATGATAAATACAACAATAAGATTTCAAAGAATTTGAAAGTAATATAAAAGACTTTGAACATTATATTTATATAAGATAGATTACTATAGCAAGATAGAAAAGATCACAATTGCAAAGTCCAATTGTTAATTTGAGATAGACTTTTGTTTAGAAAATAAATTACACCCATTAAAAGAGGTTAGAGGGAGGGAAATAATCAATGGTGTTTGTCCCTTTAACTAATTTAGAAATCTTTAGACATTGACTACAAATTTCTAAAACAAAAAATAAGGAAAAATATTATTTAAACAATGACAAAAAAATAAGAAAAAATTAATAAACAAAAAGAAAATAAAAGATATAAAATAATAGCAAACATAAAAAGCTTACTCAAAACTAAAATAGAACATAACAACAATCAACAGAGTAGTAAACATACAATTCAGAATTTATTAAGTAGCAAGTTTATGCAATTATAAGCCGTGAGCCTCCATTGTTCATGTACCACATGCTCTCACAAGGTTTTTGGTGAGAGCTTACCTACAAAATCATCAAATGTCTGATTTAGAAACCCAAATAGGTTTGGGTGCCTTCTTATGAAAAGAGGAATGCAATGCATGTGTGTTATGTTGTGAATCATGTAGTTTGGGTCTCCACACCCAATGTGTACTACGGTGAATAGTGCAAGTATGTGAAATGTGTCCTAATATTCCACATGAAAAATATCTAACTCTAGGAAAATTATTTACTAATATGTTTGGGTTATAATACCTCTTTATAGGTTTTGGATTTAGACCAAGTGTTGAGGTATTCAAATATCTCTCAAGTGTATTCAATTTAGCTTTAAACCTCAAGTTAGCACTTTCTAAAATAGCATTATCAACATTCAAATAGTGCTCTTTTTGCTCAGATTCTTCAGTATAAGATTTAAAATTAGATTCAAGTGAGGTGTAGGATGCTTTCAAAGAATCATGCTCAACAATTAATTCAGAATGCTTTTTATTTAAATCATCAAACTCATCAAGTAAAGACATGTGATTGCTATCAAGTGGAGTGTGTTCTTTACTTAAACTTTCATGTTCTTTTTGCAAATTCAAAAATTTCAATTTCAAATTAGTATGCAATTTCTTAAGTTTCTTATATAATATATGAATTTTCTCATAAATTTAAGTAATTGATCATAGGTTAGTTCACATGCCTCTGTTTGATCAGACTAACCAAGATGATCACCCATTAATCACAAATTTGTTATCTCCTCTTCAGCTTCAATCTCAGATGAGTCATATACAAAATATGTCTAGAAAGCTTTTTGGTACTGCTTCTTGTCCTTCCTATATTTGGTTTTCTCCTCACCCTTCTCCTTGTTTGGGTCCTCTTTAAGTGTAAGACAATTATCTTTAACATGTTCAGGCTTCCTGCATTCAAAACAAACAACATCAGAAGAACTTTTATAATTTTTGCTATCCTTACCTTTTTTCCACTTTTGTTGATACTTATTGTTCTTCCTTAAAAAACTTTTGAATTGCCTAGTGATGAAGGCAACATCATCCCTTTCAGATATGGAAGAATTAGTTTCTGTATTGTTGGCCTTCAATGCCACAATTTTCTCTTTTTTTTCTCACCTACATCATGGTTTCTTTGATTCACCTCTTACTTGTAACCAATGAGTGATCCAAGTAAATTATCAATAGAATAAAAATTTAAATCTTTATATTCAATAAATAAAGTGATCCTAGCATCAAAACAAGAGGGAAATCATCTCAAAATTTTATTTAATTTTTCATAATTAGTTAGCGTTCTTCCTAAAGCATGCAATGAAGTGATAATTTGAGTAAACCTAATATACATGTCAGTAATTGACTGAGATATTTTCATACAAAAAAGTTTGTAGTTATGCAATAGAATATTCACTCTAGATTGCTTAACCTCATTTGTGCCTTCATAAGTAATACACAATCTATCCCAAATTTCTTTACCAGTTGCACAAGTTAAAACACACATATAATCTTCTGATTTTAAAGCAAAAAAAAAAAAAAAGCAATTCAAATATTTTGCATTAAGTTGCACTAAATCCCATTCATCAAAAGTCAATTCAATAAAAGGAAGTTTAGTTTTAGTGCTATTAATTTCACTACAAGGAGGGGTGTAACCATCCTTAACAAGCATCCACATGTGATATTCAATCGATTGTAAAAACATAGACATGCGAGTTTTTTAAAAATAAAAAGAAATATTGTTAAACAAAGGTGGTCGTGTAATAGAATATACTTCCATTGTATTTTGATTACCAAAGTTAGCTATTGATCAAAATTAAAAATTTTTCAAAAATTCAATTTTATGAATCCCGTTTTAATACTACTTGAAAGTTTGACAGGGATGTTAAGCCCTAATGAACTCGTCTCAAGGCTAACCAAGAGGGGGGGGGGGGGGGGGGGGCTGAATTTTTATTTTAAAAATCTTTCAATTAAAAATACAATCTTAAACGAAAACTAAGATTCATCATAGAAATCAAAGTACGAAAGTTAAATATGGAAGCAATAATAAAGAACACAAAAATTTATAGTGGTTCGGTCAACTCGACCTACGTCCACTCCTTAGAGACACCCTGCAAGTATTGCACTAAACAGAGTGTCTCACATTTTGCCCCCACAGTAAGGTAGAGAAACCTTTATAAACCTCCTTTCCACTAACCCAGGTGAGGCAGAGAACCCAACTCATTTTGTTTCCTCCAGAAGTAGGTAGAGAACCCAACTTCTTTTACTTCCTCCTGAAGCAGGTAGAGAACCTTGATAAGATGATAAAATATATCTCTCTAGAACCCCGAAGAAACTAGGGATGACCACTGGAGAAGATGAAGATGGATCCTTACTTGGAGAAACCTTTATGAACCCCTTATAAACTACCCCTCACATGATCCTCTTTCTCTCTCTCTCTCTCCCTTCCTCTCCCTCTCCTCTTGGCTCTCTCAAGTTAGAACAGTAGCAAACGATACTCTCTTGAGAGGAATAAGAGGTCTTAAATAGAAGAGCTTCAGAATAGCTCTTAATTGCAATAAAATAACTTTATCGTCTAGGATAATATAAATATTGTCATGTACGATTAGTATAAATTTAGTTCAATCAGCCAGGATGATTTGGGTTGATCATAAAGTTTTTATTCCTATCATCCAGACCTATATGATATCGTTATGTATGATTAGTACAAATCATTAAATATTATCTAGATAATTGGACTAAATGGATGTATAAATGATGGGAAAATAACTTGATCACCTAGGCCGATCTCACGATCATCCCGACTGATTAGTTTAAATCTGTGCAAATCGTCTAGAACATTGCCTTGAATAGAAGTTGGCCAATGTTTGGTCATCTAAGGACAACTAAGGTTTGTGAACTGATTGTCCCGACCGATCTTGTGATCTTCCAGGATGTTAGATCGATCGATCAAACCTTAATTGCTTTCCTTAATTACCGGATTAATTTAGGCTTAATTATGTTACATAGTCTAGGATGATGTCCAGGATGATGTCCTGGATGATGTCTAAAAATAAAAGCTACCTAAATAGATCTAGTGACTTATTTTTTCTAATTTGAGCCTATCATACTAACTGATACAACTATCATCCAGGATGATGAACTTAATGATGCTTGCCCTAACCAGAATGCCCTAATTAGGGTTTTTATTTTTAATGGATTATCCAGGCCAATTTGTGGATCATCTCGGATAATGTGAGAAAAAATAGAGAACTTTAAAAATAGTCAAAAAATTTCCCCCTGTGTGTGTGTGCAAGGTTACTTAGCATCAGGAACCACATCGTTTACAATTGACTCAAGAAAAGGAAAAGATTACAAACTGACTTAGTCCTAGTCTACCTAATCTTGAGCTAGTTCAAATTGCTGTTTGATCTTAAGGACTTGAAATGTTAGTAGGAAAAGCAGTTATAGAGAAACATAAGTGTTTGCTATCATTAAAATTATATTTTCTGAAAAATAGATTAGCAACAAAAACAAGTTTAAATTTTCTTCTAGAGGGAATTCAAAAGGTTTAGCTAAAATGATTATTTGTAGAAAACTAGAACCTTTCATGACATCTACTACTCGTATTATTGGTGTTCATGGAAATTGAAAGATTTATATTGATGTCAGTGAAGATCCGAATCAAGCTTTTATATAACAGGTTTATGTTATCATAATAATGATGGGGAAGCTGCCACAATTAATAGAAACCCTTCTACCATGAATTTTAGTCTTTAAAAAAAGACTCCTATATATTAAACAACTGAAAATGTATAAAAATGAATATGGAGGTAACATTGATCAGTATCATGTTATTAAAATTCTTTTTATTCTTTAATATGAACTATTATTGTGGAGGAGAGTTCTCGTTTAATCATGATAGGAATTAATCCCTATTTTCTAGATAAGGCTTTAGAGGAGAAAGGCATTTTATATGTGAATTCTCAATTGCAGGAGAAGGCAGATGTTAGGGATTCATCATATATGTCTATTGATTATGAAGGAAAGTTAGTAAACATGAAAACAAGTCTAGATAAAGAATTAAAAGGATTGGGCCCTATTGAGAAAATTTCTAGAAAGAGGAATGTTGAAGGTGGATGTAAGGTCTTTGGTAGAAACTTTTGCCCTTTCTATGATTAATGTCTTCAATTACCTCCTAGAATTATAAGGGATCCAAAAATAAGTAGGTTGTTATATTCTTATGTGAATGTGTGAAGACAAATAATATTTTCTTTAATGGGATAATGAAAACAAAGTTATCTGCTATTGAAAAGATTGTGGTTAATATAATTAGTAGAGATGGATGGGATTTTCATCATCATCTAGCTAATGGAACTTCTTGTGGTATTATAGTGCTTTGAGAAAAGGAGCTAACATCATTCAAATTTATTGATGCTTCCAGTCAATGTGTGATTATACAATAAAAACTCCAAAGTATTGTGACTGATTAATCTAAATTATTTTTGGTGATAAGGATTTGCAAAATAGAAGAGCTTTGTGGGAGAAATTTGAAGTAGTTACTCCTAAGAATCTTCTAGAAATTGTTAGTGGAGATTTTAATTATATAATATCCACTGAGTAGAAGATAGGTGGGAAAAGTTTTTTATGTCTCAAGGTTCCTAGGAAATGATAGATTTCATGGCTACAAGAATTTTTCATGATGTTGGATGTATTCGACCTAGGTTCTCTTCGTGCAACAACAATAATAGTTCTGCTAGAATTTTGGAGAAACTGGATAGATGTTTGTTGAACACTGAATCTCTCAAATGTATTCCCTTTGTTGTAGTTAGATATTTAGACAGAGTGTACAGATCACTATCCAATTGTGTTAAAATTAGATAATTATATTGTTCATAATAAATCTATTCATTTTCTTAGAACATTTGGAATTATTATCCAGCTTTTCAGGGAATTATTGATAAGACTTAGAAGAAGAATGATTTTTTTCATGCTATTGAAATTTTTCAAATGAAATTTTAAAGGTCTCTTCGTGCTCTTTATTTCTAGATTAAGAATAAACTCAAAGAGTTAATGAGTATTAAGTAAACTATTTAGAAGAAAATTCTGATATTACAAGAAGAAAAATAATCAGAAGGACTAATTCTAGTGAAATTGCATCAATTAAGAGGAAAATTTTAGGAGTTGAATGTAACTTTGGCAAGGGTGACTACTTAGTGGAGGCAGAGTTAATACTTAGTGGTTGGAAGAATGTGACTCCAACACTAGATTCTTCCATGCTTTTGCAACTTCAAGAAGAAATGGTAACAATATTTTTTAAGTTAAGAATGTTGATGGTATTTATGTTGAATAGCCTATAGAAATTGAATATATTTTCTATAGGTTTTTTTAGAGAAAGTGGGGGATAGAAGTTATTCTTTAGCTGGTTTATTAGACTTTGTTTGAAGAATTAGGTGGACGAGTCAATGATATTTATGTTTAATGCTTATTTTCTTAAGGAAAAGATGGAAGTAGGTGATAAAAATCTCTAGGTGTAGATATAATTACTCATTATTTTATCAATGCATAATGGGAAATTGGTAAAGATGATATTTGGAAGGCTTTACTTTGGTTCTTTGAAATATGAATTATGCCTACATATTGGAAATATATATTGATTGTGCTGATTCCCAAGGTCTATAATGCTTTGGTTCCTTCTAAATTTTGACCTATTAGCTTGTGTCTGACTTTATATAATGTAGTTGTAGTTATAATTCTCAATATATTAAATATTTGTATTCCAAAGTTTATTTCTAAGGAGCATGTAACATTTGTTCCTGGAAGATCTATGACGGATCATTATATTTTAGCTCAAGAGGTATTTTGTAAATTATGATTATCAACTTCAACAAAAGGATTGATGGCTTTAAAATTTGATATGGAGTAAGCTTATGATAGTATGGGGTGGTTAACTTTGCCTAAAGTTTTGAAGTGTTTAGGTATGCCTCTTAAATTCTCTAATTTGATTATGTAATTATGCTAAATCAAAGATATTTTATTTTAATAAAAGGAAGAAGAATTGATAAGATAGAAGAATAAAATGGATTTAGGTAGGGGTTCCCTTTGTCGCCTTATTTATTTATAATTTGTTCTTAATATCTAATGCTTTTCATCAAAGAGGAGAGAATATGGGTATTAAGATTGCTCCAAAGGGTGAACCTATTTCCCATATCCTATATGCAGATGATGTGCTAAATTTGTTAATGCCACTTCAAAATCGATGAAGAGAGTTAATTGTTTTTTTGTTGGATACTATTCCTAGATAAGGAAAAGAATTAAGAAGTGTAAATCTATGGGGATTTTCATAAGTCTATATCTTGTTGGAGGAAGAAGAATCTAGCTTCTCTATGGGGGGTATAATTTGGTCAAGGAAATTACTTATTTAGGTGTGAAGATAATTGAGAAGATTAGTGGCCTCTAATTTTCAATGCATAATGGCTCATACAATAGATAGATGTTTGGTTCAAAATTGACTTTGGAAAAGAGGTTGTGAAAAATTAATTTTCTTTGGGAGAATTTAATTTCTAAAATTTTAGTTTTAAAATTTAATACAACATTATGATTAATATATCACCATAGGAGGCAAAGATATCATTCCTTAATGAGTTCAGATAATGAAACGAAAAGTTTCATCCTGATTATGATTATCAAATTTGAGGAAGAACTATATATGACTCCGAAGAGTTAAAATGACGCTCTATCAAATATCTAACTATCATAATATGAATAAGAAACATCATTATTTTAATATTTAAAGTCACTAAGAAAATTGATATGTCTTATTAAGGGAAGAGGATATTGTTGAGATAGTTATTACTTAGTTTTGCATGTTTGATATTCTTACAACTTGTATGTTTTTGATAATTCCAAATATTATTGATTTGATAATTATTTCTCCTAACATATTTTTGAAGAATTGTTTTGCTCTTGTGTGTACTAATATTTGAAGAAAATCATATTCCAGATTGTTGAAGAGTTCAATCAAGATAAGTTTTGAGTTTTTTATAATTGATGTTTGTATTTTCTATTTTATTGAGTCTGAGAGAGTGTGATTATAATTGAGTAACTGAGCACACACACACACACACTGGGGGAGTTTAAAATTCTGATTTTTAAGCTAATCGTACTGTATAATAACACTTCGTACGGGACGATCTGGTCAGTTATTTTTCTCAATGAGCAGTCGAATGAATAGAAATGATTTTGTTTCTAAGTATGGTTTATACGGAACGATCCCAGTTTTGTACAAGGATGAACGTCTCGGGTCTGTTCTTACCCAAATTTTTTTTTTTAAGTATGGATCGTAAGGGAAGATCCCAATCTTGTTCGAGAATGAATGTCTAGGGTCTATTCTAGCACAAATTGTTTTTTCTAAGTATAGATCATACGGGATGATTCCAGTTTCATACAAGGATGAACGTCAGGTCTGTTCTCGCACATTTCTTCTTGATGTTTCGTACATATAAAATTTGAAATTTTCTAACAGTTCATCCCAGATGAACTTCATTCGTACCAGATGATGATCACATACAAAATGATTTTGTATCGATTCCTAATAGGTTCGTATTCAACAATATTTGAACTATTCGTACGTACGAACATATGATCGTATTATACGATTATGTATGCTCAAAATTGAAAATTTTAGATTTTGGATAGTTTTTTGAGTCTATTGTATAAAAGGTCCATTAAAGACTGACATTAAAATCTTCTTTTTTATCTTTGCTTCATGATTTTCAAGTGCAATTGAAGGAGAGAGTGTGGTGAGAGTATTTGAGAGAGATGTTTTGCTAGTGGAGTGTGAAGGGTTCATAAGGTTACTCAAATGTAAGGATCTATGTGTGTGATTTGTGTTTTTCACTCTTCCTCTTATCTTTCTAGATTGCTCGTGAGAAGATCTTTGAAGAAGATCCTGTTCTCTGCCGACACTTGAAGAGTGTGAACATTTGAAGGTACTCTGCTTACACTTAAAGGGTGTGAAAGGACAAAGGTACTCTGCCTACACTTGGAGGATGTGAAAAAATGAAGTTACTCTACCTACGCTTAGAGGATATAAAAGGATGAAGGTACTTTATCTTCATATGGAGGGTGTAAAAGGACGAAGGTTCTTTGCTTACACTTGGACGGTGTGAAAAGATGACGATTCTCTACCACACCAGAGATTGGTGGAAGAGAGTTTTGTAAAGGCTTCTCTGCCTTACTGTGGGGCAAAAAGAAAGTCACTTTGGTAATAGTGTAATACCTGAAGAGTGAGTCTTTAGGGAGTGGATTTAGGTCATGTTTGATCGAACCACTATAAATCTTTGTGTCTTTTAAATTTCCGCTACTTATTACAAGTTTTTAATTTTGTGGTTGAAAAGTTTTATTTTTGAAACTTTAATTAACTTATTTTTTGAATCAATCAGTTTCAAATTTAAAAATCTAAGAATTTTTAAAGTTACCAATTCACCCCCCTCTTAGTTAGCCTTGGGACATAAGCTTAGGTTTAATAACCTATTTAAGATTCAACAAGTGGTATCAGAGCTTTATTTCAAAATCATAAGTTTAGACTACTTTTTGAAAAATGAGCATGGCTACTTTTAGAAATTAAAACACACTTGAAGGGTATTCGATCACTAGACCTCTTTTATTTAATAACTTTCCTTTCAATTTTTGGAAAACATGCATGTCAACATTTTTATAGTCATTAGACTATCGTATGTGGATCTTAATACAAGAAGGATAAAAAAAACCAACTAGATTAGTTGATGGTATTAGAGTTGACACGCCCTTTACAAATTGGACTGTAGAAGAACGTGACTTAGCACAAATTAATGCAAAATGTTTAAATAGTTTCTTTTGTGCACTTAAGTTAGAAGACTACATGCATGTTTCCACTTATAAAAGTAGAAAGAATATATGGGATAGATTTTGTATTACTTATGAAGGGACTAACAAAGTAAATCAATCCAAATTAACATCTTATTACATAACTATGAACTATTTTGTATGAAACCCAATAAATCTATTTTTGACATGTACAAAAGATTCACTCCGATAGTCAATTCTTTTTATGTATTAGGTAGGGAACTAACGAACGCTAAAATGGTTAATAAAATTCTTCATTGTTCGCCTTCTACTTATGATGCAAAAATAACTGCTATTATAGAGTCTAAAGATTTAAATATTTACTATATTGAAAATCTTCTTGGATCAGTAATTATTTACAAGAAAGGAGTGAGTCAAAGAAAGATTGATGCAGGAGAACAAAGAAAGGAGAAGAATATTATACTAAAATTGGAGGAGTCAGAGAGTGATCTTTCACAACCTAAAGATGAGGACAACATTGCTTTAATGACTAGACAATTTAGAAGTTTTCTAAGAGGAAGCAAAGGAGTCGTCAGCGGTGGAACAGAGGTAAGTTTAATAAAAATGTTAAGGTTTTTAATGACGTGATTTGCTATGAATGCATGAAACCAAGACATATAAAATAAGACTACCCAAACCGAAAAACCACTCCTAGCAAGGAGAAGGTAGAGGATAAATCACATGTGAAGAAAGGCAAGAAGTGATTTCAAAGAGCTTTTTTGGGTGGACTCGACTTCAGATTCATTAGAAATAGAAAGCGAGGAAGTCACCAATTTGTACTTAATGGCCGATAATCTAGATCAGTAAGATCAAGAAGAGGTATGTTACTTAACCTATGTTAAACTTTTAGAAGTTTCTAAAATGATTCATGATGCATACAGGAAGCTTAAGAAAATGCATGCTAGTCTAAATCTTGAAATGCAAGAATTACAAAAAGAATATGAAATCCTTAGGAAAAATCATGCATTAATAGATAATAATCACATGAGCTTACTTCATGAATTTTATGATTTGAATAAGAAGAATGAAATATTAAAATTTTTCTATTCTCAACTAGAAATAGATTTTACAAAGTTTAAGGATAAATTAGATAATAGAGAGCATTATTTGAATTTTGATAAGAATATCTAAAAGTTTTGAATACATTTCTGAAATTAAAAGTGCAAGCTCTCGAGGAAAATAGAAAACCACAAACACTTGAAGATTTTACTAATCTTATTTTATATCCAAAATTTTTACAATACATGAAGAGATAGAGTGATTATAGAAGATTAAGAAATCCATTTCTTAGAGTAAAATGTTATTCTTGTGGCATGTTTGGACATATAGCACACACTTATACTTTAGATAGGAAAATGCATTTAGTGTGGAAAATCAGATGCATAAAACCTAGATATATCATACATGCATCTATTTTTAATTTGCCAAAAGGAGAACCTAAACTAGTTTGGGTTCCCAGGTCTAACATTTGATAGTTTTACAGGAACACTCTAATACAAGGCCTCATGAGAGAATTTGGTACCTGGATAGTAGTTTCTCAAAGTATATGATTGGAGACACTAAGAAATTTATATCGCTGGAAGCTAGAAGTGGAGGCAGGGTTACACTTAAAGATAACACTACCGAGAAAGTGGTTGTATCAGGTATGATTGGAAATTTGCAAAACTTTTTTGTTGAAAATGTGCTACTTGTATAAGGCTTAAAGAATAATGTGTCGAGTGTTAGCCAGCTATGTGATAAAGGATAAAATGTAAATTTTTTTCCTACTAGCTACATATTAAGCTTAAATGATAATGATGTTTTGCATGGATTAAGGGTAAACACTATTTATATGCTAGATTTAAATTATATCAAACTCCTAATGTTTTTTATTTGAAAACTATTTCTAATGAATCATGGTTAGGGCATAGGAAACTTTGTCACTCTAGCATGAAAAATATTTGGAAAATTATCCAAAACGAATTGGTTAGAGGTATACCAAAACTAGACTTTACTAAGGATCACCTTTGTGATACATGTCAATTAGGAAAATAAGTGAAGTCTTCTTTTCAGTCTAATAAGGATCTTAGAACTAGTAAACCTTTGGAGATTTTATATATGGATCTTTTTTGATCAGTTGGAACTATAAGTCTAGGAGGAAAGGCATACAGATTTATGATTGTAGATATTTTTTAAGATTCACTTGGGTTAAATTCTTATATCATAAGAGTGAATCATTTGAGTTTTGAGAATTTTTGACTTAGATTCAAAGAAAATTAGGATGTGAGATTTTAATAATCTAAAGTGATCATGGTGGTGAATTTGAAAATGAGAAATTTAAGGATTTTTATAAAAAAAAAAGTATTGATCATAATTTTTCTACACCTAAAACCCTCAGCAGAATAGGATAATCGAAAGAAAGAATAGAACATCAATTGAAGCAGATTGAGCCATATTGATAGAATATTCACTACGTAAATATTTTTGGACTAATGCAGTTAGCATTGCATGATATGTTTTGAATAGGGTGAATATTAGATCAAAATTAAATAAAACACTCTATGATCTTCTTAAGGGTAGAAAACCTAATTTGTCACATTTGCATGTTTTTGGATGTAAGGTGTTCATACATAATAATAGAAAATCTACCATATGAATATTTAATCCAAAATCTGATAAAAGAATTTTTCTTGGATTATTTAGTGTTGTAAAATCTTATATAATATTTAACAAAAGAACTTTAGTAATTTAGGAGACCACACATGTTGTATTTGATGAATATAGAATTTTGAAGATCCAATTTTGGAAGAGGATGAAATAGAAAATAACTCCCAAAGGATAGAAAAAGTTAATTTAGAAGAAAATTTGAGGTTAGAGAACTCGTTACCTGAGATTTGAGATTTTCTAAAAAAATACCCTAAGGAATTGATTTTAGGTAAACCTAGTGAGGGTGTTAGGACTGGCTAGTCTAAGAAAAGAAGTTAATCATTCTGCATTTATTTCAATGATAGAATCCATAAATGTAAATTAAACACTTATGGATGAATTTTGGATTTTGGCAATGCAAGAAAAATTAAATCAATTTATGAGAAATGATGTTTGGGAATTAATTGCAAGGCCAAAGGATCATAGTGTAGTTGGAACTAAGTGGCTATTCAAAAATAAAATGAACTGCTTAAGTGTTGTCAATAGAAATAAGGCTAGATTGGTGACTAAGGGGTATAATTATAATGAAGGGATTGATTTTGAGTAGACTTTTGCCTTTATAGCCAGACTTAAAGTAATTATAATTTTGTTAGACATTGCTTGTTTGAGAGCATTTAAATTATTTTAAATGGATATTAAAAGTATTTTTTTAAATGGGGTAATTCAAGAGGATATTTATGTTGAACAATCACCAGGTTTTGAAAATTTAAAATACCCAAATCAAGTTTTTAAATTGAAAAAGGCGTTGTATGGATTGAAATAGGCACCTAAGGCTTGGTATGAGAGGTTAAGAACTTTCTTATTTGAGAGATCTTTTGAAAAACGAAGTGTAGACACCACTCTCTTTTTGAAAAAATTGGGAGATGATATACTCATTATATAAATTTATGTTGATGATATCATCTTTGGATCTATTAATAAAATTCTTTATGATGATTTTTCTAAAATAATGAGTATTGAATTTGAGATGAGTCTAATAAAAGATTTGAGTTACTTTCTAGGCTTTAGCATTAAGCAAATTGAGGAGAAAATATTTCTTAGTCAGTCAAAGTATGTTAAAGACATTCTCAAAAAGTATAAAATGGATAATGCTAAACCTGTTAGTACAACTATGAGTTCCTCAGTTCAGTTGGATAAGGACCCAAAGGGAAAATTTGTTGATCAAAAGAAATTTAGGGGAATAATTTGATCTTTGCTTTACTTAACTACTAGCAAACTCGATATTATGTTCAGTGTTTATTTATGTGCTAGATTTCAATCAGATCCAAAAGAATCAAATTTTACAGCAGTAAAAAGGATTTTGAGATATCTCTTAGGAACTCAAAACTTAGGGATTTGGTATCCTATGTTTAACTCTTCATTTGAAATAATTGGATATTCAAATTTGGACTTTGTAGGTTATGGGGTCGATAGAAAGAGTACATTTGGAACTTGTCAATTTATAGGAAATTCTTTAGTTTCTTGGTCCAGTAGAAAATAGAATTCCGTAGCTCTATCTACTGCCAAAATTGAATATATTGCTTTAGGAAGTTCTGTGGCACAATTTCTATGGGTTAAATAATAGTTGAATGTCTTAGGATTTACAATAGGCACAATTCCAATTTATTGTGATAACAGTAGTGCTATTTGCATTTCAAAAAATCCTATTCAACATTCTGGAACTAAACATATTGATATAAGGCATCATTTCATAAGGGATCATGTATCCAAAGGAGAACATGAACTAAACCATATTCAACTAAATATCAACTTGTAGATATTTTTACAAAACCACTAGCCTGTGATACCTTTAGCATATTAAGAACAAGGCTAGGTTTGATTGATCATAATGCTTAATTAAAATTTTCTATAAACTTGATATATGTTTTTATGTATTTTTTGTGTTTTGTTTTTGATTTTTTTTATTTTTGTTTTTATGTTTTGTGTGATTTTAAAATATTTTCACATCGAATATCCTATTTATGATTGATCGTGCAAATTTTTCTATGTATTCTTTTCATACTATACAAATTTATTTTCATCTTGTACGAATACGGTAGCATTTCAGTCATTATTTTGAACTAATTATGTAATGTTTTCATTTTTCAATACATATCATATTGTATAATATTTATATCATCCCGGATAATTTGTATTACTTTGTCCATACGCATGTAGACAGCTATACGGGCATAATCAGTTAATATAACCGATCGTACAGACAATTTTTTAGTTCGTACATATGAACCACGCATTATTCTGTGTGGGGGACGAATCTAACCGTCATTAAAATCATCCTAAATAACCAATTGTCCTGGATGAACACCTGTTTTTCTGTACGATCAAATGGTAAAAAAACCTATATGAAAGGATGCCTCGTAACATGCATGATTATGAAAAGTCTTTTCATTTTGAATGTATTCGTTCATACATACTAAATTTATTTCATCATGTACAAACCTTAAATTGTACTGCACAAACCCATTTTCATAAGTATGAAATATTATTTTTCTTTTAATAGGAGGGCTTTGGAATTTATTGTTATTCACTTCAATAATATTTCCAATCCTTCTCATCTTAGCAATGGACAGTTCTAGCAAGAGGGGTATACTACATAAGGTTTCAGCTTCCAGGGGTGGAGATGATAACTTTCTATCCAGGGCTAATGAGAATTATTTTCTTAGGTTTGTTTCTGCCAAGATTACACCCTATAGAATCCTACTTCAAGAGGATATTCACTTTTAAGTGATGTCTCTTTTCGCAGCCACTCAATTTGCAGTTATCCTGACTTTGATTCATGCCTACAACAAAGAAACCTTTCACTATTTTCTGGCTAACATGTCTTTTAGTGAGGATGAGAGTAGGATCAAATCTCTTGTACTGAAGAAAAGGGTAGAAATAACTATGGAAGATTTGGGTACCTTTTTGCACTTAAGGACTCAAGGAGTTAGAGCCCACACTTTAACTTCTACATTTGATTTTGACTGAACTGAAATAAATAAAGTTATTAGAGGGATTGAACAAGTATGTCATTTTCCTAGGGTCTATTCTTTAAACCAAAATGCAAGGGTCATTCACCATGTCCTTAGAACCTCTATTATTCCTAAAGCTGGTGATCGCATTAACATTACTCCTCTTCTGTCCACTGTTACTTATCTTATCATGACTGGTCAACTTATAGATGAAGCCCAACTTATTGTTGCCTATATTCACGGTCTTTTTGAAATTGGGCATATCTCACATAAGAGGAAGAATAATATTTCTTTAGGACACCTAGTGATATATATCCTTGAGAAGAAGTACAATCTTGTTCATCCTGATCCTCTACTTCAATTGCTTATCTACTTCACTGATTCTTAATTTTAAACACTTTTTGGTAGAGATGATAATACAAGTGAGGATTCTAAGGGAGAAGGGGTAGCACCTGTACTTGCTCGTGGACCCAACTTTTAGGAGATGGTTCAATGCTTTGACAGATTAGAGAGTTATTTTGATCAGTGCGTTGATCAAATTCAGACTCACCTACACCAACAGGATGCACAATACCAGAAGGACATGGATTGAATTTGAGGTCAGTTTGACTCGGTAAACACCAACGTGGCTATGATGAATAGCTATTTTTCTATTTTCAACCAGCCACCTCCTCTAGACCAGAGCCCCTCAGATTTATAGATGTACTTCTTGTGTGTTGTTGTCTTTGCATATCCTTTGAGATGTGATGTGATGATTTTTATGTTGTGTTTGTTTAGTGTTTTATGTACTTATTATTATGTTATCTTATTTTTGAGTTTTATGTATTTATATTATTTGTTCTTCATTGTATCATTTTTTTTAAATTAATATCAATAAAAAATAAAATATTTTATTTAGTTGATTTTATTCTATGTTTGAAATATTAGTATGCCTATATGACAATCCTGACTTAATTGATCTAAAAAGTATTAAAATACGAACTGCATTACAAAAATTAATTTTATTATGAAATATAATTTTTCAAAAATATAAGTTAATTTATAACTCGATCAAGTTAAGGCTAACAATCTCATATTCTTTTTAGGCATACATAATTTTAATATTATTTTTATAATTTTGATGTCTTATTTTTTTATTGTTGTCAAAAAAGGGGAAAAATATTATTTGTTTACATTTGATATTATTTGTTTGCATTTGATTTTAGATTTGATTTTTTGCAATTTGATTTTTGCATTTTAGTGTTCTTTAGAGTTATTTTATTTTTCTGTTTGAAGTGTTTTTTGAGTTTATGAAAAATTAAAAAAATTAAAATTTATTTGTTCTTAATAAAAATTTTCTTATGTTCACGTGCTTATTCATTTAGGGGAAATTAATGAGAAATGTAGGATTTTTAATTTTATTCAAATAATAATTATTTTGCTATCATAAAAAAGGGGGAGATTATTGAGATAGTTGCTACTTAGTTTTGCATGTTTGATATTCTTGCAACTTGTATATTTTTGATGATTCCAAATATTATTGATTTGATAATTATTTCTTCTAACATATTTTAAAATAATTATTTTGCTCTTGTGTGTACTAACATTTTAGGAAAATTATAAATCAGATTGTTTAAGACTTCAAATCAAGATTAATTTAGAATTTATTGTATTTGAAGTATGCATTTTCTATTTTATTGAGTTTGAGAGAGTGTGATTATAATTGAGTAATTGAGCTAACACACACCTGGAGAGAGTTTCAAATTCATATTTTTAAGCTGATCGTACTGTACGATAACACTTCATATGGGACGATCTGGTAAGTTATTTTTCTCAATGTGCAGTCGAATGAACACAAATGAAATTTTTTTCTAAGTATGGTTTGTATGGGATGATCCCAATTTTGTATAAGGACAAACATCTCGAGTCTGTTCTCGCATGAATTTTTTTTTCTAATTATGTATCGTAGAAGATGATCCCAGTTTCGTATAAGGATGAACAACTTGGGTCTGTTTTCGCTCATTTCATCCTGACATTTTGTACATATGAAATTTGAAATTTTCTAATAGTTCATCTCGGATGAACTTCATTCGTACCGGAAGATGATCATGTATGAAATGATTTTGTATCAATTTATAACAGGTTTGTACATATTATTATTTGAACTATTCATACAATCTTAATGTACGATCGTGTATGTTCAAAATTAAAAAAATTAGTTTTCTAGACAGTTTTTCATGTCTTTTGTATAAAAGGTCCATTAAAGACTGACATTAAAAATCTTCTTTTTTATCTTTTCTTTGTGATTTTTCAAGGGAAATTGAAGGAGAGAGTGTGAGAGAGATTTCTTGTTAGTGGAGTGTGAAGGATTCACAAAGTTACTCAAAGGTAAGGATCCCTGTGCGTGATTTGTGTTTTTCACTCTTCTTCTTTTCTTTCTAGATTTCTTGTTAGAAGATCTTTGAAGAAGATTCGGTTCTCTACCGACACTTGGAGAGTGTGAACAGCTAAAGGTACTCTGCCTACACTTGGAGGGTGTGAAATGATGAAGGTACTCTACCTACACTTGGAGGTTGTGGAAGGACAAAGGTACTCTACCTACACTTGGAGGGCGTAAAAGGATGAAGGTACTCTACCTAAACTTGGAGGGTATAAAAGGATGAAGGTTTTGCCTACACTTAGAGGGTGTGAAAGAATGACGGTTCTTTGCCGCATTGGGGATTAGTGGAAGAGAGTTCTGCAAAGGCTTCTCTGTCTTACTGTGAGGGAAAAGGGAGAATTACTTTGGTAATAGTATAATATCTTAAGAGGGAGTCTTTAGGGAGTGGATGTAGGTCGTGTTTGACCAAACCAATATAAATCTTTGTGTCTTTTAATTTTTCGCTGCTTACTTATTGCAAGTTTTTAATTCCATTGTTGAAAAAGTTTTATTTTTGAAACTTTAATTAACTTGTTTTTTGAATCAATCGATTTATAATTTTAAAATCCAACAATTTTTAAAATTACCAATTCACCCCCCCTTTTGGTTAGCTTTGAGACATAAGCATAGGTTTAACAACCTATTCAAGATTCAACAGATATCACCTATTGTTAATAATTTGAATATTACAATAAAGATCATCATTTATTTTAATTTTCTCAAAGAAGATTAATTGAATTTTGAAAAATTAATTTTATAAAAAAATATGGGGGCTAAATTTCTTACAAGCTTAAGCCCTCGTAGTTAATTATATCATAGGAAACCTATGTTTCCTATGAATACTCTCGTTTAGAATAATAATAAAAATTTAATTTTTAATATTCTCAAGGAATGATATTAAAGGAAGTGAGGAAGGAATTTTGACAAGGATTGGATCAAATTTGAACATTTATTTTGGAGATCAAAGGATAATGGTAGAAGGTGTTTTGGGAGTCTAAAACACTTTAAAAACACTTCAGACTATTATATGTGCTGGTCTTTATGTTTTAATTTTGAGAGATATTAATTTGAGTTGATCAATTTATTAGAAAGTTGGGATTACCTTTACAAAGGTTTGAGACTTAAGATTTTGAATCCTCTTTAGATCCTAGGTCTATTTTAGGAACTAAACAAAGTAGAATGAACTTAGCTAATGCAGTGAAATTCTGGACTTGCCTTGGACTCGATTAAAGAGCTAGCTTACCACCTAAGCTCTTCAAAATCATAAGTTAGTCTTTTTATGAAGTAGTGGTAGGCTATTATTTAAGTTTAAGAAATTGGGGCCAACATCTAGACCAGATCGAAATTTGCCCCTTAATATATGTGGGATGGTTATTCTTTGAGAGAAATTTAATTGAAATTTCATACACATTTATAATTTTTTAATTCAATGCACACTAATTGACTTGATAAATAGTGTTAGCAAAAGTACAAGAAATCCTAATAGCATTCTAGGTTAGCCAGATGCAAAACCCTGAAAAGAAACCAAAAAATTATAACCATTCAGCTTGGTGTTACACCGAAAATAGAGCTATGAAAAAAAGAATGAGAAATCTCGACAACTCTTGTAAGCTCAATCTTGAAGTCCAAAAACCTAGCTTGCACAGTAAAAGATAATTCACAAATAACCTACAATAAGAAACTAGAGAGCAGTTGAACAATAGAGTTACAATTAATGTAATAACAATAGAGCAGTTGAAAGAGAACATAAGCCATATAGTAGATAATAAAAAAATAGAAGATTAAATAATGCCAATTCCCTAATAATGAATATCTACCATAAAATTTGGAACCCAGTGAATACACCAATAATTCTACATAGAATTGCTACCCCAAACCACACAGATAATAGAAGCACCTCCATAAGTATAAGACAGGAACATATCTACAATATAGCAAAAATAATTATTTCAATAGGATTTACCAAGAAATTCTCAGCCAATAAAAGGACAATCATCACTAATGCAAAACAACAGCTCATACTTGAGAAAATAATAAGAATATGTAGAATCAGAAGCCCAATTCTTAATCCATGAATGCAAATAGAGAATGTAGTAGTAATATGAGGATAAATCAAGAAACCAAGTATAAATGCCATAACAGAACTGTCTAAATAGAGAAAAAACACTCAAGAAAAAATTGCTCAAACCACAAAAGGAGTGAGAACTCTCAGCAGAGCAACTAGGGGCCATAAAAGGAGACATCATACTAAGGAATGGAATACTATCTAAGCTCAGTAAGTTAAAATCAAATAAGGCATCATGAAGGTAACCACAATGCCACTCAATTCTAACCACACACCCACTTTGAAACATTAAGAGAGAGAGAGAAAAATATGTGGAATATACAGTAAAGTTACATGTAGCATATCATATAACCTGAATGGCACAACCACTATACAATCAGCCCCTACAAACAGAGGTAGTAAAATACTCCCCGAATTAAGAATTCCATATAAGGCAATCACATAGCAGTTTATAAAAGCCAAAAACCAATAGAGCTCACCTAGGAATAGGCCACTGGTGGATAAAAATAAAAAGCCTTAGTAGACATTAGGATGACCATTCTAAAGCCACTCAACTGTATACCCAAACACAAGGGTAAAATAAGAGAAGACGAGATAATATGGCAACCCAAACATAATGAGACCACCACAGTACATCCAACCCACCCAACCAATCAAACCAACAAAAGTGCCTATAAAATCAGCTCATATTAAACAACAAAACCATCCCAAAGAAAAGATTGGTTTTTGTTAGTTGAATACGGTAATTTCAAATAAGTTAAAGTGTTGCTTTGCTCCGCAACCATAACATCAACTTGTTCATCACCATTGATCAGATCAAAAGTTTTCTAGCATTGCTAAATTAAACCAGTTGTGTTAGAAAATTCTTCCACTTGATGAGACATTTCTCCCACATCACAAATCTCTTTCCTAAGATTCCTTTCCAATGGCAAATGTCGATCTAGTTTCACATTATCCTTTAAACAGGGAATAGGAGACTCAACTTTCCCTTTCCCTTTAGCCTCTTTAGTAGACACGTTTTGCACATGAAGGTTGGGATGCAAATGAAAGCATTCTATATTACTATGACCATGTATTAGGCAATGATAATAAAAAATCTGGAAGTTTTTCAAATTCAACTTTTTGAAGATAACCACAATGCTCAAGCCCAAGCCAAACATCTTTGGGATGCTTGTTGGAGACATCCATTCAACAAGAATCCGCACAACATATTGTCTAGAAATATAAGCCTTAGTCTGATCAGTTTGAAGACATTTACCAAAAATTTTTGCTAAAGCAAATAACATTTTGTTATAAAACACATGCAATAGCATGTTTGGGAAAAACACCCACATGGGGTGCTATAGGTGACTCTTCCTTGACATCAAATGTTGTCCATTTTAGTAATTGCATTTGGCACCCTTAAATGTAATAAGATCTATAAGAAAATATCTGACTATAATCCAAATCATTAAAAAATTGAATGGCTATATGCCTTGGATCCAAAAGGCTAATGGAAAAGTTACTAGATAATTTTAGGTTAACAAAACATTTGTGAATAACATCAAGATTTGGATGATAAAGCATAAACTTTCTAACCAAAGTGAACTCAAAAGGTACAACAAGCTTAGAAATCACATATTCATTAAAAATTAAAGGTGGTAGTCCTTTGAGGGTCATATGAACCAAATCTAACTTAGACAGAGAAACATATGAGATACCCATAACCACTTCTTTAAAAGATCAAGAAGAAGCTTTGGAAGGATTGATTGGCATGCCAAAAGTCCAACGGTTTTATGGCGATGGAGTCACCATCGAACAAAAACCAAAAAGAAAAAGAAAACGAGCTGGACAAAACAACAAAGCAGCAAAATAGAGAAAGTAAGATTAACAAAATTTAAAGAACCAACGAAACATACCTCTGCATAATGTAGAGGAAGGAGGCAACGAAGGAAGGACTAGATTGCCCAAAAATTTCCAGAGCAAAGAGAACACATGAGTAGCTAATGAAAAGAAAAATCCTGTGTTTGGTTTTTATTTTTTTTTTAAATTTGTTAGGAAAAACCCACAGTAGGGGCTTACTCATTAAATAAAATAGAAATTAAAGAAGTTCTTAAAAAGGACCTTGAGCTCTCTATTGCTCGAACAAGCTATTAAAAAGGTTAAAAAATCATACGAGCTGAAGGTCCTTACAAATCACAAGTACAAAAAAAAACCTAGAAAAAAAACCATTTGTCACCTTGGCAACATTTAAATTAACCTACAAAACTAAGCACACAACAAGAAGAAAAGTGCAATAACATGAAGAAGCATTTTTAATTAAAATAAATTCATTAGAATCCCAATAGTACATAGGAATATGGTAAAAACTATAAGCATACCCCATCTCATCACAAGAAGGAAAACAAAACCAAATTAAACCATCAAGAAACTTCTTGTAACCAATGACCAAGATCCCATGGTTATAAATAAACACATTAGAATTTAAGAAGAGCTATAAATAGATAGGCCCAAAAGACCTAAAGAGATTAGTCCAGATAAGCCTCCACTTGTAAACCATGATGAAATTGTAACCACTCAGAATCCCCAACATAATATTAGAAGCTGGATTAGGATATGTATACATTATAAAAAAGAAGAAGTTAAACCATGTGATGTTCAACTCCAACCAATTAAGGTAATAATAAATAATTTCCATAGAAATAACCTAAAAGAAAACTTAAAAAAAACACCAATGATGAAAAGGAAAATAAAGTTGGAGATGGCCATACAAGCTCAGGCTTATAGTATCTATAGTGCTACCATGAAAAACACCTAAATGCCACTCCAGTCTACTCCCAAACCCACCATGGCACTCAATTGACATGCATAGGAAACATGTAATGAAGTAGAAAGGGTTACTCTTGAATGAAAATAGAAATAACATACAACCATAGACCAACACTCAAAGAGCCCTACAAAAAATCATAATAAAATAATCCAAAGCCTTAAACTCCACCTGTTGAAGAGAAAGCAACACTACACAAGAACATCACAACCACAAAAATGGGAAAGATGGACTAGCCCAATGGCTATGCCAGAAATGAAAACTGACCACAAGCCAAATCAAATAAATCCAGGGAGTAGACGGGCAACATATCGAGTATTGGCCAGCATAATGAGTTTTCCAATTACTGCTCATAACATGCCAATCCCGACAGTAAGCATCAAAATCTAATTGAAGATTACAGTTGGACTACTTTCCAAACCAAAGCTGACCAAAAATCTGCCATCTAAAACGCTTGTAAGCTAAATAAAAATCAAAATTACAACTCTGATAGAAGCGAAGAATCACAACTAGAATAAGATACTCATTCTCGTCCAATATAAAGGAAACAAAACATAAATACAATTGTCTAAAGTTCATACCAAGAAAAGTATTCCCCTAAAAAACCAACCCAGTCTCACTATTTAACTTGAACATGTTATGAGGAGGTTTAATCTAATAGATAAATCTATACCTATTTTCAATATCCTTATCATGCAAGACAATGCTAAATTCTTTAGAAACATAGAAAGTACCATTAAAATTCTTAGCGGTTAGAAAATTAGAATAAAATATCCTATAAACTTTCGCTTTTCACATTTTTAATAATATGACCATGATTCATAATGTTACTATTAAATAGAGAGTTATTCCTATAGATCCAGAGGTACCATATGATAAGTGAAGGAATAAGATTAGTAATGTGACCTCTAGAGTTAGTAAACCAAAGATTGAGGATATCCTTGATAGAAATGTTACCCTTAAAATAATTAAGTTTACAGATATTCTCAAAATGAATCCAAACTTTAGTAGCAATAGGACCAGAAAAAAAATATGATCCATATTCTAAACATGATAACAACATTGGCACTTGGAAGCCAAAATAAAACCACGTATAATTAAGATTTGATCCGTATGAACAAAATTATGCATGACTCTCTAAATGAAAATAACAATAGAAGTGGGAATACTTTTATACCATAACATAACAAAAACTTTAAAAGATTCATATTTAGTTCTAAATGTATTCCAAGACTTCTTAATACTAAAAATGCCACTAAAAAAATTCAAAATTATTCAAGAATCTAGTAAACATTCTAACCATATTAACAAAATCATTAGAAAAAATAAGAACAATATCAGCAAAGCATAAATGGAAGATGGGAAAACCCCCAAAAGTTCTAAAACATATGTTAGGTTGATCTTCAAAGAGGGTTGTAAGACCTCTAGAAAGATAATCATCTGCAATAATGAAAAAATCATGGGAAAGTGGATCACCTTGCTGAATACCATGAGAGGATTTAAAAAAATTGTGCTTTTACCATTGACTATAATGGTAAAATAAGGCCTCTTAATAATGTTATGGATGAAATTAATGAAAATATAATTAAAACCAAAAAACTGTAAAATGTGTTACAAAAAATTCAAGTTGATGTTATCATAGTCTTTATTAATTTCTAATTTAAAATTCATGTAACCAGCTCTCACTTTGAGGTTGAGGTCTTGAATAATCTCTTGCACCAAAAGGATGTTATCAGTAATGGATCTACCTTTAACAAAACCCATTTGGTTAGGAGAAATAATTTTTGAAAGTATAGGGGATAAATGCTCCCAAAGAATTTTTGAAATAAGATTACAAAAAAATGAACACAAACTAATAGGATGAAAATCATCCCATTTATTAACTCCAAATGTTTTTGAGAATAAGCTTAATAGAAGTACTAGAAAAAACTTTAGGAATAAAATTACCATTAAATAAATTGAAAATAGAAGCATATAAGTCATTACAAATGATATACTAAGCTTGTTGAAAAACATTAGTAGTTAAGCCATCAGGACAAGCCATAGAATCAACATTAATATAAAAAACACTTTTCTTGACTTCCTCCATCAAAGGTATAAGGGTAAGAATAATGTTTTCCTGCTCATTAATGATTTTAGGGATGATTTCATGCTGATCAATAGGATGTTGGTTAAAGTTTTAATTAAATAACTTAGAAAAAAGATCATCAGCCAACTTAGCAATCTCATCTTCCTCCTCAATATTGATCCCATCATGAAACTCAATTTGATGGATAAAACTTCTAGCTCTATTCTTATTGACCAAAGAATAAAACTATTTAGTATTCTTATCCCCTTCAAGAAGGTGTTTAGAAGAGGGTTTTTGTTTCCAATACATCTACTCTTGCTCTTGAAGCCTAAATAAGCAACTTTTAGCTTCTTTCAAATGAACTAAATTAACATCTGAAGGATCACTCTGGCAAAGAAGTTCATAGGAACTAACTTTCTCTTCAGTAGTAAAAATGTTTTTTTTAACACATTTATGTTCCACCAACTAAGTTTAAACTTAAACCTTTTGAGTTTAACCAAAATCTGTTCATCCCAACACTATCATTATCAGGATGCAAAGGATCCTCCCAATTCTCATCCAGCTTGGAAACAAAAATAAGATGTTATTTTTTTTTATTTTATTTATTTATTTATTTTTAAATAGAAATAATAAGTATTGATTTAGGATATGTTTGAATTTAGGGTTTGAGTTGACAATTTATTAGAAGATTGGGATAATCCTCCTAGAAGGAAGATTAGTGCAAGCAAATCTAGACTTACATCTACTTAGAATAGACTACCAGCTAACCACCTAAGCACACTTTCAAAAAAATATGGTAATTTTGATGTATGGAAGATAGGAAGTTATTATTTCACTATAGTAAGGATTAGAATTTGAATTTTAATCAGGACTCCTAAAATGAAAATGCACCTTGATAATGCACTTTAAATGAATTTTAGATATCTCAAAATGCTCCATGGTAAACTTAATTCTTTCTAATCTTAAACTTCTAATCTAATGTACATTTCTAATTTTCTTGAAAATTTTGACGACAATCATAACCTAAAACCCATATGGGAATAAGTAAGCTTTCCAATCATTGGACTTTACCTACTTAGTCGAAGTCCTATGTGATTTGCTAAGTGTACATTTATAGAAAAGTAAAATGCATGCATGTATAGGTAAAGTTGTTCATGTATGTAGAATAAAATTACATCATCCTAGATCTAATGTATGTTTCTTACAAAGGCATGAAGACATGCACCACTAAAATTTAAGATAAAATCTACCCTTTAATGTATTGATATACCATACCACATGAATATACGCTTGATGTATGAAGTAATGTATATATAAAAATAAATATTTATGTATAAAGAATATAAAGTATAACTGAGGCTCCAACTTAAAGATAGGTGGCAAAACTCCAAATTGAAAAGGTAATGGGGTTAGTGTGGGTTTTGTCCATTTGACAAATTTAGGAGTAGATTGGATATTGTGTTCCTTCCAGTATACTGAAGCATTCAAGATTTATTAAGTGGTGTGTTGAAAATCTAAGTTTATGGATTAGACTTTAGATGATAGCAAACATTCATAATTATTTGCGACTACTTTGCCTACTAACTTTTCAGATCCATAAGATTGAATGCAACTCAAAGCTACCTCAAGATTGGGTAGATTTAGTTTGAGTCATTTTGTAATTTTTTCTTTCTTGAGTCCATTGTAAATGTGGTACCTGATACTAAGTAACCTTGCACACACACACTTGAGGGTTTTTCTATTATTTTTTATTTTGAGTTCATCATCCTGGACGATGTTTATATCGGCCAGGATGATCCGACTAAAAATAGAAACCCTAATTAGGGTATCCTGGTTAAGGCATCCATCATTAAGCATATCGTCTTAGATGATCCTTGTATCGGCCAAGATGATAGGCTCAAATCAGAAAGAATCAGCCACCAAATCTACTTATGTAAGAATTTTTTTGGACATAGGCCAGGCCGATCCATTACATCAGCCTGGACGATTTAACAAAATTATGCATAAATTAATATGGTAATTAAGAAAAGCAATTAAGGCTTGATTGATAAGATCACATCGTCCTGGACAATCGCAGGATCGTCCAGGATGATCAGTTCAAAAATCCTTGTTTGCTCTTAGACGGTCAAACATCGGCCAGCTTTTATTCCAAGCGATGGTTTGGATGATTTTATTCTATTTTTAACTAATCATCCTGGACAATTATTAGATCGACCAGGACGATCAAGCTAATTTTGGATCATCCAGACCCCCTTTCTCAGCAATTGTCTGGCCGATAATCTGTGATTTGAACTAATCATAGAGGATGATATATTATCATCTTGTATGATGTGAATAATTTCTTATGATCATCCCATGTTTTCTAGGCTGATTGAGCTTAATTTGTACTGATCATACAGGATAATAGAAATATCATCCTAGACGATAATGTCAGTTCTTGAAATTTTATTTAAAGGACCCAAATATTCTCATGCTAAAGACCTTGAGTACTGTTGTTTTGACCTGAGAGAGCCTAGGGAGAGAGAGAGAGAGAGAGAGAGAGAGAGAGAGAGAGAGAGAGAGAGAGAGAGAGAGAGAGAGAGAGAGAGAGAGAGAGAGAGAGAGAGAGAGAGAGAGAGGAACTTGTGAGGGGGAGTTTGTGAGAGGGTTCACAAAGGTTGCTCCAATCAAGGTTCCAAGTCATCTTCTCCATTCTTCATCCTTCATCTTGGGAGGTTATTGGGAGGCCTACTTTAGCAAAAGGTCAGGGTTCTCTTCTCTCTTCAGGAGGAAGCAAAAGGAGTTGATTCTCTGCCCACTTCAAGCAAAAGGAGTTGGTTCTCTGCCGCACCATGGTTGGTGAAAAAGAGTCTGTTATAACGGCTTCTCCTCCTAGTTGTGGGAGCTAAAGGAGAGACACTTAGTTAGTGCAATACTTGGAGGGTGCCCCTGAGGAGTTGACATAGGTCAAGGTTTGGCCAAACCACTATAAATCCGGTGTGATCTTTCTTTGTTTTATTTCCACACTTAATTTTCGCATATGTTATTATTTGTGGTGAATTTTGGTTTGATTTGTGTTTTGATTGAAATAAGTTTTTAAAATACTAATTCACCCCCCTCTTAGTTAGCCTCAGGCTAGTTCCTAAGGGCTTAACATCCCTAACGAAATTTCAAGTGGTATCAGAGCGAGATTCATAAAATCTAAGTTTGAAAACTTATTGAATTTTTATCCATGGCTAACAACGAAAATTGTAATAGTGCGGAAGGGTTTTCTATTACCTGACCACCTTTGTTTGATAATATTCCTTTTGAATTTTGGAAATCTTGCATATCTACGTTTTTACAATTAATTGATTATCGCATGTGGATGCTTGTTAAGGATGGTTATACACCTCCAATTGGAAAATTTAATGGCGTTAATGTTCCACTTATTTTTACTAAATGGAATCTAGATGATAGGGATCTTTCACAACTTAATGCAAAATGTCTGAACTGCTTTTTTTGTGCTTTAAAATCTGAAGATTACATGCGTGTTTCAACTTGCACAACTGGTAAAGAGATTTGGGATAAATTGTGTATCACTTATGAAGGAACCAAAGAAGTTAAGCAATCTCGTTTAAATATTTTATTGCATGATTATAAACTTTTTTGTATGAAACCTCATGAATAGATTTCTGATATGTATATGAGATTTGCTAAATTTGTTACATCATTGCATGCTTTAGGAAGAGAACTCACCAAGTATGAAAAAGTGAACAAAATTCTAAGATGTTTGTCTTCTTCTTTTGATGCTAAAATCACTGCAATTACTGAATCCAAAGATTTAAATGCTTATTCGATTGATAACTTACTTGGATCTCTCATTGCTTATGAGCAAGGAGTAATTAAAGAAATTTGGATGCATGTGAGAAAAAGAAGGAGAAAACCATAGCACTGAAGGCCAATAAAACAAATTCAAATTCTTCTGGTTATGAAAGCTATGAAGTTGCCTTCATCACGAGGAGTTCAAAAACTTCCTAAGGAAGAGTCACAAGCATCATTAGAATTGGAGAAAAGGTAAGAAAAATCAAAATTTTAAAGGGTCTTCTGATGTTGTTTATTTTGAATGTAGGAAGCCTGGACATGTCAGAGCTGATTGTCCTACACTTCTGGATCACACTAGAAAAAAAAGGAGCAAGGAGAAACCAAAGTTTAGAAAGGATAAGAAGTGAGTCCAAATGGCGTTCGGGGTGGAATCTGCATCATACTCCTCTGAAATGGGGGCAGAAGAGGAAACCACAAAATTATGCTTAATGGTCGATGATCATTTTGAACAATCTGACCAAGAAGAGGTATGCCAACCAACCAATGATCAATTGCTTGAAATATGTGAGAAAATTCATGCATCATATAGAAAACTTAAGAAAACTCAAGCTAGTTTGAAATTTGAGT
This sequence comes from Dendrobium huoshanense, assembly GCA_016618105.1. Lineage (NCBI taxonomy): Eukaryota > Viridiplantae > Streptophyta > Magnoliopsida > Asparagales > Orchidaceae > Dendrobium > Dendrobium huoshanense. The sequence goes on along the minus strand of CM028345.1, from coordinate 11,139,223 downwards.
TTTTGAGTTTACAAAAAAACAAGAAATTTTGAGTAAAGTTCACCTTCAAATTGATAGCAATCACATGTCTCTACTTGATGAATTTGATGATTTAAATAAAAAGCATTCTGAATTAATTGTTAAGCATGATTCTTTGAAAGCTTCCTACACTTCGCTTGAATCTGATTTTAAAGCTTCTACTAAAGAATATGAGCATAAAAATCACTGTTTGGAGATTGATTTAGAAAATCTTAACTTGAGGTTTAAAGGAAGATTGAATACAATTCAGAGAAATTGGAATACATCAATACCTGATTTAAAGCCAAAACCTTTGAAGAAGTATTATAACTTGAACCAATTAAGAAATCCTTTTCCTGGTGTTAGATGTTTTTCACGTGGCATGTTAGGATACATAGCACACACTTGCACCATTCACCATAGTACACATTGGGTATGGAAACCAAAATTGTATAATTCACTACATAACACTCATACATGACATTCTTCTTTTCATAAGAAGGAACCCAAACCTGTTTGGGTTCCTAAATATGACATTTGATGATTTTGCAGGTGTGCTCTCACAAAAGGCATTGTGAGAGGATATAGTACTTGAACTGTGGAGGCTCACGACTATTAATTGCATAATTCTACTGCTTAATCAAATATGAGTTACATGATTTTCTGATCAATTACTTGTTGTTAATTTCTTTTATTTCCTTTCTTCTTTAATTAGAAGGGTTCCTTTTCTACTTTTTTTAGTCATTTTTTACTTTTTATAATTTAGCAAGTTCTTTCTTAGATCAATCACTGAATTGACATCAAATGCCTTATTTTTGTTTTTTGAAAATTTGTAGTCATTGTTTTACATCTCTTAATCTACTAAAAGGTAAAAACACCATTGATTGTGTCTCTTCTCTAACCTATTTTGGTGGTGAAATTTTATTCTCTAAACAAAAATCTATCTCAAAGTAACAAATGGATTTTGCAATTGAGATCTTTTCTACCTTGCTACAGTAATCTAGCTTATATTTATAATAATCAAAGTTTTTTTTTTTTACTTCAAAGACCTCTCATTATCCTGTCAATGCATCTCTCATATGATTTTTGATTCTATTTTGTGGTATATTCTTTCATATATTAGAGAGTGAGTTTTTCTTCTATAATATCTATAAGATATACTCACAACTAAGAATATTTAAGAGTTTTTGGAAAAGAATCTAGCTTGCAAAAAATATGGAAAGAATGACTAATGATGCCAAAAGCAAAAGATGCGCAATGACGCCAAATTGAAAAAAAATATATATACACAAAGTGTATCAAAATTCAAAAGATGCGCAAGGTGCGCCATTATGTGGACAAGAGGCATAAAATGAGCCCATCAAAAAGCAAGCTATCTTCCTTTCTTCCAACTCTTAAAACTTAGAAGATTTCATATATCACTTGAGATTTTCAAGGACTTAATTTTGAATTTCGTGATTGTAATAAACTATTTTAATACATTATTCTATAAGATATTTTTTTGAAAACCAAGTCTTGATCGGATCTCTTTTTCTTATCCAATAAATTTTTCTGAGTTAGGCCTTTTGATTTCAAAAAATAATTTTACCCTAAAAGAAATCCGAGCTTAAGGTTAACATGATCAGATATTTAACTCTTTTTTTGGATTTTTGATGTTGTTAACTCATTAACTTACAAATTTTTAAAATCAATCACATGGAGACTATATCATGTTCTTGCATTGATTTAATTTTTAAAAAAAACTTTTTTTCTTTACTAACTTTTTATACCTTTTTTGTGTTTTATCGCTGTTATTTTTAGCTGATTTTATTATTTTTGGGCCTTCTCTGATCATCTCCATACTTCCTCTGATTTCAAAAATTTTTGTGACATCATCCTGGATGATATTTATATCATCCTGGATGATCTGAACATCTTTCTTCAAAAACTTGATTTGCTGAACATTTTGACTTTTTCTGCTCTTCATCATCCGGGAAGATCCATAATCATCCTGGATGATATGATCCTCCTATTTTACAATCATCTTGATCATCCTGGCTGATACATTTTTTGTCCGAGTCGATGTGTTTATTGATTATCATCCCATCTGATACACCTGTTTGTCCTAGACGATACATGTGTCAGCACGTTTAAAATTTATAAATTTGTCCGGGATAATCCATTTTTGGACAATCATCCTAGATGATCCACTGTTCGTCCTAGATGATACACGTGGCATGATGATTTAAAATATTTTAAATTTGTCCGGTATGATCCATTATTCAATATCATCATGGATAATCCATATAATCGGCTTGTACAATCTGCTTTTTCAATTGTCATTTGGTCTGACTGCTCAGAATGATCACCTGTGTCTAATCTCCCTAGACGATATCTGATCATCTTGGATGATCGGACCGCCATTTTAACCAATCGGCCAGCCGCAATAATTGCACTGGATCGTCCTAAACGATCATGCGATCGGCTTGAACAAGATCATTCAAGATGATCAGGCTGATCCTTTAAATTCTGAGCCATCCAGCAAGATTTTTCACACCAAAACTCTTCCTTTGGCTTCTTCTTTCCTGTTCCTTGCTATTCTCTGCTCATGGCTGGAAGTAAGCTTTCCCATCACACGTCTGGAAGCTCCTCGAGGGCCACGCTGGACCCTCAATTTTGGGAGGCAGATGATCAAGATGCCTACCACTGATACAAAAATTACAGCATTACTCTCTCGAGATTAATCAATCCAAACCACCTCTTTAACCCGGTAGTCGACCCTTTCACTCACACCTCTTTATATTTTATTCTCAATCTCGCAATCCCTTTCAATTATGAACTTCTCTTTAAATTTTATGCCAACCTCTGAATAAATTCTTCCTACACTGCTCTCACCACGTATGTGAATCGACGCCCTGTCGAGATCACATACCAAGATTGTGCAGAACTGCTACAACTTTCCACCGGTAGGGATAAGCTGCATACCCTTATTTTTTATCTTGATTTTAACTAGGCTACAACTAATCACTTTCTTCATCACACCAATGCCCCTTTTCATGTTGGGGTGACTAGTTCTTTACTTAAAGATGCTAGGATCATCCAGCACGTCCTTCGCACCTCTGTGATTCCCAAAGCCTGTGACCAAATTCATATCACTCACCTTCTTTCACTCACCACTTTTTACATCATGTCCAATCATGAATTCTATGCAACCGACCTGATCTTTTGCTACATCAAACATTTGACTATAATTAGAAATCCAGGTCATAGAAGGAAGCCTAATTTTATTCTAGGACACATCATTGCATATATTCTAGAATCCAAATACAACCTTCAATATCCTGCTCCTCCTGACCTTCATCCACCCTGCTACTCAAATAGTTCCTTCAACATCCTTTACAGTACTTGTCTCTACCCAGGGGATGAGGAAGCTCAGGAGGATGAGGAAGAAGAGGCTCCCACTCCTCATCCTGTACCTATTCCTCTCTGCCAGCACTCTCAGCTAGTTTAGTTGGTGGAGAGATTTGATCAGTGGGAGACCTTCTTTGAGACCTACATTGTTGTACAGGAGAAGCAACATACCGAAGGACATCATCCGCATGCAACACTAGCACGACCAAGATATGGCTTGGTTCAGATCTCAGTTTGCCACTTTGACCATTACTTTTTACCAACACCACCTCCTCCGTCTGATAATTAGGGTCCCTCATTTTTTTGTTTTTTGTTTATTATGTTATTTTTTTGTAGTGTATTTTTCTTATGGTTGTTTTAGTTTCTATTCTATTTTTTTTAGTTTTCTCCTCCTTTTTGTGATGTCAAAAGGGAGAGTAGTCTGCTGTACCTTGTACTTTATTTCTATAAATTTAGTAAACTACTTTTCGTTACACTGAAACTATTAGACTGTCAAAACTGCTTGAAATTTTCAGATTATGTTTGTCATCATCAAAAAGGGGGAGATTATTGCAAATCTAAGTTTTTGTATTAGACTTTTGATGATAGAAAACACTCATAATTATTTGCGTCTGCTTTACCTAATAACTTTTCAGGTCCACAAGATCAAACGTAACTCAAAGCCAGTTCAAGATGGGGTATATTTAGTTTGAGTTAGTTTGTAATTTTTCCCTTCTTGAGTCCATTATAAAAGTAGTTCCTGATGCTAAGTAACCTTGCACACACATACTTGAGGGTTTTTCTATTATTTTCTATTTTGAGTACATCGTCCTGGACGATTTTTATATCGGCCAGGACAATCTGACTAAAACTAAAAACCCTAATTAGGGTATCCTAATTAAGGCATCCGTCATTAAGCTTAAATCAGAACGAATCAGCCGCCAGATCTATTTAGGTAAGAATTATTTTTTGACATCGGCCAGGCTGATCCATTACATCGACCTGGACGATTTAACACACTTATGCTTAAATTAATATGGTAATTAAGGAAAGAAATTAAGGCTTTATTGGTACGATCACATCATCCTGGACGTTCGTGGGATCATCCAGGATGATTAGTTCAATAATCCTTAATTGCTCTTGGATGATCAAACATCAACCTGCTCTTATTTCAAGCGATGGTCTGGATGATTTTCCTCTGTTATGAACTAATCATCTGGGACAATCATGAGATCGGCTAGGACAATCAAGCTAATTTTGGATTGTCTAGACCCCCTTTCTGAGCGATTGTCTGGCCGATAATCTGTGATTTGAACTAATCATACAGGATGAGATATTATCGTTCTAGATGATGTGAACAATTTCTTCTGATCGTCCCATGTTGTCCAGGCTGATTGAACTTAATTTATACTGATCGTATAGGATGATAAAAATATCATCCTGGAAGTTAATGTCAATTCTTGAAATTATATTTAAAGGAACAAATTTTCTCATGCTAAAGACCTTGAGTGCTGTTGTCTTGACCTGAGAGAGCCTAAGAAGAAGGAGAGAGAGAGAGAGAGAGAGAGAGAGAGAGAGAGAGAGAGAGAGAGAGAGAGAGAGAGAGAGAGAGAGAGAGAGAGAGAGAGAGAGAGAGAGAGAGAGAGAGAGAGAGAGAGAGAGAGAGAGAGAGAGTGAGTGAGAGAGTGAGGAACTTGTGAGGGGGAGTTTGTGAGATGGTTCACAAAGGTTGCTCCAATCAAGGTTCTAAGTCATCTTTTCCATTCTTCATCCTTCATCCTTGGGAGGTTCTTGGGAGTTCTACTTCAGTAAAAGGTCAGGGTTCTTTACCCGCTTCAGGAGGAATCAAAAGGAGTTGGTTCTCTGCCCGTTTCAGGAGGAAGTAAAAGGAGTCGATTCTCTGCTGCACCGGAGTTGGTGAAAAAGAGTCTGTTGTAAAGTCTTCTACACCTAGCTGTGGGAGTAAAATGAGAAACACTTAGTTAGTGCAATACTTGGAGGGTGCCTCTGAGGAGTGAATGTAGGTCAAGGTTTGACCGCATTATAAATCCGGTGTGATATTTCTTTATTTAATTTTTGCATTTAATTTCCACATTCGTTATTCTTTGTGGTGAATTTTGATTTGGTTTGTGTTTTGATTGAAAGAAGTTTTTAAAATACCAATTCACCCCCCTCTTGGTTAGCCTCGGGCAAGTTCCTAAGGTCCTAACATCCCTAACAAACTTTCATGGTGGATCATGGTTTGTTGGTGGTAACAATATTAGAATTGATGAATAGTTCCAAATTTTTCACCATTATCTATGAAAGGTATATCCCCTCATGTATGGATTTAATTGCCTGCTCTATAATGTTGGGATGAAATCAAAATTATTTGAATAACTTTAACAATTGGGTTGCCTATGTAAGTTGATGCACAAATGTTTAACTAGGGAAGGAGAGAATTCATTAGAGTTTCTATTTGACTTAATATAAATTTCCAACTTCCAATTAGTGTTTCAAATAAAGGTTCTCGTTACAAATTCTTTAAGAAAGTTGTGTATGAAAAATTTTAAATTTTTTTCATTGTGCAAGAATTATACATATTTAGATCAATTGCACTGAGCTGATTCAAGCTGGTGCCAATAATGTTTCTATGATAATTTTTGAAATGTTGTTGGAAAGCCTGCTTTTTAAAAAGGTGAAATGAAAATTTAAATTGGTCATAAGGATTCTAGTTTATTTGGTCCTTGGATTCATGTCAAGTATGGTAGGTTATCAGATTCATGCCAAAGATGGTAGAAATTGAAAGTGCTCTGATACCACTTAAAAGTTTGACAGGGATGTTAAGCCCTAATGAACTCGTCCAAACGCTAACCTGAAAGTTTATTAGGGATGTTAAGCCCTTATGAACTAGTCCCAAGGCTAACCAAGAGGGGGGCGAATTGGTATTTTAAAATGTCTTTCGATCAAAACACAATCTTAAAATAAAAATCAAGATTCACCATAAAAATGAAAGTGCGGAAACTAAATGTGAAAGCAAAATAAAGAACACAAAAATTTATAGTGATTCAGTCAACATGACCTATGCCCACTACCAAGAGGCGCCCTCCAAGTATTGCACTAAACTTAGTGTCTCTCCTTTTGCCCCCACAGCAAGGAAAAGTAGCCTTTACAAACCTCCTTTTCACCAACCCAGGTGAGGCAGAGACCCAACTCCTTTTGCTTCCTCCTGAAGCAGGCAGAAAACCTTGATCAGATGCTAAAGTTTACCTCTCTAGAACCCCCAAGGAACAAAGGATGATGACTGGAGAAGATGATGACGGATCCTTACTTGGAGTAACATTTGTGAACTCCCTCATAAACTCTCCCTCACAAGATCCTCTCTATCTCTCCCTTGCTCTCCCTCTTCTCTTTGCTCTCTCAGGTTAGAATAGCAGCAAAAATGAGCTCTTGGGTAGAGTAAGAGCTCTTTAATAGAAGAGTTTTGAAATAGCTCTTATTTTATATAAACCGACTTTATCATCTAGGAGGATATAGATATCATCCTGGATGATCAGAATAAATTTTACTCAATCAGCTCGGACGATTTGGGATGATTAGAATTATTTTAATCATATCATCTTGTCCGATAATATATCATCCTGTATAATTAGTACAAATCAAAGAATATCATCTTCACAACCGCACATAATGGATGTCTAGATGATGGAAAATAGCTTGATCGTCCAGGCTAATCTCACCATTATCCCAAATGATTTGTTCAAATATGTGAAAATCGTCTAGAGCATCACCCTGAATAGAAGCTGGCCAATGTCAATCATCCAAGCGATCATCCCAAACAATCCAGCGATCAACCAGGATGATGTGATCATATAGTCAAACCTTAATTTCTTTCCTTAATTACCAGATTAATTTATGCATATTTGTGTTACATCATCCTGAACGATGTCCAAAAAGAAAGAATACCTAAATAGATTTGGCAGATAATTCTTTATGATTTGAGCCTATCATCCCTGTCAATATAAATATTGTCCAGGATGATGTGCTTAATGACGGCTGCCTTAACCAGGATGCCCTAATTAGGGTTTCTATTTTTGAACAGATTATCTAGGATGATTTATGGGTCATCCCAGACGATGTTACCAAAAATAGTAAACTCTACGAAACAGACAAAAATTCATCCAAAGTGTGTGTGTGCAAGGTTACTAAGCATCAGGAACCACATATTTTATAATAGACTCAAGGAAGGGAAAAAATTACAAACTAACTCAGACCTAGTCTACCCAATCTTAAGCTGGTTCAATTTGTAGTCTTGATCTTATAAACCTGAAATATTAGTAGGCAAGGCAGTCGTAGAGAAACAGAAGTGTTTACTATCATCAAAATTCTTTTTCTTGAAATCAGATACACAGTAATCTCCTCCTTTTTGATGATGGCAAACACAAAAATAATTAAAGTAGTTCAAGAACAGTTTTAAAAAAATAGTGAGAAGAAATAAACATAGTTTTAACTATCCAATAACATAATAAAACTACAAATCAACAAGTATAACTAACTACTCCCCCCTTTTGACATCACAAAAAGGAGGAGGAAAGTAAAGCATAAACAAAGCAGAGACTAAAAGTAGAAATAAATAAAAAAATACAAAAAAGATAAGAAAAAATGCAAAATAAATGTTTTTTTTTAATTTTTTTAATCATAAGATAAGTTTTCCATGTGATTGAATTAAAAATTTGTAAGAATCAATGAGCTAACACTGTCAGAATAAAAAAAAATGGTAATACAACTGATCCTGTTATCTCTAACTCGGACTTCTCCCAGGGCAAAACTTGTTTTGAAAATAAAGATCTAAATAAGAAAAATCAATTAGATAAGAAAATGAAATTCATTCAAAACTTGGTTTCATAAAAATATTTTATAAAATAATATATCTAAGTAATTAGTTACGATCAAGAATTTTGAAATCAAGCCTTTGAAAAATATCAAGTGGCACATGAATTTTTCTAAGATTAAAAAATTTTTAAAGAGAAGGAGCTTGCTTTTGGTGGGCTCATTTCATGCCTCTTATCAATTTAATTGGCGTTCTTTGCACATCTTTTGATCTTTGATACACTTTGTGTATTTTTTTTTCAATTTGGCATCATTACGCATCTTTTGATTTTAGCATCATTGACCACTTTTTTTTATTTAATTTTGTAAGCTAGGTCCCTTTTTCAAATTTCTTAAATACTCTCAGTTGTGATTATGTCTTTCAAATATTAGAGAATAAAAAAAAAAAAACTCACTCTCTAATATAAGGAAGAATGAATCACAAAATAGAATAAAAAGTCATATGATAAATGCAATGAAAGGATTTCAAAAAATTTGAAGGTAAAATAAAGACTTTGAACATTATATGTATAAAAGATAGATTACTGTAGCAAGATTGAAAAAGATATCAATTGTATAGTCCAGTTATTGATTAGAGATATATTTTTATTTGAAAAAAAAAATAACACCACTAAAGGAAGATAGAGAAAAAGGAAACAATCAACGATGTTTTCCTTTATAACTAATTTAGAGATGTCAAACCTTGACTACAAGTTATCAAAAATAAAAATAAGGCATAAGATATCAATTCAACATTGATTAAAAGAAAAAGGAAACAAATGAAAACATACGAAAAATAAAATAATAGAGGTGAAAAAAACATAAAGAAAAAACTACAAAAAACAAAATAGCAGAAGTACAATAGTCAAAAAAACCAGAAATTAGTAAAAATCAAGTTCATGCATTTATGTCAATCACACACAATCTGGTCCTTAAAGTGCTGAAAGTGTCGAAGGCCAGTGCTTTCATAAAGATGTCATCCAGTTGATTCTTAGCTGCAACATGGTGTAACTCAATGTCTCCCTTGGTCACATGGTCTCTTATAAAGTGATGCCTTATGTCAATGTGCTTAGTCGTTGAATGTTGGATAGGATTCTTAGAAATACAGATGGTACCAGTGTTGTCACAAAGGATTGAAATTCTGCCTACAGTTAATCCAAAATCCAGAACTTGCTTCTTTAACCAAAGGATTTGGGCCACACAACATCCTAAGGCAATGTACTCAGCTTCAGTAGTGGAAAGTGCAATAAAGTTTTGCTTCCTACTAGACTAGGAGACTAAAGACTATCCTATAAATAGGCAAGTACCATAAGTGCTCTTTCTATCCACCTTACATCTTACAAATTTAGAATCAGAATATCTAATAATCTTAAAAGAAGTGTTAAGCCTAGGATGCCAGATTCCTAAGTTTTGGGTTCCTAGGAGATATTTAAAAATTCTCTTAACTGCAGTTAGGTGGGATTCTTTTGGATCAACTTGAAATCTAGCACAGAGTCAAACACTAAATATTATATCAGTTCAGCTAACAGTCAGGTAAAGTAAAGATCCAATCATTCCTTTATACTTCTTTTAATCAATATACTTCCCATTTGGTTCCTTATCCAACTGAACATTAGAGGTCATGGTAGTATTAATTGGCTTGGCTTTATCCATTTCATAATTCTTCAAGACATCCTTTATATATTTGATTTGATTTAGAAAGGTTTTATCATCTAGTTGTCTTATACTAAACCCCAAAAAATAGGACAACTCTCCCATCATACTCATCTCAAACTTCCTACTCATGTTTTTTAAAAAATCATCACATAGCCTTTTATCAAAAGATCCAAAAAGTATATCATCGATATAGATCTGAACAATGAGTAAATCATCTCTTATTTTCCTTAAAAAAAGGGTGGTGTCTACACTCCCCTTAACAAACTCCCTCTCTAGTAAGAATGTGCTAAGCCTCTCATACCAAGTTCTATGTGCTTGCTTTAGTCCATGTAAGGCCTTTTTTAATTTGAAAACATGATTTGGAATTTGGGAACTCTCAAAACCTGGGGGTTGCTCTACAAACACATCCTCTTTTATTACTCCATTTAAAAAGCTAATTTTAACATCCATTTGGAAAAGCTTAAATCACTTATAATAGGCAAAGGCTAGTGGCACTCTAATGGCTTCCAATCTAGCTACAGGCGAAAAGGTCTTCTCAAAATCAATCCCTTATATTTGATTGTATCCCTTAGCCACTAATATTTTCTTATTCCTAACCACCACATCAGAATCATTCATTTTATTCTTAAAGACCTATTTGGTTCCAACTACACTTTATCCCTTTGGTCTTTCTATAAGCTCCCAAACATCATTCCTAATAAATTGGTTTAACTCATTCATTTTAATATTATAATTCTGTATCAGATTATTGTAGTTGGCTTTCTTCTCAATCTTCATTTATGATTAATATCTATTGTAATGTGATATACTTCACTTGGAAGGCAAGGAATAATTTGATTCATAAAGGGAAAGGTGATAGCTCCTTGTTGATTGCATCCAATGCAATTAGCTATGCATCAATTTTTTGCTCTTGGTTCTTATAAAAGTTCAGGTATATGGGATGTTAACCAACCTTATAGGTTGTTAAATGCTCATTGGAATCCCCCTCCACCCAATTGGTTAAAAGTTAATGTGGATGCTGCTCTTCTCTTTTCTTACAAAGCTGGAATTGGAGGAGTGTTCCGTGACCATAAATGAAGGTACCTTCAAGCTTTTGGTAAACCATTCTTACATTAGGATCTATCTTCTTTGCAGTTTTTAGCTACTCAATCTATCAAGGATATGGTCAAAGATTGGATGTTCAAGTACAAAGGCATCATAATTGAAGGAGACAATTTGAATGTAATGAAGTTTTTGGAGAATGCAAAGAGAACCGGTGGAACAAATATGGAAGTTATGTACTTATTTAATGAATTCAATCATGTTATCTTTAATTGGGTTGATAGAAATTGCAATAAGTTAGTGGATTTGTGTGATAACTATGGCATTTTAAATGACTTTGTTTGGGATGATGTCGTGGTGAATAAGGTTCCTCCTTTATTGATGTCTATTTTAAAGGAGGAATCCTTAGTTTAGAAGCTTTAGGTTATATCCATTTTTTTCTTAATGCAATTTGCTGCATTTTGTTAAAAAAAAAAACAAACAAATTGGTTTAACTCCTCATGCATGGCTAAGATCCAAAACTCAGGAGAAAAGGGCTTGGTTGATATTGGTGGGTTCAGTCATTGAGATAAAGGTAGAGTGGTTCTCTTCCTTCCTAAGTACATGCCTAGTCCTAACACCTTTAGAAGTGTCTCCTATAATCAGTTCTTTAAGATGACTCGAAGAATGTCTCCAATCTTTAGGGAAGGTGTGTGTAGCTTCAACCCTTTCTTCCAGATCTACATTTTCTACTCCTTGGGTAATCTCACCTACTCCTTCAGTGTTTTGGGGCTATACCCTCTTCTCCAAATTTTCAACTCCAGTGGTATTCTCTCCAACTTCATCTTCCTCCTCAACTCTAGACTTCTTATGATCAGATTCATCAAACACTACATGAGTTCCACTACCAATGTCCTCTTATTAAACACCATAAAGGATTTCCCCACATTTAAATATCTTAATAACACTCCTTCATCAAATTTTGGGTGGTCAAATTTTCCTAAGTGTGGCTTCCCATTATTATGAATAAAAACCTTACAACCGAAGACATGGAGGTGGGAAAGATTGGGTGTCCTACCCTTAAGGATCTCATAGGATGTCTTATCAAGTTTGGAAGTGAATACTCGGCAAATATGGTCTAATGGCTTTAACTAAGGTTTGATTCTTCCTTTCAGCTAACCCGTTCTACTAAGGGGCACTAGGAGCTGAGAAGTTGTGACTAATCCCTTTATCCTCATAGAAGTCTCCAAATATCTCATATTCAAACTCTTCCCCATGATCACTATGGATGGTCAAAATATTATAACCTAACTTTTCTGAAACCAAGTGAAGAAGGATCTATACTCATCAAGAGACTCATTCTTTTGTGACAGAACTCTAATCCAAGTAAATCTCGAGTAATCATCGATAATTATAAAACCATAGAATTTCCCTCCTAAGCTTGTAGTGCTAATGGGTCCAAACAAATTCATGTGAAGGACTTCTAAAGGTTTAGAGGTGCTAATGTCCTCAATGGAGTGAAAAGAGGAATGAACTTACTTTCCTAGTTGACAGGCATCACAAATTTGGTCTTTTGAGAATTTAAGTTTGGGGACACCTCTAACTAGGTATTTCTGGGTCACTCTCCTAAGAGTTTTCATACTAACATGACATATGAAAGTTCGTTAGGGATGTTAAGCCCTATAGAACTGGCCCAAGCTAACTAAGAGGCGGGGGGGGGGGGGGTGTGAATTGGTATTTTAAAAAATTTTCTTTTCACAAAGAATAAAAATCACAAACCAAAATCACCACAAAAATAAATGCGGAATTAAAAGTGCGGAAGCAAAAATAAGAACACAGAAATTTATAGTGGTTCGGTCAACTCGACCTATGTCCACTCCTTGGAGGCACCCTCCAAGTATTGCACTACAAAAAGTAACTCTCCTTTAGCCCCCACGGCTAGGCGGAGAAGCCCTCACAAGAACCTCCTTTTTGCCACCCCGGCAAGGCAGAGAACCTACCTCCTTCTACTTCCTCCTGAAGTTGGCAGAGAACCACAACCAAAAGCTAACTCCTTACCTCTACCAACCCTTCCACGGATGAGAAACTCTAGACGAAGAACAAGCAGAGCGATCCTTGAAGAAACCCTTGTGAATCCCCTCACAAGCTCCCCCTCACAAGATCATCTCTCTCTCCCTCTCTCTCTTTCTCTCCTCAAGGTCTTCACAGGTCAAGGCAGCAGCCAAGGGTTTTTAAAAACGTTGAACAAGAGCTCTTAAATAGAAGAGCTTCAAAGGAGCTCATTAATTGCAAGTTGCCGACAATATCGTTCAAGCCGATATGGACATCGGCCTGGCCGATCAGTACAAATCAATAAAGATCGGCCAGAGCATAGCCCTGGATGCAAAACAGGACGATTGAAAATTGGCTTGATCGTCCAGGCGAATCTCACGATCGTCCTGGCCGATCAGTTCAAATCAGAGGAAAATCGTCCTGACAATAGCCCTGGATACGAGCTGGCCGATGTTTATCGTCCTAAAATAACTTAAGGTTTTTGACTGAATTGTCCTGGCCGATCCTGCGATCGTCCAAAATGATATGATCGTATCAATCATCCTAATTACTCCCTTGATTTCCTGAACAATTATGGCATAATTTGTGAATATCGTCCAGGCCGATCCTAGGATCGTCCTGGCCGATAATTAAAAAATACAGTATACCTTATTTTTCTATGGCGACAACGCCTTTCTATTTTGAGCTTATCGTCCTGGCCGATACACGTATCGTCCAGGCCGATCTGTTAATGTCGGCTGCCTTAATTAAGAATCCATATTTAGGCTTTCTGTTTTAAGCCTGATCAGCTTAACAGGCTTAAAACAGAAAGTCTAAGTAAGGATTCTTAATTAAGGCAGCCGTCATAAAAATATCGGCATGGATGATACGGGTATCGGCCATGATGATAAGCTCAAAATAGAAAAAAGTATCCATCATAGTCAGTTAAGGTATACTGTATTTTTAAATTATCGGCCAGGACGATCCTAGGATCGGCCTGGACGATATTCACAAATTATGCTATAATTGTTCAGGAAATCAAGGGAGTAATTAAGGATGATTGATACGATCATATCGTCCTGGACGATCGCAAGATTGGCCAGGATGATCCAGTCAAAAACCTTAAGTTACTTCAGAACGATAAACATCGGCCAGCTCGTATCCAGGGCTATTGTCAGGATGATTTTCCTCTGATTTGAACTGATCTGCCAGGACGATCGTGAGATCGGCCTGGACAATCAAGCCAATTTTCAATCGTCCTGTTTTGCATCCAGGGCTATGCTCTGGCCGATCTTCATTGATTTGTACTGATCGGCCAGGCCGATGTCAATATCGGCCTGGACGATATTGTCGGCAAATTGCAATTAATGAGCTCCTTTGAAGCTCTTCTATTTAAGAGCTCATGTTCAACATTTTTTATGACCTTTGGTTGCTGCCTTGACCTGAGAAGACCTTGAGGAGAGAAAGAGAGAGAGGAGAGAGAGAGGATCTTGTGAGGGGATTCACAAGGGTTGCTTCAAGGATCGATCTGCCTTATCTTCGTCTAGAGTTTCTCGTCCGTGGAAGGGTCGGTAGAGGTAAGGAGTTTACTTTTGGTTTTGGTTCTCTGCCAGCTTCAGGAGGAAGCAAAAGGAGGAAGGTTCTCTGCCTTGTCGGGGTGGCAAAAAGGAGATTCTTGTGAGGGCTTCTCCGCCTAGCTGTGGGGGCTAAAGGAAAGTCACGTTTTGTAGTGCAATACTTGGAGGGTGCCTCCAAGGAGTGGATGTAGGTCGAGTCGACCGAACCACTATAAATTTCTGTGTTCTTTTTCTTGCTTCCGCTCTTTTAAATTCCACATTTATTTCTGTGGTGTGATTTGGTTTATGCAATTTTCTTTCTTTGTGAAAAGAGTTTTTAAAATACCAATTCACCCCCCCTCTTGGTTAGCTTGGGACTAAGTTCATAAGGCTTAACATCCCTAACAAACTTTCAAGTGGTATCAGAGCGGGATTCAAAAATTAAAGTTTGAAAACTTTTTGAATTTGATCCATGGCTAACATTGGGAATCGCAACACTACAGAAGGGTATTCTATTACCCGACCTCCTCTATTCGATAACCTACCTTTTAACTTTTGGAAAACCTGCATGTCAACGTTTTTACAATCTACTGATTATCGCATGTGGATGCTTATTCAAGATGGTTATTCTCCACCTTCTCGCGAAATTAATGGTGTTAAAACTGAAGTTGCTTTTACTAAATGAACTTTTGATGAATGAGATTTAGCTCAATTAAATGCGAAATGTTTGAACTGTTTTTTCTGTGCTTTGAAATCTGAGGATTACATGCATGTCTCAACTTGCAAAACTGATAAAGAGATTTGGGATAAATTGTGCATCACCTATGAAGGTACTAATGAAGTTAAACAATCCCGTTTAAACATTCTCTTGCATGACTACGAACTTTTTCGTATGAAATCTCATGAATCGATTTCTGACATGTACACTAGGTTTACACAGATTGCTACTTCATTGCATGCACTAGAAAAAGAACTTTCAAACTATGATAAAGTTAACAAGATTTTGAAATGCTTGCCTTCGTCTTATGATGCTAAAATCACTACAATCACTGAATCTAAGGATTTGAATACCTATTCTATTGATAACTTACTTGGCTCACTCATTGCTTACGAGCAAGGGGTGAATCAAAGAAATCTTGATGTAGGTAAGAAGAAAAAGGAGAAAATAATTGCACTGAAGGCACACAAATTGGATTCTGAATCTTCCAGGTCTGAAAGCGATGAAATTGCCTTCATCACAAGGCAATTCAAAAGCTTTCTAAGAAAGAAACAAAAGCATCATCAAAGTTGGAGAAAATGTACGGATCACAAACATGTTAAAGGATCTTCTGATGTTGTTTGTTTTGAATGCAGGAAGCCTGGACATGTGAGAACTGATTGCCCTACGCTTAGAGATCAATCAAGCAAAGAAAAAGGTGATGAGAAAGCTAAGTCTAGGAAGGACAAGAAGAAAAACCAAAGGAGCTTTTGAGCAGAATCGAGTACTGACTCCTCTGAGACTGAATAAGAGGAAGAAACTACAAACTTGTGTTTCATGGGAAAAGATCAAAGTGATCAAGAAGAGGTATGTGAACTTTCCTACGATCAACTTCTTGAAGTTTCAGAAAAAATTCATACATCATATAGGAAATTAAAGAAAACTCATGCTAGCTTGAAATTAGAATTCTTAAATCTACAAAAAGAACATGAAATTTTGATTAAAGACCATCAAACAATTGATTCGAATCACATGACCTTACTTGATGAATTTGATGAGTTAAATAAAAATCATGGTGAGTTAGTTGAAGAACTTGATGCACTAAAAATATCACATTCATCACTTGAATCTGATTTTATGAAGTCAAAGGAGATAGAAAAAAATTTGAGGAATGAAAATAAAATGTTAAAAGACACAAATTTGAAGTTTCAAAATGATTTAGAAGCATGTAACAAAACTAGGATGCCTTCTACCTTTAATCAATTGCCAAAACCTAGGAAGAGGCATTATAACTCAAATCACTTAAGAAATCCCTTTCCTGGAGTTAGATGTTTTTCATGTGGCATGCTAGGACACATCTCACACACTTGCACGATTCACCATAGTACACATTGGGTGTGGAGACCAAAGGTGCATTATCCACAGCATAACACACATGCATTGCAATATTCTCTTCATAAGAAGGAACCCAAACCTGCTTGGGTTCCTAAATCTAACATTTGATTATTTTGCAGGACGGCTCTCACAAAAGACCTCGTGAGAGTATGTGGTACCTGGACAGTGGATGCTCTCGACATATGACTGGTGATGCTAGCCAATTTGTTGTACTAGAGTCCAGGACTGGAGGCAAGGTTACTCTTGGAGACAACACCACCAGGAAGGTGGTAGGAGCAGGTATAATCGGTAATTCCAAGAACTTTATGATTGAAAATGTTTTGCTTGTAGATGGATTGAACAACTTGCTCAGCATCAGTCAATTCTATGACAAAGGCTTCATCGTGCAATTCTTCACGGATTCATGCATTGTTAGTTTAAGTAAGAACACTATTTTGCAGAGAAATAGGATCAACAACGTCTACATGCTTGATTTAAATAACATTGAATGTGCTGCTTCTTTTTGCTTAAAAACTGTGATTGATGATTCTTGGTTGTGGCACAGGAGGCTTTGTTATGCAAGTATGAAAACCCTTAGGAAAGTGACCCAAAAGGACCTAGTTAGAGGTCTCCCCAAACTTAAGTTTACAAAAGACCACCTTTATAATGCCTGTCATCTAGGAAAGTAAATCCACTCCTCTTTTCACCCCATTAAGGACATTAGCACCTCTAGACCTTTAGAAGTCCTTCACATGGATTTGTTTGGACCCATTAGCACAGCTAGTTTGGGAGGGAAAGTCTATGGTTTTGTGATTGTTGATGACTACTCGAGGTTCACTTGGACCAGATTTCTTTCAAATAAAAATGAGTCTTTTGAGGAGTTTAAAACTTTTTTTACTTGGATTCAGAAGAAGCTAGGTTGTGAGATTTTGACCATCCATAGTGATCATGGGGGAGAGTTTGAAAATGAAAGATTTGGAGATTTTTGTGAGGACAAGGGGATTAGCCACTATTTTTCAGCCCCTAGGACCCCTCAGCAGAATGGGGTAGCTGAAAGGAAGAACCGGACCTTGGTGGAAGCCGCTAGAGCCATGCTTGCTGAGTATTCACTTCCAAAATACTTTTGGGCTGAAGCGGTTAACACAGCTTGTTATGTGTTGAATAGGGTGAATGTTAGAGCCAAATTAGAAAAGACACCCTATGAGATCCTTAAGGGTAGGACACCCAATCTTTCCCACCGTCATATCTTTGGTTGTAAGGTTTTCATTCACAATAATGGGAAGTCTCACTTGGGAAAATTTGATCCTAAATCTGATGAAGGAGTATTCTTGGGATATTCTAGTGTTGGGAAGTCTTTTAGGGTGTTTAACAAGAGAACTTTGATGGTGGAAGAGATAACCCATGTAGTCTTTGATGAGTTTGATCCTAAGAAACATGGAGTAGAAGATGATGATGTTGGAGAGATTACAAGTGGAGTAGAAAATTTGGGGAAGGGGAGTGAGCACCTAAGTAATGGAGGAGTAGAAAGAGTCACCCAAGGAGTAGAGAACTTAGTTGAAAGGGGAGAAACTTCACACACTTTGCCTAGAGATTGGAGATACTCTACAAGTCACCCCAAGGATTTGATCTTAGGAGACCCTTCTAGTGGAGTTAAGACTAGACATGGACTTAGGAAGGAGGTGAACCACTCTGCCTTTATCTCTATGACTAAACCCACCACCATTAACCAAGCCCTTTCTGATGAGTTTTTGATTTTAACAATGCAAGAAGAGTTGAATCAATTTGTTAGGAATGATGTTTGGAAACTTGGGGAAAGACCTAAGGGACAAAGTGTAGTTGGGACAAAATGGTTCTTTAAGAACAAAGTGAATGATTCAGGAGTGGTGGTGAGGAATAAAGCAAGATTGGTGGCTAAGGGGTACAATCAAATAGAAGGGATAGAATTTGAGGAGACTTTTGCCCCTGTAGCTAGATTGGAAGCCATTAGAGTGCTATTAGCCTTTGCCTGTTATAAAGGATTTAAGATTTTTCAAATAGATGTCAAGAGTGCCTTTTTAAATGGGGAGATAAAAGAAGATGTGTTTGTAGAATAACCTCCAGGTTTTGAGAGTTCTCAATTTCCTAAATCATATGTTTAAATTAAAAAAGGCTTTGTATGGTTTAAAGCAGGCACCTAGAGCTTGGTATGAGAGGCTTAGCACATTCTTACTAGAGAGGGAGTTTGTCAAGGGGAGCGTAGACACGACCCTTTTTCTTAGAAGAGTTGGAGATGATTTACTCATTATTCAGATTTATGTTGATGATATACTCTTTGGATCTTCTAATAAAAATTTGTGTGATGATTTTTCTAAAATAATGAGTAGAGAGTTTGAGATGAGTTTGATGGGAGAGTTGTCCTACTTTTTGGGGTTTAGCATAAAACAATTAGAAGATGGAACCTTTCTAAATCAAACAAAATACATAAAGGATATTTTGAAGAAATATGAGATGGACAAAGCCAAGCCAATTAACACTCCCATAACTTCTAGTGCTCCATTGGATAAGGACCCAAGTGGTAAGTCTGTTGATCATAAGAAGTATAGAGGCATGATTGGATCTTTACTTTACTTGACTGCAAGCCGACCTGACATTATATTTAGTGTTTGCTTTTGTGCTAGGTTTCAAGCTGACCCTAAGGAATCCCACATGACTGCTGTTAAGAGGATTTTTAGATACCTTTTGGGGACACAAGGATTAGGGATTTGGTACCCTAGACATAGCACTTTTTTTGAGATTATTGTTTTTTCTGACTCTGATTTTGCAGGATGCAAGGTGGATAGAAAGAGCACTTCTAGAACTTGTCAATTCATTGGACAATCTTTGGTCTCTTGGTCTAGTAGGAAGCAAAACTCTTTTGCACTTTCCACTGCTAAAGCTAAATACATTGCTCTTGGAAGTTGTTTGGCCCAAGTCCTTTGATTGAAACAACAAGTATTGGATTTAGGATTACATGTAAGTACCATCTCAATCTTTTGTGAAAATACTAGTGCCATATGCATCTCTAAGAATCCTATCCAACATTCAAGGACTAAACACGTCGACATTAGGCATAACTTCATTAGAGATCATGTGATTAAGAGAGACATTGAGTTACACCATGTGACAACTGAAAATCAACTGGCGGACATCTTTACTAAACCACTGGCCTTCGATACTTTTAGCTCTTTAAGGACCAGGTTGGGTGTGATTGACATAAATGCATGAAACTTGTTCCTTTGTTTTTTCTATTGCTTTTTATTTTCTTTTGCTTTTGGTTCCTTTTTATTGCTTTATCTTTTTTTTTATTTTATTTTTCCCTTTTGTCTCTCTTTTCTTAGTTTTCAAAATCATCGCTAATATGATACTATATTCCTTGTCCTTGCCTTTGGAAATTTGTAGTTAATATTGTTTTCATCTACTTAATCTCTTAGATAGTAGGAATATTTTGTGATTGTGTCTTTTTCTCTAACCTATTTTAGTGGCATAGTTTTCTTTTCTAATTAAAAGTCTATCTCAAATTAATAATTGTTTATAAAATTAGGATCTTTTCTTAAGCTTGCTTAAGCAAATCTATCTTGTATTTATAATGATTAAAATCTTTTTGTCACTTCAACAAGATCCCTCGTTACTCTTGTCTTTGATTATTAGTCCTGCTTGTGGTAATTCTTCCTTATGTTAGAGAGAGAGCTCCTATTCTCTAATATCTGAGAAGATATATTCACAACTAAGATTTTTTTTAAGGGATTATAAAAAGAATCTAGCTTGCAAAAAAAAAAAAAAATTGGCCAATGATGCCAACAAAAGAAGCGCAAAGACGCCAAAAATTGAAAAATCTATAAAAAGATGTGTTGCAACTCGGGCTTCCGAGTTTATGATTTTGATGATAACAAATAATATTTATTATTCTTTTATTTCTCCTGGTATTTGCAGTGCATATTTCTTTCTATGTTAACTAATATTTCAGGTACATCATGCACCGTTCCTTGAAGATTCAAGACTCAAGATTGCATAGAATTGGTCGTATTAAATGAGTCTGTAATTTTCATTTATTGAGTCAAGTCTTATAATGATGTATGTTAATTTGTTGATCATGCACACTCATAGAGGGAGCAAAAAATGATTATAAATATTTTAATTTTTCTGTTCATCGTACTGTACGAATTAATTTCGTACTGTACGATCTAGTGTAACAGAAATAAATTAAAATATTTTAATTTTTCTGAAAAAATTATTTTTGAATATAACTAATCGTATTGTACGATCACCATATCGTATTGTACGATCTGTTATAATTAGAAAGCCTGCCGTCCATTAAATTAGGTAAAGATTTGAATTTGAAAAGTTGTTATAATCGTACTGTACGATCATAATCGTACTGTACGATGTTTAAAACGTTGCCTGATTTAATCCTGTGATTATTCAATCAAAACGGCTTAATTTTGATGTGTTGATCGTACTGTACGAACTGTATCGTACTATACGATCAACAGAGACAATTTTGGAAAACTGCCCGTTTATTGAACTGTTGGTACAGCACTTTCGTACAGGATATCATACAGTACGAACTTCAACTGAACTGTTCGTACAGTACTAACTGGACATCGTACAGTACTAACAGGTCAATTTCTGCACATCATATTGGACGATCTTGCGATCGTACGGTACGATATTTGACGGCTGAATTGAGTATTTTTAGGGTTTTTTGAGCCCTCTATTTAAGCACTCTCATAAGACTTTGTAAGAGTCTTTGGCAGCCATTATGTCTTCATTCTTTTGAAGAAAACTTGAAGAGAGGACTTGAAAGGGAGAGAGGAAAGGGTGAAGTTTGAGAGAGGGAGAAGATCCTTGGAGTGGTTTCAAGGGAGTGTGAAGGAGATCACACGGTTGCTCCGGCAAGCTTGCACTTCAGTACCATCGAATTTAAGGTTCGTCTTGAAGGAAGTTTTGGGAAGAAGAAGATCTCATTGGTGTCAAAGGACCCGGCTCCTCCGCCGCACCGGGGAAGGTGGAAGTGATTGTGTAAGGGCTTCTCCGCCTAGCTGTGGGGGCTAAAGGAGAATAACTAAAGGTTTAGTATAATACTCGGAGGGTGCCTCCGGGGAGTGGACGTAGGTCATGGTTTGACCGAACCACTATAAATTGGTGTGTTCTTTCCTTTATTTTTTTTCTGCACTTT
Organism: Dendrobium huoshanense; assembly: GCA_016618105.1. NCBI lineage: Eukaryota > Viridiplantae > Streptophyta > Magnoliopsida > Asparagales > Orchidaceae > Dendrobium > Dendrobium huoshanense. Next base: position 11,117,481 of record CM028345.1, on the reverse strand, counting down.
ATTTCCGCATTTATTTTTATTGGGATTAATTGCGTGGATGAAATTGATTACATATCATTTTATTATGAATGAAATTCGCTTCCGCATAAAGTCATAAAAAGATATTTCTTTTCATTAAAGAAGTTTTTAATTATCCAATTCACCCTCCTCTTGGCGCATCTAGCAATTTGAATTGGTATCAGAGCAGTTTCAATTGGTATCATAGCAATTTCAATTGGTATCAGAGCGGGTTTCAAAAATAGTGTATTAGAAAACCTTGAAAAAATCGATCATGGCATATTTTAAAAATCGTAACATTGCGGAAGGCTATTGTATCACACGACCACCTTTATTTGAAAATATTTCTTTTAATTTTTGGAAAATTTGCATGTCAAGATTTTTGCAATCAATTGATTATCGAACGTGGAATATGATTCAAACTGGCTATTCTGTACCTTCACGTATGATAGATGGAGTCAAAATTAATATTCCTTTTACTGAATGGAGTAGAATAGAACTATTCAATGCACAACTAAATGCTAAATGTTTGAATTATTTTTTCTGTGCATTAAATTCTGACGATTGCATGAGAATCTCTACAAGTACTACTGGGAAAGAAATTTGGGATAGATTATGCATTTTGTATGAAGGTACTAGTGAAGTCAAACAGTCTAAATTAAATATTCTAATGCGTGATTATGAACTTTTCAGCATGAAGCCATATGAGACTATCTTAGACATGTTTACTAGATTTAATCAAATTGTGATGTCATTGTATGATTTAGGTAGAGAACTTTCAAACTTTGAAAAAGTTAGTAAAATTCTACGTTCTTTACTTGATAAATTTGATGCCAAAGTCATGTCAATATGTGAATAAAAAGATTTGAATGCTTATTCTATAGATAATCTAATCGGCTCACTCATTGCCTATGAGCAAAGTGTGAGTCAAAGATTTTTGTATGCAGGCGATGAGAAGATAATTGTGCTTAAAGCCAAACACACAGATGAATATGGCTTAGTAGACGATGAAAGCAAAGAGATATCATCGATAATAAATAAATTTGAAATTCTATTGAACCACAAGCATGAACATCAACAAAAGCGGAGTAGAGGTAAATATTATGAAAATGTTAAGTTTTGTTCTGACATAATTTACTTTGGGTGTAGGAAACTCGGACATTTGAAGCGTGAATGCCCCAACTTATAATCTCTACCTGCAAAGGAAAAGAGTAATAATAAACCGTTTGTAATTTGGGGAAAAGATAAAAACCAAAAAGTGTCCTGGGCATACCTAGTTTCTGAATCATCAGAACAGGAGCAAGATGATGAGGTATAAGTATGTTAAGGTTTGTTTGTGTGTTTTTTGTTTATGTGTTTTGTATGTTTTTTTTTTATTTTTGTATGTTTAACTTGTTTTATATAATCGTATGTTTTTGTTTCGTTATTATGTTGTTATTTTATATTTTATTTTATCTCTTCTTTTTGATAATGTCAAAGGGGGAGAAAGTATTGTAGTTTGTTGCATTTTGTTTTAATTTTTGCTATTATTTAATTTAATTTAAAAAAAAAAAACAAAATAAAGAAAAAAAGAAAACTTTTCCCTAATTTTTAATGAAATTCTTTTACTGAGGGGGAGTTTAGGAGATTTTTTTTTTAATTTGCAAAATCAACCAATATTATTTGACATCATCAAAAAGGGGGAGATTGTTGCAACTCGGGCTTCCGAGTTTATGATTTTGATGATAACAAATAATATTTATTATTCTTTTATTTCTCCTGGTATTTACAGAACATATTTCTTTCTATGTTAACTAATATTTCAGGTACATCATGCACCGTTCCTTGAAGATTCAAGGCTCAAGATTGCGTAGAATTGGTCGTATTAAATGAGTCTGTAATTTTCATTTATTGAGTTAAGTCTTATAATGATGTATGTTAATTTGTTGATCATGCACACACACAGAGGGAGCAAAAAATGATTATAAATATTTTAACTTTTCTGTTCATTGTACTGTACGAATTAATTTCGTACTGTACGATCTAGTGTAACAGAAATAAATTAAAATATTTTAATTTTTCTGAAAAAATTATTTTTGAATATAACTAATCGTACTGTACGATCACCATATCGTATTGTACGATCTGTTATAATTAGAAAGCCCGCCGTCCATTAAATTAGGTGAAGATTTGAATTTGAAAAGTTGTTATAATCGTACTGTACGATCATAATCGTACTGTACGATGTTTAAAATGTTGCCTGATTTAATCCTGTGATTATTCAATCAAAACGGCTTAATTTTGATGTGTTGATCGTACAGTACGAACTATATCGTACTATACGGTCAACAGAGACAATTTTGGAAAACTGCCCGTTTATTGAACTAATCGTACAGCACTTTCGTACAGGACATCGTACAGTACGAACTTCAACTGAACTGTTCGTACAGTACTAACTGGACATCGTACAATACTAACAGGTCAATTTCTGCACATCATATTGGATGATCTTGCGATCGTACGGTACGATATTTGACGGCTGAATTGAGTATTTTTAGGGTTTTTTGAGCCCTCTATTTAAGCACTCTCATAAGACTTTGTAAGAGTCTTTGGCTTTCATTGTGTCTTCATTCTTTTGGAGAAAACTTGAAGAGAGGACTTGAAAGGGAGAGAGGAAAGGGTGAAGTTTGAGAGAGGGAGAAGATCCTTGGAGGGGTTTCAAGGGAGTGTGAAGGAGATCACACGGTTGCTCCGGCGAGCTTGCACCTCAGTACCATCGGATTCAAGGTTCGTCTTGAAGGAAGTTTTGGGAAGAAGAAGATCTCATTGGTGTCAAAGGACCCGGCTCCTCTGCCGCACCGGGGAAGGTGGAAGTTATTGTGTATGGGCTTCTCCGCCTAGCTGTGGGGCTAAAGGAGAATCACTAAAGGTTTAGTGTAATACTCGGAGGGTGCCACCGGGGAGTGGACGTAGGTCATGGTTTGACCGAGCCACTATAAATTGGTGTGTTCTTTCCTTTATTTTTTTTTCTGCACTTTATTTCCGCATTTATTTTTATTGTGATTAATTGCATGGATGAAATTGATTACATTTCTTTTTATTATGAATGAAATTCGCTTCCGCATAAAGTCATAAAAAGATATTTCTTTTCATTAAAGATGTTTTTAATTATCCAATTCACCCCCCTCTTGGCGCATCTAGCAATTTCAATTGGTATCAGAGCAATTTCAATTGGTATCATAGCAATTTCAATTGGTATTAGAGCGGGTTTCAAAAATAGTGTATTAGAAAACTTTGAAAAAATCGATCATGGCATATTTTAAAAATCGTAACATTGCGGAAGGCTATTGTATCACACGACCACCTTTATTTGAAAATATTTCTTTTAATTTTTGGAAAATTCGCATGTCAAGATTTTTGCAATCAATTGATTATCGAATGCGGAATATGATTCAAACTGGCTATTCTGTACCTTCACGTATGATAGATGGAATCAAAATTAATATTCCTTTTACTAAATGGAGTAGAATAGAACTATTCAATGCACAACTAAATGCTAAATGTTTGAATTATTTTTTCTGTGTATTAAATTCTGACGATTGCATGAGAATCTCTACATGTACTACTGGGAAAGAAATTTGGGATAGATTTTGCATTTCGTATGAAGGTACTAGTGAAGTCAAATAGTCTAAATTGAATATTCTAATGCGTGATTATGAACTTTTCAGCATGAAGCCATATGAGACTATCATAGAAATGTTTACTAGATTTAATCAAATTGTGATGTCATTGCATGATTTAGGTAGAGAACTTTCAAACTTTGAAAAAGTTAGTAAAATTCTACGTTCTTTACTTGATAAATTTGATGCCAAAGTCATGTCAATATGTGAATCAAAAGATTTGAATGCTTATTCTATAGATAATCTAATCGGCTCACTCATTGCCTATGAGCAAAGTGTGAGTCAAAGATTTTTGGATGCAGGCGATGAGAAGACAATTGTGCTAAAAGCCAAACACATAGATGAATATGGCTTAGTAGACGATGAAAGCAAAGAGATATCATTGATAATAAATAAATTTGAAATTCTATTGAACCACAAGCATGAACATCAACAAAAGCGGAGTAGAGGTAAATATTATGAAAATGTTAAGTTTTGTTCTGACATAATTTGCTTTGGGTATAGGAAACTCGGACATTTGAAGCGTGAATGCCCCAACTTAAAAACTCTTCCTGCAAAGGAAAAGAGTAAAAATAAACCGTTTGTAATTTGGGGAAAAGATAAAAACCAAAAAGTCTCCTAGGCATGCCTAGTTTCTGAATCATCAGAACAGGAGCAAGATGATGAGGTATAAGTATGTTAAGGTTTGTTTGTGTGTTTTTTGTTTATGTGTTTTGTATGTTTTTTTTATTTTTGTATGTTTAACTTGTTTTATATAATCGTATGTTTTTGTTTCGTTATTATGTTGTTATTTTATATTTTATTTTATCTCTTCTTTTTGATAATGTCAAAGGGGGAGAAAGTATTGTAGTTTGTTGCATTTTGTTTTAATTTTTGCTGTTATTTAATTTAATTTTTTTTTAAAAAAAAAACCAAAAATAAAGAAAAAAAGAAAACTTTTCCCTAATTTTTAATGAAATTCTTTTACTGAGGGGGAGTTTAGGAGAATTTTTTTTAATTTGCAAAGTCAACCAATATTATTTGACATCATCAAAAAGGGGGAGATTGTTGCAACTCGGGCTTCCGAGTTTATGATTTTGATGATAACAAATAATATTTATTATTCTTTTATTTCTCCTCGTATTTGCAGTGCATATTTCTTTCTATGTTAACTAATATTTTAGGTACATCATGCACCGTTCCTTGAAGATTCAAGGCTCAAGATTGCGTAGAATTGGTTGTATTAAATGACTTTGTAATTTTCATTTATTGAGTCAAGTCTTATAATGATGTATGTTAATTTGTTGATCATGCACAACAGAGGGAGCAAAAAATGATTATAAATATTTTAACTTTTCTGTTCATCGTACTGTACGAATTAATTTCGTACTGTACGATCTAGTGTAACAGAAATAAATTAAAATATTTTAATTTTTCAGAAAAATTATTTTTGAATATAACTAATCGTACTGTACGTTCACCATATCGTATTGTATGATCTGTTATAATTAGAAAGCCCGCAGTCCATTAAATTAGGTAAAAATTTGAATTTGAAAAGTTGTTATAATCGTACTGTACGATCATAATCGTACTGTACGATGTTTAAAACGTTGCCTGATTTAATCCTGTGATTATTCAATCAAAACGGCTTAATTTTGATGTGTTGATCGTACAGTACGAACGGTATCGTACTATACGATCAACAGAGACAATTTTGGAAAACTGCCCGTTTATTGAACTGTTCGTACAACACTTTCGTACAGGATATCGTACAGTACGAACTTCAACTGAAATGATCGTACAGTACTAACTGGACATCGTACAGTACTAACAGGTCAATTTATGCACATCATATTGGACGATCTTGCGATCGTACGGTACGATATTTGACGGCTGAATTGAGTATTTTTAGGGTTTTTTGAGCCCTCTATTTAAGCACTCTCATAAGACTTTGTAAGTGTCTTTGGCAGCCATTGTGTCTTCATTCTTTTGGAGAAAACTTGAAGAGAGGACTTGAAAGGGAGAGAGGAAAGGGTGAAGTTTGAGAGAGGGAGAAGATCCTTGGAGGGGTTTCAAGGGAGTGTGAAGGAGATCACACGGTTGCTCCGGCGAGCTTGCACCTCAGTACCATCGGATTCAAGGTTCGTCTTGAAGGAAGTTTTGGGAAGAAGAATATCTCATTGGTGTCAAAGGACCCGGCTCCTCCGCCGCACCGGGGAAGGTGGAAGTGATTGTGTAAGGGCTTCTCCGCCTAGCTGTGGGGGCTAAAGTAGAATCACTAAAGGTTTAGTGTAATACTCGGAGGGTGCCTCCGGGGAGTGGACGTAAGTCATGGTTTGACCGAACCACTATAAATTGGTGTGTTCTTTCCTTTATTTTTTTTCTGCACTTTATTTCCGCATTTATTTTTATTGTGATTAATTGCGTGGATGAAATTGATTACATATCTTTTTATTATGAATGAAATTCGCTTCCGCATAAAGTCATAAAAAGATATTTCTTTTCATTAAAGAAGTTTTTAATTATCCAATTCACCCCCCTCTTGGCGCATCTAGCAATTTCAATTGGTATCAGAGCAATTTCAATTGGTATCATAGCAATTTCAAGATGCGCAAAGCGCCATAAAATTGACAAGAGGCATAAAATGAGCCCACTCAAAAGCAAGCTACTCTCTCTTTTTAAATCTCTTAGAACTTAGAATTTTTTGTTCTCAAAGGCTTGATCTCGATTATCATACTATTGTGACACATCCACCTTACTTCATTATTTCAAGAAGATATTTTTCTTACGACAAGTGGTAGGTGGATCCTAGGATCGGCCTGGACGATATTCACAAATTATGCCATAATTGTTCAGGAAATCAAGGGAGTAATAAAGGATGATTGATACGATCATATTGTCCTGGACGATCGCAGGATCGGCCAGGATGATCTAATCAAAAACCTTAAGTTACTTCAGGACGATAAACATCGGCCAGCTCGTATCTAGGGCTATTGTCAGGACGATTTTCCTCTGATTTGAACTGATCTTCCAGGACGATCATGAGATCGGCCTGGACGATCAAGCCAATTTTCAATCATCCTGTTTTGCATCCAGGGCTATGCTTTGATCGATCTTCATTGATTTGTACTGATCGGCCAGGCCGATGTCAATATCGGCCTGGACGATATTATCGGCAACTTGAAATTAATGAGCTCCTTTGAAGCTCTTCTATTTAAGAGCTCATGTTCAACGTTTTTCATATCCTTTTGCTGCTGCCTTGACCTGAGAAGACCTTGAGGAGAGAAAGAGAGAGAGAGAGGATCTTGTAAGGGGGAGCTTGTGAGGGGATTCACAAGGGTTACTTCAAGGATCGCTCTGCTTCATCTTCGTCTAGAGTTTCTCATCCATGGAATGGTAGAGGAAAGGAGTTTGCTTTTGGTTTTGGTTCTCTGCCAGCTTCAGGAGGAAGCAAAAGGAAGAAGGTTCTCTGCCTTGTCGGGGTGAAAAAAAGGAGGTTCTTGTGAGGGCTTCTCCGCCTAGCTGTGGGGGCTAAAGGAGAGTCACGTTTTGTAGTACAATACTTGGAGGGTGCCTCCAAGGAGTGGATGTAGGTCGAGTCTACCGAACCACTATAAATTTCTGTGTTCTTTTTCTTGCTTCCGCGCTTTTAAATTCCGCATTTATTTCTGTGGTGTGATTTGGTTTATGCAATTTTCTTTCTTTGTGAAAAGAGTTTTTAAAATACAATTCACCCCCCCTCTTAGTTAGCTTGGGACTAAGTTTATAGGGCTTAACATCCCTAATGAACTTTCAAGAATGGTTCACCTCCTTCCTAAGTCCATGTCTAGTCTTAACTCCACAAGAAGGGTCTCCTAAGATCAAATCCTTGGGGTGACTTGTAGAGTATCTCCAATCTCTAGGTAAAGTGTGTGAAGTTTCTCCCCTTTCATCAAAATTTTCTACTCCTTTGGGAACTTCTTCTACTCCTTCATTACTTAGGTGCTCATTCCCCTTCCCCAAATTTTCTACTCCTCTTGTAATCTCTCCAACATCATCATCTTCTACTCCATATTTCTTAGGATCAGACTCATCAAAAACTAAATGGGTTGTCTCTTCCACCATCAAGGTTCTTTTGTTAAACAACCTAAAAGACTTCCCAACACTAGAATATTCCAAAAATACTCCTTCATCAGATTTAAGATCAAATTTTCCCAAATGAGACTTCCCATTGTTGTGAATGAAAACCTTACAACCGAAGACATGAAGGTGGAAAAGATTGGGTGTCCTACCCTTAAGGATCTCATAGGGTGTCTTCTCTAATTTGGCTCTAACATTCACCCTATTCAACACATAACAAGCTGTGTTAACCGCTTAAGCCCAAAAGTATTTTGGAAGTGTATACTCAGCAAGCATGGTTCTAGCGGCTTCCACCAAGGTCCGATTGTTTCTTTCAGCTATCCCGTTCTGCTGAGGGGTCCTAGGGACTGAAAAATTGTGGCTAATCCCCTTGTCCTCACAAAAAACTCCAAATCTTTCATTTTCAAACTCTCCCCCATGATCACTATGGATGGTCAAAATCTCACAACCTAGCTTTTTTTGAATCTAAGTAGAAAATGTTTTAAACTCCTAAAAAGACTCATTTTTATGAGAAAGAAATCTAGTCCAAGTGAACCTTGAATAGTCATCAACAATCACAAAATCATAGACTTTCCCTCCCAGGCTGGTAGTGCTAATGGGTCCAAACAAATCCATGTGAAGGACTTCTAGAGGTCTAGAGGTGCTAATGTCCTTAATGGGGTGAAAAGTGGACTGGACTTGCTTTTCTAGTTGACAAGCATCACAAAGGTGGTCTTTTGAAAACTTAAATTTGGGGACACCTCTAACTAGGTCCTTTTGGGTTACTTTCCTAAGGGTTTTCATACTTGTATGACAAAGCCTCCTGTGCCATAATCAAGAATCATCAATCACAATTTTTAAGCAAAAAGAAGTAGCACATTCAATGTTATTTAAATCAAGCATGTAAACGTTATTGATCCTCTTTCCCTGCAAATAGTGTTATTGCTTAAACTTATAATGCATGAGCTTGCAAAGAATTGCACGATGAAGCCTTTGTCACAGAATTGACTGATGTTGAGCAAGTTGTTCTTCAATCCATCTACAAGCAAAATATTTTCAATCATAAGGTTCTTGGAATTACTGATTATACCTGCTCCTATCACCTTCTTGGTGGTGTTGTCTCCAAGAGTAACCTTGCCTCCAGTCCTGGACTCTAGTACAACAAAATGGCTTGCATCACCAGTCATATGTCGAGAGCATCCACTGTCCAGGTATCACATACTCTCACAAGGTCTTTTGTGAGAGCCCTCTTGCAAAATTATCAAATGTTAGATTTAGGAACCCAAGCAGGTTTGGGTTCCTTCTTATGAAGAGAAGAATGTAATGCATGTGTGGTATGTTGTGGATCATGCACCTTAGGTCTCCACACCCAATGTGTACTATGGTGAATCGTGCAAGTGTGTGAGATGTGTCCTAGCATGCCACATGAAAAACATCTAACTCCAGGAAAGGGATTTCTTAAGTGGTTTGAGTTATAATGCCTATTTCTAGGTTTTGGCAATTCATCAAAAGTAGATGTCATCTTAGTTTTCTTACATGCTTCTAAATCATTTTGAAACTTTAACTTTGTATTTTTTAAAACTTCATTTTCAATCCTCAAATTTTTCTCTATCTCCTTAGACTTCTTAAAATCAGATTCAAGTGATGTGTGTGAGACTTTTAATGCATCATGCTTTTCAAATAACTCACAATGATTTTTATTTAACTCATCAAATTCATCAAGTAAAGTCATATGATTTGAATTAATTGTTTGATGGTCTTTAATCAAAATTTCATGCTCTTTTTGTAGATTTAAAAATTCTAATTTCAAGCTAGCATGTGTTTTCTTTAATTTTCTATATGATGCATGAATTTTTTCTGAAACTTCAAGAAGTTGATCGTAGGAAAGTTCACATACCTCTTCTTGATCAGGATTGTTATCTGCCATCAAGCACAATTTTAATGTCTCATCTTCTGGTTCTGTCTCTGATGAATCCGATGCCGAATCCGCCCAAAATGCTTTTTGTACTCTCATCTTGTCCTTCCTTGACTTAGGTTTCTCCTCACCTTTTGAGTGATTTTTAAGCGTAGGGCAATCGGTTCTCACATGTCCAGGCTTCATGCATTCAAAACATACAACATCAGAAGATCATTTAACATATTTATTTTCCTTACCTTTTCTCCAACTTTGATGATGCTTTTGTTTCTTCCTTAGAAAGCTTTTGAATTGCCTTGTGATGAAGGCAACTTCATCGCTTTCAGACTCTGAAGATTTTGAATCCGATTTGTGCGCCTTCAGTGCAATTGTTTTCTCCTTTTTCTTCTCACCTGCATCAAGATTTCTTTGATTCACCCCTTGCTCAAAAGTAATGAGTGAGCCAAGTAAGTTATCAATAGAATAGGTGTTCAAATCCTTAGATTCAGTGATTGCAGTGATTTTAGCATCATAAGATGAAGGAAAGCATCTCAAAATCTTGTTTACTTTTTCATAGTTCGAAAGTTCTTTTCCTAGTGCATGCAGTGAAGTAACTATCTGAGTAAATCTTGTATACATGTCAGAAATCGATTCATAAGGTTTCATACAAAAAAGTTCGTAGTCATGCAAGAGAATGTTTAATCGGGATTGTTTAACTTCATTAGTACCTTCATAGGTGATGCACAATTTATCCCAAATCTCTTTACCAGTTTTGTAAGTTGAGACGCGCATGTAATCTTCAGATTTTAAAGCACAGAAAAAATAGTTCAAACATTTTTCATTTAATTGGGCTAAATCACATTCATCAAAAGTCCATTCCGTAAAAGAAATTTCAGTTTTAACACCATTAATTTCACGAGAAGGTGGAGAATAACCTTCTTGAATAAGCATCCACAAGTGATAATCAGTAGATTGTAAAAAAGTTGACATGCGGGTTTTCCAAAAGTCAAAAGGTAGGTTATCGAACAGGGGAGGTCGGGTAATAGAATACCCTTCCGTAGTGTTACGATTCCCAAGGTTAGCCATGGATCTAATTCAAAAAGTTTTCAAACATAAAATTTCGAATCCCACTCTGATACCACTTGAAAGTTCGTTAGGGATGTTAAGCCCTATAGAACTGGCCCAAGCTAACCAAGAGGGGGGGGGGGTGAATTGGTATTTTAAAAATTTTCTTTTCACAAAGAATAAAAATCACAAACCAAAATCACCACAAAAATAAATACGGAAATAAAAGTGCGGAAGCAAAAATAAGAACACAGAAATTTATAGTGGTTTGGTCAACTCGACTTACGTCCACTCCTTGGAGGCACCCTCCAAGTATTGCACTACAAAAAGTGACTCTCCTTTAGCCCCCCACGGCTAGGCGGAGAAGCACTCACAAGAACCTCCTTTTTTCCACCCCGGCAAGGCAGAGAAGCTACCTCCTTTTGCTTCCTCCTGAAGCTGGCAGAGAACCACAACCAATAGCTAACTCCTTACCTCAACCGACCCTTCCACGGACGAGAAACTCTAGACGAAGAATAAGCAGAGCAAGCCTTGAAGCAACCCTTGTGAATCCCCTCACAAGCACCCCCTCACAAGATTCTCTCTCTCTCCCTCTCTCTCTTTCTCTCTTTAAGGTCTTCTCAGGTCAAGGCAGCAGCCAAGGGTTTTTAAAAATGTTGAACAAGAGCTCTTAATTAGAAGAGCTTCAGAGGGGCTCATTAATTGCAAGTTGCCGACAATATCGTCCAGGCCGATAAGGACATCGGCCTGGTCGATCAGTACAAATCAATGAAGATCGGCCAGAGTATAGCCCTGGATGCAAAATAGGACGATTAAAAATTGTCTTGATCGTCCAGGCTGATCTCACGATCGTCCTGGCCGATCAATTCAAATCAGAGGAAAATCATCCTGACAATAGCCCTGGATACGAGCTGGCTGATGTTTATCATCCTGAAGTAACTTAAGGTTTTTGACTGGATCGTCCTAGCCAATCCTGCGATCGTCTAGGACGATATGATCGTATCAATCATCCTTAATTACTCCCTTGATTTCCTGAACAATTATGGCATAATTTATGAATATCATCCAGGCCGATCCTAGGATCGTCCTGGCCGATAATTAAAAAATATAGTATACCTTAATTGTCTATGGCGGTAACTTCTTTCTGTTTTGAGCTTGTTGTCCTGGCCGATACACGTATCGTCCAGGCCGATCTGTTAATGTCGGCTACCTTAATTAAGAATTCTTATTTAGGCTTTATGTTTTAAGATTGATCGTCCAGGCCAATCCAAAAATCATTCTGGCCGATATCAGTAAAAACAGAAATTCTAAGTCTCTCAAGTATGTGTGTGTGTGAAGGGTTACTTAGTATCAGTCTTTTTGATCATTACAAGTAGACTCAAAAAGTGAACAACAAAAGTACAGACTGACTTAATCCTAAACCTACGCAGTCCTGAATTGGCTTTGTCTTGTTCGTCCGATCTTCGATTCCTGAAATGTTAGAAGCAACAAGCAGTCCAAGAGAAATAGTGTTTGTCAATCATCAAAATATAAGCCATGAAAAAATAGATTTGCAACAACATAATCTCCTATGCCATAATCATGAATCATCTGCAATAGTTTTTAAGCAAAATAAAGCAGCAGTTTCAATGTTATTTAAGTTAAGCATGTAAATATTATTGATCTGCATTCCTTGCAAAATAGTATTGTTATTTAGGCTTATAATACAAGTATTAGCCAAAAAGTTTATGGTGAAGCCCTTATCGCAAAGCTGACAGATGCTGAACAAATTATGTTTTAGTCTATCTACAAGTAAAATATTTTCAATCAAAAGGTTCTTGGAGTTTCCAATTATACCAAAGGCCACTACCTTCATGGTGGTGTTGTCTCCAAGAGTAACCTTGCCTCTTATCTTGGTCTTCAGCAAAATGAATTGATTAGCATCTCCAGTCACATGTCATGAGTATCCGCTGTTCAGGTACCACCTGCTCTCTTTTTTTTTGAAGAAAATGCTAAATGCATTAAAGGAAAAAAAATAACCACCAACAATCAAGTCCTACCTAAAGCATCACATTCCTTCTTCAAGCAATACAAGAAAGAAGAAGGAATGGAATCAAGCTGAATGTTCTCCCAACAGAAAGAGTTAACAAGAGCCAAATTAGCACAAATGTTAGCTAATTTGTTACCCTCTCTATGTGAAAAAGAAAAGACAACCTAATTAAAATCTAACAAAAAGGATAAATTCTCATCAATTACTCTACTAACTTTCCAAGATTTAACTGAATTTTGAAGCATCTTGATGATATTGAAATTATCTCCTTCAATGATAACCCCTTGTGCATCGAACATCCAATCTTTCACCACCTTCTTCAAGTAGACCACAGCCAAAAGTTCTAATTGAGAGATGTCCCAATGCCAACACTTCTCACCAAAAGCTACCAGAAATCTGCCTTGATCGTCTCTAGCAACTCCACCTATACCAGCCATATTATTGTTTTTGAGAGTAGTATCCAAATTTATCTTGATCCACCCGGGAGGAGGATGCCAAATAGATAACAGACCAAGCTGATTAGCATCCCAGGATCCCGTTTGAATATTCAAGAAGTAATTACTAACAACCGATGAAATGGCATTTGTTGCTATTGAATTATTTGAATCTTCTCTAATCCCGTGCTTCAATTTACATCTTTTTTTCCAAGCCAGAAAAACTGCAGTACAAAGTAAGTTAGCACCAAGATAGTTCCTCCCTTTCACATGTAGAATGAATTCCAGGTAAAGCTAAAAACTATCAAATTTGGGAATCATAAATCCCCAATTATTGATAACAGAAATCACATTCTGGATTTTATAACAGCCACCAACTAAATGGTTCTCATCTTCATCAACACCACATCCTCTTGGGCAATGAGAATCAATACCAATTTTCCTTTTAACTAAGAACGGATTGGATGGGATACAATTATTGCAAAGCCTCCAACAAAAAAGCTCTGTTTTTGGTTTTAATTTGATTTTCATCAACCTATCTCAAATATCCACCTCCATCCCACGATCCAGCATTGCTTCAAAAGCAAGAGAGGTAACAGACTTACCTGAGAACAGGAAATTTAATTCCAGTTTATCTAAGTTCCAGTTTGAATATATCATAATATTTGAAATAGTTTCCATCAGTTTTTTTCCAAAACAATCCTCCAGCTTTTCCAAATTCCAATTACCATTAGAAATGAAAAAGCTAAGTTTATCAGCAAAAGCATTCTGCATATTGACAAAAGTAGGCCACTTAGCAATACTTCTATCCAAAATCCAGGAATCATTCATCCAACATATAGATTCTCCATTAGCAATTTTCCATCTAACAATGTTCTTGAGATATTTAGCACCCATACTAATCAACTTCCATGTAGAAGAACTTCCTCCCTTAACAGTCCCCCCCCCAAACATCATTGCCATACCTTGCTCTAAGAATCTGATTTAGTAACGTATAAGGTTTCCAATAGAAATTCCAAGCGAATTTAGCACGGAGATGACCAACCATAGCCACCGCTGATTTTAAGCCCCTACCACCTTCTTTCTTCGGTTTACACAGAAGATCCCAAGAAGCATAATGAATACCAGCAGAACCATTGTTTTTGCTCCATATAAATCCTCTTCACATCTTGTCAAACTCCTTCAAGATACTCAATGGAACTAAAGAAATAGAAGATAAAAACTGAAGTAAGGAAAGGAAAGCAGATCTCACCAAAACCATTTTACCCTCTAACGAAATGAATTTCTTTCCCCAAGTATTAAGTTTGTTAGAAGCCACCTCCAAGAGTTTCTGAAAATCGGATGCCACCAGCCTCCTTAGAGTTAATTTCACACCCAAATAATCCATCTCTTTCACAACTTTGAACTTAAGTTTCTTAGTAATTCTTTTCTGGATAATACTATTAGTATGATTTCCAAAAATGATCATTGATTTCATGGTGTTCACCTTTTGCCCCGTCCAATTATAATAATTGTAAATAATGCTTTTCAATTCTTTAACATCCTCCATCTTAGCTTCCAAAAAAATCAAAACATCATCCGCAAAGAGTAAGTGAGAAACTCTAGGAGCAAGAGGAGTAATAGAGATACCCAAACCAAGCCTTCTAGAGTTTAAAGCATTAGACAAAATTTGTGAACAAAAAATGAAAAGATACGGGGATAAAGGACACCCTTGTCTAAATCCACATCTTCAATCAATCCAATCAGTTTTCTTCCCATTCATTAAAATGCAAAACTTTGGATATAGAACACAATTAAGGACAAACTCTGAAAATTTAGAAGGGAATTTAAGTTGAATAAGAACTTGCCTTAGTGTTTTCCACCCCATACTATCATAAGCTTGCTCCATATCTAGTTTTATAGCCAACATACCACTTCTAGCTTTAGACCACCTAAACTTATTGAAAACCTCTTGAGCTAAGAGAACATGATCAGAAAGAGAACGACCCTTTATAAAGGCTGCTTGATCAACTGTAATAATATTTTGGATAACCTTTTCTAATCTGTTTAAGAGCATTTTGGCTATGATTTTATAAACAGTCATGCACAAACTAATCGGTCTGTAATTTGCTGGTTCTTGAAGGCTTTTAATTTTCAGTATCAATACACTTATAGTTTCCTTCCAATTATGATTCATAACTCCTGAAGCAAGGAACTGACTGATAGCACACCAAATATCCTCTTTAATAATATTCAAAAAATCTTTGACAAAAGCAAAAGAATTTCCATCATTACCAGGAGATACATTTCTCTTAGAATCCTTCACAACAATCTGTAATTCCTCTCTAGAAAAATCAGCATCAAGCAAGTTCTGTTCCCTCTCACAAATGGTTTTCAATGGTGATGGCCAACCCTCTAAAGAGCATCTCCTATGTTGCCATTTACTTCTGAAATAATCAGAAAAAGTTTTCCGGATAACATCTTCTTCCTCCGACAAAGTCCCATCTACTGTTTTGATATGATTAATCCAGTTAGAGCTCCTTCTCAAATTAGCAAAGGCATGAAAGAAGGACGAATTACAATCCCCTTCCTCCATCCATTTGTCTTTGGCCCTTTGTCTCCACCAAGTATTAAGTCTAGCCAATGTAACATTCAGTTCAATAATTTTGAATCTCAAAACCTGTAGCTTATCCGCCGAGAGCTCACCATCAGACTCTTCTAGCTGAATTCCAGAAATTTCATCTTTCAACTTATCTCTCAATGAATTCAAATTTTTAAATTTCGCCTTACTCTAATAATACAAGGCTTTCAAAGTTCGTTTAAACTTAACATTCAGAGCTGAAGCCAGATCTCCCCTGCAATCTCTACTCCAGATTTTTCTCACCAACGCCGTAGCACCAAAGTAAGAAGCCCACACCTTTTCGTACCTGATAATTCTATTGAATTCCACAGGTTTAAAAACATTAAGTAATAACGGACAATGGTCCGAAGCCACCCGAGATAAGTGTTTAACAACAGCCACATCAATAAGAAGGTACCACCTGCTCTCACAAGGCCTTTTGTGAGAGCAAACCTACAAAATAATCAAATATTAGATTTAGGAACCCAAACATATTTGGGCCCCTTCTTATTGAAAGTATATTGTAATACATGTGTATAATGCTGTGAATCTTGTAATTTGGGTCTCCACATTGTTGCAAACCTATTTTTTCATGGCTTATGTTTTGATGATTGACAAACACAATTTCTCTTGGACTACTTGTTGCTTCTAACTTTTCAGGAATCGAAGATCGGACGATCAAGAAGGAGCCAAGTTCAGGAATTTTGTAGGTTTAGGGTTGAGTCAGTCTGTACTTTTGATTTTCACCTTTTGAGTCTACTTGTAATGGTCAAAGAGACTGATGCTAAGTAACCCTACACATACACTTGAGGGGCTTAGAATTTCTGTTTTTGCCCACATCGGCCCGGCCGATATTTATATCTTCCGGGACGATCAGCTTAAAACAGGAAGTCTAAGTAAGGATTCTTAATTAAGGCAGCCGTCATTAGCATATCGGCTTGGACGATACGTGTATCGGCTAGGACGATAAGCTCAAAACACAAAGAAGTAGCCGCCATAGTCAATTAAGGTATACTTTATTTTTAAATTATCATCCAGGACAATCCACGTATCGGCCTGGACGATATTCACAAATTATGCCTGAATTTATCAGGAAATCAAGGGAGTGATTATTGATGATTGATACGATCATATCATCCTGGACGATCGCAGGATCTTCCAGGATGATCCAGCCAAAAACCTTAAGTTACTTCAAGACGATAAGTATCGGCTAGCTCGTATCCAGGGCTATTGTAAGGACGATTTTCCTCTGATTTGAACTGATCGGACAGGACGATCGTGAGATCGGCCTGGATGATCAAGCCAATTTTTAATCAACCAGTTTTGCATCCAGGGCTATGCTCTGGCCGATCTTCATAGATTTGTACTGATCGGCCAGGCCGATGTCCATATCGGCCTGGACGATAAAGTTGGCAACTTGCAATTAATGAGCTTCTTTGAAGCTCTTCTATTTAAGAGCTCTTGTTCAACATTTTTAAAGACCTTTGGCTGCTGCCTTGACCTGAGAAGACCTTGAGGAGAGAAAGAGAGAGAGGAGAGAGAGAGGATCTTGTAAGGGGGAGCTTGTGAGGGGATTCACAAGGGTTGCTTCAAGGATCGCTCTGCTTCGTCTTCGTCTAGAGTTTCTCATCCGTGGAAGGGTCGGTAGAGGTAAGGAGTTTGTATTTGGTTTTGGTTCTCTGCCAGCTTCAGGAGGAAGCAAAAGGAGGAAGGTTCTCTGCCTTGCCGGGGTGGCAAAAAGGAGGTTCTTGTGAGGGCTTCTCCGCCTAGCCGCGGGGGCTAAAGGAGAGTCACGTTTTGTAGTGAAATACTTGGAGGGTGCCTCCAAGAAGTGGACGTAGGTCGAGTCGACCGAACAACTATAAATTTATGTGTTCTTTTTCTTGCTTTCGCGCTTTTAAATTCTGCATTTATTTCTGTGGTGTGATTTGGTTTATGCAATTTTCTTTCTTTGTGAAAAGAGTTTTTAAAATACCAATTCACCCCCCCCCCCCCCTCTTGGTTAGCTTGGGACTAAGTTCATTGGGCTTAACATCCCTAACGAACTTTCAAGTGGAATCAGAGCGGGATTCGAAAATTAAAGTTTGAAAACTTTTTGAATTTGATCCATGGCTAACATTGGGAATCACAACACTATGGAAGGGTATTCCATTACCCGACCTCCCCTGTTCGATAACCTACATTTTGATTTTTGGAAAACTTGCATGTCAACGTTTTTACAATCTACTGATTATCGCATGTGGATGCTTATTCAAGAAGGTTATTCTCCACCTTCTCATGAAATTAATGGTGTTAAAACTGAAGTTGCTTTTGATGAATGGACTTTTGATGAACGAGATTTAGCTCAATTAAATGTAAAATGTTTGAACTATTTTTTCTGTGCTTTAAAATCTGAGGATTACATGCGTGTCTCAACATACAAAACTGGTAAAGAGATTTGGGATAAATTGTGCATCACCTATGAAGGTACTAATGAAGTTATACAATCTCGTTTAAACATTCTTTTGCATGACTACGAACTTTTTTGTATGAAACCACATGAATCGATTTCTGACATGTACACTAGGTTTACTCAGATTGTTACTTCATTACATGCACTAGGAAAAGTACTTTCGAACTATGAAAAAGTTAACAAGATTTTGAGATGCTTGCCTTCGTCTTATGATCACTGAATCTAAAGATTTGAACACCTATTCTATTGATAACTTACTTGGCTCACTCATTGCTTACGAGCAAGGGGTGAATCAAAGAAATCTTGATACAAGTGAGAAGAAAAAGGAGAAAACAATTGCATTGAAGGTGCACAAATCGGATTCTGAATCTTCCGGGTCTAAACGCGATGAAGTTGCCTTCATCACAAGGTAATTCAAAAGCTTTCTAAGGAAGAAACAAAAGCATCATCAAAGTTGGAGAAAAGGTAAGGATCACAAACATGTTAAAGGATCTTCTGATGTTGTTTGTTTTGAATGCAGGAAGCCTGGACTTGTGAGAGCCGATTGTCCTACACTTCAAGATCATTTAAGCAAAGAAAAGGAAAAATGTGAGGAGAAAGCTAAGTCTAAGAAGGAGAAGAAAAAAATCCAAAGAGGTTTCTGGGCAGAATCTGGTACTGATTCCTCTGAGACTGAACCAGAGGAAGAGACTACAAACTTGTGTTTTATAGGAAAAAATCAAAGTGATGAGGAAGAGGTATGTAAACCAACCTATGATGAATTATTTAAAATTTGTGAAAAAATCCATGCATCATACAAAAAACTTAAGAAAACTCATGCTAGCCTAAAATTAGAACATTCAAATCTACAAAAAGAGCATGAAATTTTTCTCAAGGATCATGCAACTATTGATTCAAATCACATGGCTCTTCTTGATGAATTTGATGAGTTTAACAAAAAGAAATTGGAATTAGTTGATGAAAATAATGCATTAAAAGCTTCACACACCTCACTTTATTCTGATCTTAAAAAATCTAAGGAGATTGAGAAAAATTTGAGGAATGATAATGAGGCATTAAAAAGAACTAACTCGAGGATTCAAAATGATTTGGATACAATGAAGAAAAATCGGATGACATCTACTATTAATCCTAAGCCAGAATCTAGGAAGAGGCATTATAACTCAAATCATTTAAGAAACCCTTTTCTTGGAGTTAGATGTTTCTCTTGTGGCATGCTAGGACACATCTCACACACTTGCACCGTTCACCGTAGTACACATTGAGTGTGGAGACCTAAGATGAATTATTCACAATATACCACATCTGCATTGCACTCTACTTTTCCTAAGAAGGGGCCCAAACCTGTTTGGGTTCCTAAATCTGACTGTTGTTGAGTTTTGTAGGTGTGCTCTCACCAAAGACCTCGTGGTAGCATAGGATAACTGGACATAAGAAGGCTGGCAGCTCAAAAATTGCTTAAACTCGCTGCCTTATAACTTGCTTGAAATTTTTTGTGTTATTTGTTTTTGTGCTAGTTTTGTGCTTGCTTTGTGTTGCTCTAGTTTGCTTTGTTTTCATCTTTTTTAGGTTTCTTTTGTTTTGTTTTTGTTATGTGATAGCCTTTTCTTTATTTTAGAATAGTTTATTTTCATGTTGCTTTTATAATTGGTTTTCATATGTTGGGTCTTTTCAAAGTTTTTAGATTTTTTGGAAGTTTTTTGAGATAGTGTTTAGCTTTTCTAAATCGGTTAAAAGAGAAATCTCGTTGATGGTTTCCCTCCTTCTAACCTTGTTTAGTGGTATGATTTTCTTCTCTAAACAAAAGTCTAAACTCATTTTAACCAATAGTTCTTTAATTATGATCTTTTTCTTATCTTGCTACATTAATTTATCTTATGCATAATAGCCAAAGTTCTTATATAGCTTTCAAGTTTGTTGAAATCTTGCCATTGCATTTATCACATGATTTTGATTTTTTTTGTTGTGGATTATTCTTCCCTATGTTAGAGAGAGAGCTCCTATTCTCTAATATTTGGAGGATATAATCACAACTAAGTGTTTTTTAAGGGTATATTAAAGAGTTTCTAGCTTGCAAGAGTTAAAAAGGAAAGAGGCCAATGAAGCTAAATTGAAAAGAAAGCTATATACACAAAAGTGTATCAAAAATCAAAAGATGCTCAAAGAGCCAATCAAAGTGATAGGAGGCATAAAATGAGCCCACTAAATGCAAGCTAGATTATGTGATGCTTTCAAAGACTTGATTTTATTTTTCCATGATTGAGAAAAATTACTTTGGTTTATTAAATATGAGATATTTTCTTAGTAAACAAGTCTTGAATGGATCTTCTTATCCTATTTTGTTATTCTGAGTTAGGCCTATATTTTCCAAAAGAATTTTGTACCCTGAAGGATGTCCGATCTAGGGTTAACAGAATCAGATATTTCTACCTTCTTCTGATTGGTATTTGTTAAACTTCTTGATCTCTTGGAACTTTAAAAGTTTAACTTTTGAAAAGAATTCTCATATGATGCTTCCATAAAAAAAAATTAGAAAAATTAAAATCCAAAAATATTCGTTGTTTGATTTTTTGTTTTGTTTTTCTTTTTGTTTTCCTTTACTATGTTTTGACTGTTTTTCCTTTTTTTTAAGGTCTTGATCATCACCATTCTTCTCTTGATTTCAATTTCAAGTCACATCGGCCTGGCCGATACTTCTATCGTCCTGGACAATGTGACAAATTCTCTTCAAAATCCATCTGCTGAACTTTTTCTGTGCTTAATATTACTCATCGTCCTAGACGATATTATATCGTCCTGGATGATTTGATCAAACTCATGGTGATAGTCCTGGCCGATGGAATATTTCATCTGGCCGATGCATGTTATGTGCATCGTCCTGGCCGATACCCTGGATCGTCCTGGACGATCCACGTGTCAGCACGTTTTGATCTTTAAATTTGACCCCGGACGATCCATTATTGGACAATCGGCCGGGCCGATCCACTATTAGTCCTGGACGATACACGTGACAAGCATTTTAAATGTTTTAACTTCGGCCAGTACGATCAATTATTGTGCATCGTCCTGGACGATACACCTAATCGGCCCGGACGATCTGCTTTTTCAACGGTCATTCGGATTGACTCCTCGGGCCGATCGCCTGTGTCTAATCGGCCTGGCTGATATCTGATCGGCCTAGACGATCAGACTGACCGGGGATAAGCTGCACTTAATCGCCTCTGACCCTGATCTTAACTGGTCCATGGCAAATCACTTCCTTTGCCAGACCAATGTACCTTACCATGTTGGAGAAACTAGCTCTTTAGTCAAAGATGCTAGGACAATCCAACATGTCTTTCGCACCTCCGTCATTCCAAAAGCCGGCGACCAAATCCACATCACCCCTCTACTTTCACTCACTATTTTCTACAGCATGGCTCATAGGGAATTTAATACTGCGGACCTAATTTTCCGATACATTGATCACTTAACCACAATCCGAGATCAAGGCCACAAAAGAAAATCCAATCTAGCCTTAGGACACATCATAGCCTATGTCCTTGAAACCAAATACCAACTTCAGTATCCTATTCCACCAAACCTTCCAACTCCCTTCTACTCAAATAATTCCTTCAGCACCCTTCACAGTACTCGTCTCCACCCTGAGGAACCTCGGGGGGCTAGAGGGGAGGAGGCTCCCGCTCCCGCCCCCGTTCCTGATCCTGTTCCTCTCCACCAGCACTCACCGGTTGATCAGTTGATTGAGAGATTTTATAGATGGGAGACCCCACAGGAGCAGCAACACTCTGAGGATATTGCCCGTTACGAGCATCACCGCGTTGAGGATTTAGCCCGATTTGATAGTTTCCATACTCACCAGCAGCAGCAGCATGACTAGGACATCGCCTGGTTCAATGCTCAATTTACCACACTTGCCGGTTACTTTCAGCAGCCACCCCTCAACCTCCATCTGATGATCTGGATCCCTCGCTGTTTTAGTCTGTACTTCGTGTTGTTTGTTTCCTGTCTTTTTGTAGTTTGATTGTTAGTCTTTTGTGATGTTTTTCTGTTGTTTCTGGACCCTCTTTTTGTGATGACAAAAGGGGGAGTAGGGTGTGGTAGGAAAAAGATGTTGTAACTTTGATTCTCTAATGAACCTATTTTTTTTTATTTTCCTACTTGTGTTTGCCATCATCAAAAAAGGGGAGATTGTTGCAAACCTATTTTTTCATGGCTTATGTTTTGATGATTGACAAACACTATTTCTCTTGGACTACTTATTGCTTCTAACTTTTCAGGAATCGAAGATCGGACGATCAAGAAAGAGCCAAGTTCAGGAATTGCGTAGGTTTAGAGTTGAGTCAGTCTGAACTTTTGATTTTCACCTTTTGAGTCTACTTGTAATGGTCAAAGAGACTAATGCTAAGTAACCCTACACACACACACTTGAGGGGCTTAGAATTTCTATTTTTGCCCACATCGGCTCGGCCAATATTTATATCGTCCGGGACGATCAGCTTAAAATAGCAAGTCTAAGTAAGGATTCTTAATTAAGGCAGGCGTCATTAACATATCAGCCTGGATGATACGTGTATCGGCCAGGACAATAAGCTCAAAATAGAAAGAAGTAGCCTCCATAGTCAATTTAGGTATATTGTATTTTTAAATTATCGGCCAAGACGATCCACGTATCGGCCTGGACGATATTCACAAATTATGCCTTAATTGATCAGGAAATCAATGGAGTAATTAAGGATGATTGATACGATCATATCATCCTGGACGATCGCAGGATCGGTCTGGACGATCCAGCAAAAAACCTTTAGTTACTTCAGGATGATAAGTATCGGCCAGCTCGTATCCAGGGCTATTATCAGGACAATTTTTCTCTAATTTGAATTGATCGGCCAGGATGATCGTGTGATCAGCCTGGACGATCAAGCCAATTTTCAATCATCCAGTTTTGCATCCAAGGCTATGCTCTGGCCGATCTTCATTGATTTGTACTGATCGTCCAGGCCGATGTCCATATCGGCTTGGATGATAAAGTTGTCAACTTGCAATTAATGAGCTCCTTTGAAGCTCTTCTATTTAAGAGCTCTTGCTCAACATTTTTAAAGGCCTTTGGCTACTGCCTTGACCTGAGAAGACCTTGAGGAGAGAAAGAGAGAGAGAGAGGAGAGAGAGAGGATCTTGTGAGGGGGAGCTTGTGAGGGGATTCACAAGGGTTGCTTCAAGGATCGCTCTGCTTCATCTTCGTCTAGAGTTTCTCGTCTGTGGAAGGGTCGGTAGAGGAAAGGAGTTTGCTTTTGGTTTTGGTTCTCTGCCAGCTTCAGGAGGAAGAAAAAGGAGGAAGGTTCTCTGCTTTGCAGGGGTGGCAAAAAGGAGGTTCTTGTGAGGGCTTCTCCGCCTAGCCGCGGGGGCTAAAGGAGAGTCACGTTTTGTAGTGCAATACTTGGAGGGTGCCTCCAAGGAGTGGACGCAGGTCGAGTCGTCCGAACCACTATAAATTTCTGTGTTCTTTTCTTGCTTCCGTACTTTTAAATTCTGCATTTATTTATGTGGTGTGATTTGGTTTATGCAATTTTCTTTCTTTGTGAAAAGAGTTTTTAAAATAACAATTCACCCCCCCCTCTTGGTTAGCTTGGGACAAAGTTCATAGGGCTTAACATTCCTAATGAACTTTCACACATCTAATGATTACTACGGTGAATGGTGTAAGTGTGTGTAATGTGTCCTAACCTGCCACATGAAAAACATCTAACACCAGGAAAAGGATGTACTAATCTACTCAAGTGGTGATGCTTCTTTTTAAAGTTATGTGATGCATGCAATGATGATTTATTATTTTCAAAAGATTTTTAAAAGCTTTGAGATTTGCTAATTTCTTAAACTCCTTTTCTAACTCAGCATGGGATGACTTCAAGGAATCATGTGCATCAGATAATTCAATATGCTTTTGTTTAATGCATTAAGCTCATTCTTTTTCTCACCTGCATCAAGATTTCTTTAATTCACCCCTTGCTAGTAAGCAATGAGTGATCCAAAAAAGTTATCAATCAAATAAGTATTCAAATTTTTAGATTCAGTGATTGTAGTAATCTTAGTATAAAAAGGGGAAGGTAAGCATCTTAAAATTTTATTCACTTTTCAATAGTTAGTGAGTTCTTGTCCTAAGGCATGCAAAGATATAACAATTTGAGTAAACCTTGTATATATTTCAGAAATTGATTTAGAAGATTTCAAATGAAAAAGTTCATAATCATGTAATAATATATTCAATCGAGACTTCTTAATTTCATTTGTTCCTTCATAAGTAATGCACATTTTATACCAAATCTCTTTACCAGTAGAACAAGTTGAACCACGCATGTAATCTTCCGATTTTAAAGCACAAAAAAAAAATAGTTCAAATATTTTATATTAAGTTGTACTAAATCCAAATCATCAAAAGTCCATTCAGTAAAAAGAATTTCAATTTTAATGCCATTAAAATTACGAGAAGGTGGTGTATAACCATCTTTAACAAGCATCCACATATAATAAACAAGCGATTATAAAAATGTAAACATGCGAGTTTTTCAAAAATTAAAAGAAATATTATGAAACAAAGGTGGACGTGTAATAGAATATCCTTCTATTGTAATACGATTACCAAAGTTAGCCATGAATCCAAATTTAAAAAGTTTTCAAACTTAATTTTATAAATCCTGCTTTGATACCACTTAAAAGTTTGTTAGGGTTGTTAAGCCCTTATGAACTAGTCCCAAGGCTAATCAAAAGTGGGGTGAATTTGTATTTTAAAATATCATTTGATCAAAACACAATCTTAAAACAAAAACCAAGATTCACCACATAAATTAAAGTGTCAAAAATAAATTCGGAAGCAGTAATAAAGAACACAAAAATTTATAGTAGTTCGGTCAACATGACCTACGTCAACTTGCCGGAGGCGCCCTTCGAGTATTGCACTAAACTAAGTCTCTCTCCTTTTTTGGCACAGCAAGGCGGAGAAGCCTTTTCAAATCACCTTTCCACCAACCTAGGTGAGGCAAAGAACCCAACTCCTTTTGATTTCTATAGAAGCAGGCAGAGAACCTAACTCCTTTTGCTTCCTCTTGAAGCAGGTAGAGAACCTTGATTAGATGCTCAAGTTTACTTCTCTAGAACCCCCAAGGAACTAAGGACGATGACTAGAGAAGATGATGATGGATCCTTTCTTGGAGCAATCTTTGTGAACTCCCTCACAAATTCCCCCTCACAAGATCCTCTCTATCTCTCCCTTGCTCTCCCTCTAATCTTGGCTCTCGCCGGTTAGAATAGTTGCAAAAGATGAGCCCTTGGGTAGAACAAGAGCTCTTAAATAGATTAGTTTCATAATAGCTCTTATTTTATACAAACTAACTTTATCGTCCGGGATGATATGGATATCATCCTGAATGATCAGCATAAATTTTTCTTAATTAGCTCAGACAGTTTGGGACGATTAGAATGTTTTTGTTCATATCATCGAGGCTGATAATATATCATCCTCTTTTATTAGTACACATCTAAGAATATCATCCTAACAATCGCACTGAATGGATATCTGGACGATGAAAAAATAGCTTGATCGTCTAGGTTGATCTCACAATCCCTGATCATTAGTTCAAATCTGTAAAAATTGTCCAGAGTATTGCCCTGAATAGAATCTAGCCAATGTTAATCGGCCAAGTGATCATCCCAGATGATCCTGCGATCAACTAGGATGATGTGATCGTGCAATCATACCTTAATTACTTTCCTTAATTACCAGATTAGTTTAGGCATAATTATGCTACATAATTATCATCCTGGATGATGTCTAAAAATAAAGATTACCTAAATAGATCAGGCATCTGATTCTTTTTGATTTGAGCCAATCATCCAGACTGATATGAATATTATCCAAGATGATGTGCTTAATGATGTCTGCCTTAACTAGGATGCCCTAATTAGGGTTTTTATTTTTAAACAGATTGTCAAGGATAATTTATGGATAATCTCAGATTATGTTACAAAAAGTAGTAAACTCTATGAAATAGTCAAAAATTCTCCCAAAGTGTGTGTGTGCAAGGTTACTTAGTATTAAGAACCACATCTTTTAAAATAGACTCAAGAAAGGGAAAAATTATAAACTGACTCAGACCTAATTTACCACATCTTGAGCTAGTTCAATTTGCTGTCTTGATCTTGTGGACCTAAAATGTTAGTAAGCAAGGCAATCATAGAGAAATATAAGTGTTTGCTATTATCAAAATTTTATTTATTGAAATCAGATACACAACATAACCAAAAGGGGGGGAGGTGAATTAGTATTTCAAAAATCTTTCTATCAAAAACACAATCTTAAACCAAAACCAAGATTCACCACAAAATCAAAGTGCTGAAATTAAATACGGAAGCTGTAATAAATAACACAATAATTTATAGTGGTTAGGTTAACTCGACCTATGTCTAGTCCTCGGAGGCACTAAACATATTGTCTCTCCTTTTTTCCCGCATAGCAAGGCCGAGAAGCCTTTACAAACCTCTTTTCTACCAACCCAGGTGAGGTAGAGAACCCAACACCTTTTACTTCATCCAGAAGAAGGCAGAGAACCCAACTCCTTTTGCTTCCTCCTGAAAGGGTAGAGAACCTTTATTAGATGCTGAAGTACACCTCTATAGAACCCCCAAAGAACTAGGGATGACGACTGGAGAAGATGATGATGGATCCTTTCTTGGATCAACCTTTTTTGAACCCCTCACGAAATACCCCTCACAAGATCCTCTCTCTCTCTCTCTCTCTCTCTCTCTCTCTCTCTCTCTCTCTCTCTCTCTCTCTCTCTCTCCCTTACACTCCCTCTCCTCTTGGCTCTCTCAGGTCACAATAATAGTAATAGATACTCTCTTAAGAGTTATAAGAGGTCTTAAATAGAAGAGCTTCAAAATAGCTCTTAATTGCAACAAACCAACTTTATCGCCGAGGATGATATAAAAAATGTCCTGTACGATCAATTCAAATTTAGCTCAATCAGCTAGGATAATTTGGAACGATCAGACAATTTTTGTTTTTATCATCCTGACTAATAGGATGTCATCCTGTAAAATTAGTATAAATCATTAAATATCATCTAGATGATTGCATTGAATGAATTTTAGGATGATGGGAAAATAGTTTGATTGTCTAGGGCGATCTCATGATTATCTTGACTGATTAGTTAAAATCCATACAAATTGTCCAGAGCATCACCCTGAATAGAAGCTGGCCGATGTTTGGTCATCTAGGGATAACTAAGGTTTGTGTACTGATTGTCCTGGCCGATCCTATGATCATCCAGGACGATATGATTGAAAAATCAAACCTTAATTACTTTATTTAATTAACAGATTAATTTAGGCATAATTGTGTTGCATCGTCCAGGATAATGTCCTAGATGATGTCCAAAAATAAAAGCTACCTAAATTGATATGGCAGCTGATTCTTTCTGATTTGAGCCTATCATCCCAGTTGATATAACTATCATTCATGATGATGAACTTAAGAATGGCTTCCTTAACCAGGATGCCCTAATTAAAGTTTCTATTTTTAATGGATTGTCCAGGTCGATTTGTTGATCATCTCAGATGATGTGAGTAAAAATAGAGAACTCTAAAAATAGTCAAAAAATTTCCCAAGTGTGTGTGTGCAAGGTTACTTAACATCAGGAAGCACATCGTTTATAATTGACTCAATAAAAAGAAAATATTACAAATTGACTCAGACTTAGTCTACCCAATCTTGAGCTAGTTTAAATTATCGTTTGATCTTGCGGACCTGAAATGTTAGTAGGCAAGATAGTCATAGAGAAATAGAAGTATTTACTGTCATCAAAATTATATTCCTTGAAAACAGATTTGCAAAAATCTGCCCCTTTTTGATGATGACAAACATAAAAATAATTAGAGTAGTTCAAAGCAATTTAATGGAAACAGTGTGAAGAAATAAACACTGAAGAAATAAACATAGTTTAAATAGTTCAACTAACCAACATAAAACATAATAGAATGTTCAAACTAGAACATTACAACTACTCCTTCTTTTGACATCACAAAAAGGAGGGAAACTAGAAAAGAAATATAATAGAGATTACCAGATTATAATAAGAGAAATAAAGAAATAACATCATGAAAACAAATTAAAAGAAATCCATCTCCGCCTTCAGAGATGGTGGTGGTGGCTGAGGGTGCAAGAAACTGGAAAGAGTCGCAAACTGCTCCCCAAACCAGGTCATGTCCTGTTCGTGCTGGTGCTACTGGTGAGCCACGTAAGAGTCAAAGTGAGTAATGTCCTTAGTATATTGCTGCTCCTACACAGCAACGTATGTCTCAAATTGTGTCTCCCACTGGTCAAATTGCTCCACCAGTTGATCCAACTGAGAGTGCTGAAGGTGCGGAGCAGGTGTTGGAATAAGTGTAGGATCTACCTGCTCCTTCAGCTTCCTCATGCCCTGGGTGGAGATGAGTACTGTGAAGAACGATAAAGGAGTTATTTGAGTAGAAGGCAGGTTGAAAGTTTGGTGGGGTAGGATATTGGAGGTTATATTTGGATTCCAAGACATAGGCAATGATATATCCTAGGACAAGATTGGGCCTCCTTCTATGTCCTAGATCGTGAATACTAGTTAGATGCTCAATGTATTGAAAAATCAAATCAGTGGCATTAAACTCATGATGGGCCAAATGTAGAAAGTGGGGATCAAAAGGAGTGGAGTGATATAAATGCGATTACTAGCTTTTGGAAGAATAGAAGTACGTAGGACATGTTGGATTGTCTTAGAATCTTTGAGTAAGCTGTTAGACTCTCCAACATGAAAGTGAGCATTAGTGTTTCTTAGAAAGTGGTTGGCCAAAGCACAATCTTAGTCAATATCAGAGCACCGGGTATAGAGTTTGTCTCCTATGGTAGACAGTTATAGGAGTTCTTGATAGTCCTGTTATGTGATTTTGACTGGACGTCTATTCACATAGGGATGAAGAGAAATAAAAAGGAATTGATGTGAAGGATAGCAAAAAACTCAAATAGTAACTCTGAATTAAATGGAACTGTATGAGTAAGGAGGAAAGTGAGAGTTGAGTGAGAAAATAGATCGAGTATAGGATATGAAAGAATATACAGGTTGACAGTCCAAGAAATAGTGATCCTAGCTGTCATGTAACTCAAATAGGCAGCTTGGTCGCTTGCCTCAGTGAAAATAGGGTCCATATTCGCCATCGAGGAACTCCCAGAAGGCATGCGAGACCTCTTTCTATTGGCCATAATCAGGAAAATAGAGAGTGAGTAAGAGCACAAGAGGGTTTAAGAAGGATTGTGTGAGAAAATCCATTGGAAAGGCCCAGTTTTTAAAGAAATAAACAGATTGCCTTGGACGATCGCAAAATTTTCTAGGCTGATCGGGTACAATAATTGCATTTAGGATGATTGGTTTAAAATATGGTAAAGTCATCCGGGATGATAAAAAATTGTCTAGGATGATAAGACTCAGGAGATCGTCCTGAGGAGTCAAGCCAGATGACCATTTAAAAAGTGGATCATCTTGGCCGATTAGGTGGATTATCTAGGATGATGCATAATAATAGATTATACCAACCAAATTTAAAATTTAAAGCACTACCACGTATATCATCTATGATAAAAAGGTGGATCGTCCAGGACAATCAAGTGGATCGTCTGTAATGATCATCAATAATTAATCATACCAGATGAATTTAAAGGGTTTTTAAACGTATTGACACGTATATCATCCAAGAAAATAGGTGGGTCATATGCGCCGATTACCCATAATTGAGCAAAGATTTAAGACATCATCCAGGATCAAGAAGATCGTCCGGGCCGATTACAATAAGTAAAATAGGATATGATCAGATTGTCTAGGATGATAAAGTTATATAGAGAGAGTTGCTATTTGCATGTTTTACATTCTTGCAACTTGTATTATTTTGATGATTTCAAATATTATTATTTTATATATCTCCTAACACTTTTTTAGAAGATTTGTTTTTTGCTCTAGTGTGTACCAACATTTCAGGAAAATCAACTCCAAGCGATGAAGACTTCAAATTATTCATTTGTAAATTACAAGTTTTTGAAATGAGAGAGTGATTATAATTGAGTGAAAAATTACAACACACTCTTGGGGAACACTTCTTATAAACTGGTCGTACAGGACGAACCTGGTTCGTATGAGACGATCATGTCAATTAACCCCTCGAAGGAGCAATGGATCGAACAGGCAAGTAAATAATTTTCTAAGTACTAATCGTCTAGGACGAATTTAATATTCATCCCGGGATGAACATCTCTGGATTCCCACCTTGCACTGTTTATCTAGACAAAAATTATGGTTCGTATCGGGATGAAGCTCTCTGTATGAGATTGTACAGGATGAAATTAATTTTCATTCTTGGACCAAACTCTCTGTATGCGATCGTACAGAACGAAATTAATTTTCATCCCTGGATGAAATGCTCTGTATAAAATCATCCCAGAACGAAACCTGTTCGTCCCAGGATGAACTGAACTGACTTACGTCAGTTGGTTACGTCCTGTACAATTTTGGGAACCAACCTATTTAATAACCATTTTATACCGGATGAACATAGTTCGTACGGGACGATGAGCATGTACGAACATAGTTCGTACCAATATACATTAGGATCATTTCTAACACTTTAAGTAAAATCATCAGGATGATCCACGATCGTACGGGACGATCCACGATCGTACGGGATGATCCACTGCATACAAAATTTAAAACTTGTAGTTTTTAGGCAGTTTTTTTTATTGTTTTGTATATATACTTCAAATTATACTGCCACCAATTTTTTGCTCATTGATCTTCGTGCCTATTGTAAGAAGAGTAAAGGAGAGAGTGAGAGAGAGCAGTCAAAGAAGGATTTCTACCACTGGAGCTTGAAGGCTTTGCATTGTGTTCAAAGATAAGATTTCCTACTTGTGATTTGAGATTACTTCACTCTATTTCTTTCTTCCTTCTAGATTTCTGGGAAGAGATCTATCAAGGAGATCCGGTTCTCTGCCGATACTAGGAGAGTGTGAAAAGGTGAAGGGTTCTCTGCCCACACTAGGAGAGTGTGAAAGGATGAAAGGTTCTCTACCCACACTAGGAGAGTGTGAAAAGATGAAGGGTTCTTTGCCCACATTAGGAGAGTGTGAAAGGATGAAGGGTTCTCTACCCCACTAGGAGAATGTGAAAGGATGAAGGGTTCTCTGCCCACTCTAGGAGAGTATGAAAAGATGAAGTGTTCTCTGCCCACACTAGGAGAGTGTAAAAGGATGACAGTTCTCTGCAAACACATAAGAAAGTGTAAAATAATGACGGTTCTCTGCCAACACAAGGGAAAGTGTAAAAGGACGACGGTTCTCTGCCAACATAAGGGAAAGTGTAAAAGGACGACGGTTCTCTACTGCACCGGGTAGTGATGAAAAGAGTGTTTATAAAGGCTTCTCCGCCTTGCTGTGGGTGCAAAAGGAGAGATATTCTTGGTATTAGTGCAATACTCAGAAGGTGCCTCTGGGGAGTGGATGTAGGTCTTGTTTAGATTATATTTATCAAAAGAAAGAAATTTTTTTAACTACAAATTCACACCTCCTCTTGGTAGACTTGGGACATTAACTTAGGTTTAAAACCTATTCACTAGACTCAATAAGTGGTATCAGAGCTTTGTTTCAAAATCATAAGTTTAAACTACTTTTTGATTAACGTAGATGGCTACATTTGGAAACCAAAATACACCTGAGGGTTACTCTATTATAAGACCTCCACTGTTTGACAATATACCTTTGATTTTTGAAAAACACGCATGTCTACTTTTTTACAGTCACTTGATTATCGTATGTGGATCTTAGTCTAGGAAGGTTATACAAAACCAACTAGATTAGTTAATGAAGTTAGGGTAGAAACACCTTTTGCAGATTGGAATATAGAAGAACATGATTTAGCTCAACTAAATGCTAAATATTTAAATAGCTTCTTTTTTGCTTTAAAATCTGAAGACTACATGCGAGTTTTCACTTGCAAAAGTGAAAAGGACATATGGGATAGACTTTGTATTACTTATGAGGGGACTAATGAGGTTAAGCAATCAAGACTTAATATCTTGTTACATGATTATGAATTGTTTCGCATGAAACCAATTGAATCCATTTCTGATATGTACACAAGATTCACACAAATTGTCACCTCTTTGCATGCACTTGGTAGGGAACTAATGAATATTAAAATGATTAATAAGATTCTTCATTGTTTACCTACTGCTTATGATGCTAAAATTACTGCAATTATAGAGTCTAAAGATCTAAATATTTATTCTATCGACATTCTTCTTGGTTCATTCATTGCTTACGAGCAAGGGGTAGTCAAAGAAAGATTGATGCAGGTGAACCACGAAAGGAGAAGAATATAGCACTAAAAGTGAAAGAGTTTGAGAGTGAACACTTACAACCTGAGGATGAAGATAATATTACATTAATGACTAGACAATTCAAAAGTTTTCTGAAGAGAAAGCAGAAGAGACGCCAGCAATGGAATAGAGGTAAGTTTAACAGAAATGACAAGGTTTCTAATGAAGTGATTTGCTATGAATGCAGGAAGAAAACTAGGTCATATTAAGACTGATTGCCCAAAACTCAAAGCCACTCCTAACAAGGAGAAGGTAGAGGAAAAACCAACTGTAAAGAAGGGCAAGAAGAAGTTTCAAAGAGCTTTTTGGGCGGACTCAGCTTCAGATTCATCAGAGACTGAAAATAAAGAAGAAGTCACCAATCTTTGCTTGATGACAGATAGTCTTGATCAATCAGATCAAGAAGAGTTATGTGACTTAAGTTATGATGAATTGTTTGAAGTTTCTGAACACATGTATGATGCATATAGGAAAATAAAAAATATGCATGCTAGTGTAAGTTTAGAATTAGAAGAAATTAAGAAAGAACATGAAATCCTTAGGAAAGATCATGCTTTAATAAATGACAACCACATGAAATTACTTGATGAATATGATGATCTGAATAAAAATCATGAGATTTTAAAATCATCCTATGCTGATCTTGAAAAATAATTTAAAAAATTTAAGGATGAATCAGAGAGCAAAACATATCGAATCAGTTATACAAATCGAATATTGGAAGACATGAATTCATTTAATAAGTTGACAATAAAAGCTCTCGAGGATAATAGGATACCCCCCAAACTTGAAGATTTTACAAATCCTAAATTTTATCCTTTATACATGGAATCCCTTAGAAGACAAACAAATGGTAGAAGACTTAGGAATACTTTTCTTAATGTTAAATGTAATAATTGTGGATTAGTTGGACATATAACACACACATGTACTTTAAAGATGAAATCTCATTTGGTGTGGAGACTTAAGATGCATAAACTTAGACATATCATACATGCATCTGATTATAAATTGCTAAAAGATGAACCCAAACTTGTTTGGGTTCCCAGGTCTAATATTTGATATTTTTGCAGGGTCTCTCTCACACAAGACCTCATGGGAGCATATGGTACTTGGACAGCGGAAGTTCAAAGCATATGACTGGAGATACTGCTCAATTCATAACATTGGAAGCCAGGAGTGGAGGCAAGGTAACACTTGGAGATAACACAACAAAGAAGGTGATTGGATCAGGTATAATTGGAAACTTGAAAAACTTTTTTATTGATAATGTGCTGTTGGTTGAAGGATTAAAGCATAATTTGTTAAGTATAAGTCAGCTATGTGATAAGGGTTATAGTGTAAAATTTTTTCCTGCTAGCTGCATATTAAGCATAAATGGTAAAGATGTGTTGAATAGAAAGAGGGTAAACAATGTTTATATGTTAGATTTAAATTGCATTCATACTCCTACTGCCTTTTGTTTAAAAATTATTTCTGATGAGTCATGGCTTTGGCATAGGAGACTTTGTCATTCTAGCATGAAAAACCTTAGAAAGATTACCCAAAAGAATTTAGTGAGAGGTATACCAAAACTAGACTTTAATAAGAACAACATTTGTGATGCATGTCAATTAGGTAAGCAAGTGAAGTCCTCTTTTCAATCCAATAAGGATCTTAGAACTAGTAAACCTTTGGAAATCTTACACATGGATCTTTTTGGATCATTTGGAACTGTAAGTCTAGGAGGGAAGGTATACGGATTTGTTATAGTAGATGATTACATAAGATTCACTTGGGTTAGATTTTTATTTCATAAGAGTGAATCATTTGAGGAATTTAGAAATTTTTTGACTTGGATTCAAAGGAAATTAGGGTGTGAAATTATTTCTATACAAAGTGATCATGGAGGAGAATTTGAGAATGAGAGATTTGAAAATTTTTGTAAAGAAAAATGAATTAATCACAATTTTTTGTACCTAGAACCCTCAGCAAAATGAGGTAGTCGAAAGGAAAAATAGAATATTAAAAGAAGCCGCCCAAGCAATGTTGGCAGAATACTCACTTCCTATATATTTTTGGGTTGAGGCAATTAGTACTGCATGTTATGTTATGAATAAGGTGAATTTGAGATCTAATTTAAATAAAACACCCTATGAATTGCTAAAAGGGAGAACACCTAATTTTTCATATTTGCATGTTTTTGTTTGCAAGGTGTTTATTCATAATAATAGAAAATCTGCCTTAGGAAATTTGATCCAAAATCAGATGAAGGAATTTTATTGGATATTCAAGCGTTGGAAAATCTTATAGGGTATTCAACAAAAGAACTTTAGTCATTGAAGAGATCACACATGTTGTATTTGATGAATTTAGAAATTTGGAAGAGCCAAATGTTGTTGAAAATGAGATTGAGGAAAACTCATAAAAGATTGATAGAATAAACTTGGAAGAAAATGTGAAAGAGAATTTGGAGATAGAAAACCCTTTGCCTAGAGATTTGAGATTTTCTAAAAACCACCCAAGGGAATTGATTATAGGTGAACCTAGTGAGGGTGTTAGAACTAGGCATGGATTAAACAAGGAAGTCAATCATTCAGCCTTTATTTAACTATAGAACCCACTAATATTAATCAAGCACTTTTGATGAATTTTGGATTTTGGCCATGCAAGAAGAGTTGAATCAATTTGTAAGAAATAAAGTTTGGGAATTAACTTCAAGGCCAAAAGATCAAAGCTTAGTTGGAACTAAGTGGGTATTCAAAAATAAAATGAATGACTCAGGAATAGTCATTAGAAATAAGGCAAGATTAGTTGCTAAGGGGTATAATCAGATTGAAGGAATTGAGTTTGAAGAGACTTTTGCCCCTGTAGCTAGACTTGAAGCAATTAGAGTTTTGCTAGACTTTGCCTGTTTTAAAGGATTTAAATTATATCAAATAGATGTGAAAAGTGCCTTTTTAAATTGGTTAATTGAAGAGGATGTTTTTGTAGAACAACCTCCAGGTTTTGAAAATTCTAAATACCCAAATCATGTGTTCAAATTGAAAAAGGTATTTTATGGATTAAAGCAGACACCTAGGGCTTGGTATGAGAGGTTAAGCACCTTTCTACTCGAAAGATTTTTTAAAAAAGGAAGTGTGGATACAACTCTCTTTTTAAAGAAATTTGGAAAGGATATACTCATTGTTCAAATTTATGTGGATGATATCATTTTTGGATCTTCAAATAAAAATCTTTGTGATGATTTTTCTAAAATAATGAGTAGTGAATTTGAGATGAGTATAATGGAAGACTTAAATTATTTTCTAGTATTTAGCATTAAGCAAATTGAGGAAGGTACATTTCTTAGTCAAACTAAATATTTTAAGAACATCACAAAAAAGTTGAAATGGACAATGCTAAACCTTTTAGTAGACCAATGAGTTCCTCAGTTCAGTTAGATAAGGTCCTTAAGGGAAAATTTGTTGATCAAAAGAAATTTAGAGGGATTATTGGATCTTTACTTTACTTGACTGTTAGCAGACCAGATATCATGTTTAGTGTTTGGTTGTGTGCTAGATTTTAATTTGATCCAAAAGAATCACATTTGACAGCAGTGAAAAGGATTTAAGATACTTACTAGGAACTCAGAACTTAGGAATTTGGTATCCAAAGTTTAGCTCTTCATTTGAAATTATTGGTTATTCAGACTCTGATTTTGCAAGCTATAGAGTGAATAGGAAAATCCCTTCTGGAACATGTCAATTCATTGGAAATTTATTAATTTCATGTTCTAGTAGAAAACAAAATTCAGTGACCCTGTCTACTGCAGAACCAGAATACATTGCACTAGGAAGTTATGTGGCACAAGTACTTTGGTTAAAATAACAGTTGATTGATTTAGTATTAACTATAGACACTACACCAATTTATTGTGATAATACTAGTGCTATTTGTATTTCAAAAAATCCTATTCAACATTCAAGAAACCAAACACATTGACATAAGGCATCATTTCATAAGGGATCATGTATCCAAGGGAGAAATTGAACTTAACCATGTTTCAACAGAAAATCAACTTGCATACATTTTTACAAAACCTTTAGCCTTTGATACTTTCAGTACATTAAAAACTAGGCTAGGAGTTATTGATTTAAATGCTTATACAAAAATGTTTTTCTGCAAAATTGATATTTTATTTTTGTTTTTGTGTTCATTGTATTTTTGTTTTGTTGTTTTTGTTTATTTTTGGTGTGTATTTAAGTGTGACTTATATATTTTTATTCATTTTTGTTTTGTGTGTGAAAATGAAAATTGTGGTCATCATCATCCGGGACAAAATTTTTTCGTACGGGACGATGTGTGTAAAATGACAAACTGCGTGATTTCGAACTGTCTTAAGAGCAATTTTTAATGTAGTTTGTCTGTACAATCGTCACGATCATCCAGGACAAAATATTTTTCAAATGACGGGACGATTGAATGCAGCAATTGAATGGATAAGACAGTTTTTATTATGAACTTCGTCTGTACGAACCTTGGTTCATCCAGACGAAACATATGTTGATTCATGGCGGGGGACGATTTTTAACTGCCATTAAAACGAGTTAAATTTCTGATCGTCCGTACGAACACGTGTTCATCTGTACGATCATCTTGTCAAAAGCCTGTACGAAAGAATGCTTTGAAAATTGTGTGTTTACAAAAAATTGTTATTTTAAACTCATTTGTCCGTCCATACGAAATATTTTTTTACGGGACAAATGAAAATTTTGTCTGGTACAAACAGTTATTCTTCTTTAAATAATGGCAGTTTTTACTGAACAGTCACTTTCACACATCTCTTTTAAACCTTTCACTCTTCAAATCTCTCAATGACAAGTTATAGAAAGCGCCAAAAGACCTTGGCTAAGGGTCCTCCAAGAAATACATCCGAAAACTTTCTTTCTAGAGCCAATGAAGAATCATTTGTTAGGTTTGTGTCTGCAAAATTCACCCCATCTAGAGTTCTCTTATAGGATCAATTGACTTTTAAGGTAATGCACTTATTACCTCTACTCAATTTGGTTTGATCCTCACATTAGTTCACTTCTACAATAGAGAAACCTTTCACTAATTCTTTGCAAACATGTCATTCAACTCCGACCATTCTATCATCAGTTCTTTTGTTTTCAAAAAGATAGTTGAAATCACCAAGGATGACTTGGTATTTTTCTAAACTTAAGGACTGAAGGCTTAAGAGCATAAACTTTAGCCAACTCAAGTTTTGATTGGACTGAAGTTAATCGTGTGATTAGAGATTGGAGAATTAAGGATCATTTGCCTAAAGTTTCAAACTTATTGCGTAATGCCCGTATCATCCAGCATGTATTAAGAACTTCCATTATACCTAAAGCTGGTGATAGAGTCAACATCACTCCTCTTCTTTCTACTGTTACCCTACTGATTATGACTAGACAACCTATAGATGAGGCCAACTCCTAATTGACTACATTTATGGTCTCTCTGAAATTGGTCATGTTGATCATAAAAGAAAGAAGAACATAGCCAAAGGACATCTGATTGCTATATTTTGGAAAATAAGTATAATTTAATTCATCCTAAATAAGATTTTGAAAAACCTCTCTACTACAACAACACATCCTTTAGGGCTATCTTCAATAAGGATGAGCCCAACCGAACTCATGTAGTTATGAGTGAAACAGAAGAAGAAGCTGGACCTTCACTTGCTGCTGAATCAAATTATCAGGATTTGGTTCAAAGATTTGAAAATTAGAGGCTCATTTTAATCAAAGGTTTGATCAAATTGAAACTCACTTGTAGAAGCAAGATTTTCAACACAATCAGGATATGAGATTTGTGCTTGAACAAATAAATGCCATTAATTCCAACATGTTCACGATCAGTAGTTACTTCAACTTCTTTGGTGCAGCACCACCTCCTCCTCCAGATCAGGGTCCATCAGAATGATTTGTTTAGTGTTTGTTCTGTGTTTTATTGTAGTTTATGTGTTAGTGATTTTCTTTAGTTTTTGTTTTGTTCTTATCTTAGTTGTGTTACTATTGATATCTTAAACTTCAAATTGTAATAGCCTTATCCGATATCAATATATGCTTTCAATATTTTATTGATTAATTTTTTAGAAATGTGTGTTCGACTTTATGACATTCCTTTTTTATTTTTATCTTAATAGTGCTTTATTTAATTTGTAAATTAAAATTAATATTATTAGAAAATATAATTTTTCTAAATTTAAGAGATGCTTATAACTTGATATTATTAGAATTTTCAATTCAATGTCTCTTATTTAGACTACATTATTTTTAATATTATTATTGCAATTTAGATGTTTTCTTATTTTGTATTTCTCTTTTCAATTAGTATTTATGCGCTTAGAAAAATTTGAAATTTTATATTATTGATTTTGGAAAGAATTCAATTACTCTTGAAAATTGTACAAATGTACAAAATCAAAAGGAATGTGCAAAAAATTTGCAAAGATAAAAAGAGGCACAAAATAAGCCCAAAGTAAAAGATGCACAAAAATGTGCCATAAAAATTGAAAAAGATGCGCAAAGCGCCACATGTGGTAATTATTTCTTTCCAGACTCTTTTAATCTCTTAATTCAAATTGATCTAATGTTCATTTATAACCTATATTGAAATTTGAAATATAAAATTTTTTATTCATCCTTAGTGCAATGATTTTCTTTATATTCATGTCTAAATTGACACATGCCTTTGATAAATTCATTTTATTCTCTATGTTATATCACTTCTTAAATTATATGAAATCTTATGTTTTCTAATATTTTGATTTTATTTGCATACCTTATTTCAATCACTTTCAAGATTAAAATATCAAATGAATTTCATACTTCTTCTTAAATTTAAACATTCTTTTTTTCTTCACTTTTGATGTTGTCAAAAGGGGGAGAAATAGTTTGTTGCGTATGTTTTCGTAGTTTTAATTTCCGTATGTGTGTTTTCATAGTATTTGATTGTTTTCTTTGTTTTATCTTTTGTGTTGTTTTGTGTTGTATATAAAATTTGAAAAATAATTTTTTTTAAGTAATTCAAATGCATCCTTATTTTCATGAGTTCTCAATTCAGGGGGAGTTTAGGAGATTCTTAGAACTTGAAATCCTACAAACAATAACTGTTTTGCCATCATCAAAAAAGGGGGAGATTGTAGAGAGAGTTGCTATTTGCATGTTTTACATTCTTGCAACTTGTATTATTTTGATGATTTCAAATATTATTATTTTATATATCTCCTAACACTTTTTTAGAAGATTTGTTTTTTGCTCTAGTGTGTACCAACATTTCAGGAAAATCAACTCCAAGCGATGAAGACTTCAAATTATTCATTTGTAAATTACAAGTTTTTGAAATGAGAGAGTGAATATAATTGAGTGAAAAATTACAACACACTCTTGGGGAACACTTCTTATAAACTGATCGTACAGGACGAACCTGGTTCGTATGAGACGATCATGTCAATTAACCCCTCGAAGGAGCAATGGATCGAACAGGCAAGTAAATAATTTTCTAAGTACTAATCGTCTAGGACGAATTTAATATTCATCCCGGGATGAACATCTCTGGATTCTCACCTTGCACTGTTTATCTAGACAAAAATTATGGTTCGTATCGGGATGAAGCTCTCTGTATGAGATTGTACAGGATGAAATTAATTTTCATTCTTGGACCAAACTCTCTGTATGCGATCGTACAGAACGAAATTAATTTTCATCCCTGGATGAAATGCTCTGTATAAAATCATCCCAGAACGAAACCTGTTCATCCCAGGATGAACAGAACTGACTTACGTCCGTTGGTTACGTCCTGTACAATTTTGGGAACCAACCTATTTAATAACCATTTTATACCGGATGAACATAGTTCGTACGGGACGATGAGCATGTACGAACATAGTTCGTACCAATATACATTAGGATCATTTCTAACACTTTAAGTAAAATCATCCAGGATGATCCACGATCGTACGGGACGATCCACGATCGTACGGGATGATCCACTGCATACAAAATTTAAAACTTGTAGTTTTTAGGCAGTTTTTATTGTATTTTGTATATATACTTCAAATTATACTGCCACCCAATTTTTTTGCTCATTGATCTTCGTGCCTATTGTAAGAAGAGTAAAGGAGAGAGTGAGAGAGAGCAGTCAAAGAAGGATTTCTACCACTGGAGCTTGAAGGCTTTGCATTGTGTTCAAAGATAAGATTTCCTACTTGTGATTTGAGATTACTTCACTCTATTTCTTTCTTCCTTCTAGATTTCTTGGGAAGAGATCTATCAAGGAGATCCGGTTCTCTGCCGATACTAGGAGAGTGTGAAAAGGTGAAGGGTTCTCTGCCCACACTAGGAGAGTGTGAAAGGATGAAAGGTTCTCTACCCACACTAGGAGAGTGTGAAAAGATGAAGGGTTCTTTGCCCACATTAGGAGAGTGTGAAAGGATGAAGGGTTCTCTATCCACACTAGGAGAATGTGAAAGGATGAAGGGTTCTCTGCCCACTCTAGGAGAGTATGAAAAGATGAAGTGTTCTCTGCCCACACTAGGAGAGTGTAAAAGGATGACAGTTCTCTGCAAACACATGAGAAAGTGTAAAATAATGACGGTTCTCTGCCAACACAAGGGAAAGTGTAAAAGGACGACGGTTCTCTGCCAACATAAGGGAAAGTGTAAAAGGACGACGGTTCTCTACTGCACCGGGTAGTGATGAAAAGAGTGTTTATAAAGGCTTCTCCGCCTTGCTGTGGGTGCAAAAGGAGAGATATTCTTGGTATTAGTGCAATACTCAGAAGGTGCCTCTGGGGAGTGGATGTAGGTCTTGTTTAGATTATATTTATCAAAAGAAAGAAATTTTTATTAACTACCAATTCACACCTCCTCTTGGTAGACTTGGGACATTAACTTAGGTTTAACAACCTATTCACTAGACTCAATAAGTGGTATCAGAG
Organism: Dendrobium huoshanense; assembly: GCA_016618105.1. Lineage (NCBI taxonomy): Eukaryota > Viridiplantae > Streptophyta > Magnoliopsida > Asparagales > Orchidaceae > Dendrobium > Dendrobium huoshanense. The sequence goes on along the minus strand of CM028345.1, from coordinate 11,075,884 downwards.
CTTTGTTTCAAAATCATAAGTTTAAACTACTTTTTGATTAACGTAGATGGCTACATTTGGAAACCAAAATACACCTGAGGGTTACTCTATTATAAGACCTCCACTGTTTGACAATATACCTTTTGATTTTTGAAAAACACGCATGTCTACTTTTTTACAGTCACTTGATTATCGTATGTGGATCTTAGTCTAGGAAGGTTATACAAAACCAACTAGATTAGTTAATGAAGTTAGGGTAGAAACACCTTTTGCAGATTGGAATATAGAAGAACATGATTTAGCTCAACTAAATGCTAAATATTTAAATAGCTTCTTTTTTGCTTTAAAATCTGAAGACTACATGCGAGTTTTCACTTGCAAAAGTGAAAAGGACATATGGGATAGACTTTGTATTACTTATGAGGGGACTAATGAGGTTAAGCAATCAAGACTTAATATCTTGTTACATGATTATGAATTGTTTCGCATGAAACCAATTAAATCCATTTCTGATATGTACACAAGATTCACACAAATTGTCACCTCTTTGCATGCACTTGGTAGGGAACTAATGAATATTAAAATGATTAATAAGATTCTTCATTGTTTACCTACTGCTTATGATGCTAAAATTACTGCAATTATAGAGTCTAAAGATCTAAATATTTATTCTATCGACATTCTTCTTGGTTCATTCATTGCTTACGAGCAAGGGGTTAGTCAAAGAAAGATTGATGCAGGTGAACCACGAAAGGAGAAGAATATAGCACTAAAAGTGAAAGAGTTTGAGAGTGAACACTTACAACCTGAGGATGAAGATAATATTACATTAATGACTAGACAATTCAAAAGTTTTCTGAAGAGAAAGCAGAAGAGACGCCAGCAATGGAATAGAGGTAAGTTTAACAGAAATGACAAGGTTTCTAATGAAGTGATTTGCTATGAATGCAGGAAACTAGGTCATATTAAGACTGATTGCCCAAAACTCAAAGCCACTCCTAACAAGGAGAAGGTAGAGGAAAAACCAACTGTAAAGAAGGGCAAGAAGAAGTTTCAAAGAGCTTTTTGGACGGACTCAGCTTCAGATTCATCAGAGACTGAAAATGAAGAAGAAGTCACCAATCTTTGCTTGATGACAGATAGTCTTGATCAATCAGATCAAGAAGAGTTATGTGACTTAAGTTATGATGAATTGTTTGAAGTTTCTGAACACATGTATGATGCATATAGGAAAATAAAAAATATGCATGCTAGTGTAAGTTTAGAATTAGAAGAACTTAAGAAAGAACATGAAATCCTTAGGAAAGATCATGCTTTAATAAATGACAACCACATGAAATTACTTGATGAATATGATGATCTGAATAAAAATCATGAGATTTTAAAATCATCCTATGCTGATCTTAAAAAAAATAATTTAAAAAATTTAAGGATGAATCAGAGAGCAAAACATATCGAATCAGTTATACAAATCGAATATTGGAAGACATGAATTCATTTAATAAGTTGACAATAAAAGCTCTCGAGGATAATAGGATACCCCCCAAACTTGAAGATTTTACAAATCCTAAATTTTATCCTTTATACATGGAATCCCTTAGAAGACAAACAAATGGTAGAAGACTTAGGAATACTTTTTTTAATGTTAAATGTAATAATTGTGGATTAGTTGGACATATAACACACACATGTACTTTAAAGATGAAATCTCATTTGGTGTGGAGACTTAAGATGCATAAACTTAGACATATCATACATGCATCTGATTATAAATTGCTAAAAGATGAACCCAAACTTGTTTGGGTTCCCAGGTCTAATATTTGATATTTTTGCAGGGTCTCTCTCACACAAGACCTCGTGGGAGCATATGGTACTTGGACAGCGGAAGTTCAAAGCATATGACTGGAGATACTGCTCAATTCATAACATTGGAAGCCAGGAGTGGAGGCAAGGTAACACTTGGAGATAACACAACAAAGAAGGTGATTGGATCAGGTATAATTGGAAACTTGAAAAACTTTTTTATTGACAATGTGCTGGTGGTTGAAGGATTAAAGCATAATTTGTTAAGTATAAGTCAGCTATGTGATAAGGGTTATAGTATAAAATTTTTTCCTGCTAGCTGCATATTAAGCATAAATGGTAAAGATGTGTTGAATAGAAAGAGGGTAAACAATGTTTATATGTTAGATTTAAATTGCATTCATACTCCTACTGCCTTTTGTTTAAAAATTATTTCTGATGAGTCATGGCTTTGGCATAGGAGACTTTGTCATTCTAGCATGAAAAACCTTAGAAAGATTACCCAAAAGAATTTAGTGAGAGGTATACCAAAACTAGACTTTAATAAGAACAACATTTGTGATGCATGTCAATTAGGTAAGCAAGTGAAGTCCTCTTTTCAATCCAATAAGGATCTTAGAACTAGTAAACCTTTGGAAATCTTACACATGGATCTTTTTGGACCATTTGGAACTGTAAGTCTAGGAGGGAAGGTATACGGATTTGTTATAGTAGATGATTACATAAGATTCACTTGGGTTAGATTTTTTTTTCATAAGAGTGAATCATTTGAGGAATTTAGAAATTTTTTGACTTGGATTCAAAGGAAATTAGGGTGTGAAATTATTTCTATACAAAGTGATCATGGAGGAGAATTTGAGAATGAGAGATTTGAAAATTTTTGTAAAGAAAAATGAATTAATCACAATTTTTTTGTACCTAGAACCCCTCAACAAAATGAGGTAGTCAAAAGGAAAAATAGAATATTAAAAGAAGCCGCCCAAGCAATGTTGGCAGAATACTCACTTCCTATATATTTTTGGGCTGAGGCAATTAGTACTGCATGTTATGTTATGAATAAGGTGAATTTGAGATCCAATTTAAATAAAACACCCTATGAATTGCTAAAAGGGAGAACACCTAATTTTTCATATTTGCATGTTTTTGTTTGCAAGGTGTTTATTCATAATAATAGAAAATCTGCCTTAGGAAAATTTGATCCAAAATCAGATGAAGGAATTTTTATTGGATATTCAAGAGTTGGAAAATCTTATAGGGTATTCAACAAAAGAACTTTAGTCATTGAAGAGATCACACATGTTGTATTTGATGAATTTAGAAATTTGGAAGAGCCAAATGTTGTTGAAAATGAGATTGAGGAAAACTCATAAAAGATTGATAGAATAAACTTGGAAGAAAATGTGAAAGAGAATTTGGAGATAGAAAACCCTTTGCCTAGAGATTTGAGATTTTCTAAAAACCACCCAAGAGAATTGATTATAGGTGAACCTAGTGAGGGTGTTAGAACTAGGCATGGATTAAACAAGGAAGTCAATCATTCAGCCTTTATTTTAACTATAGAACCCACTAATATTAATCAAGCACTTTTTGATGAATTTTGGATTTTGGCCATGCAAGAAGAGTTGAATCAATTTGTAAGAAATAAAGTTTGGGAATTAACTTCAAGGCCAAAAGATCAAAGCTTAGTTGGAACTAAGTGGGTTTTCAAAAATAAAATGAATGACTCAGGAATAGTCATTAGAAATAAGGCAAGATTAGTTGCTAAGGGGTATAATCAGATTGAAGGAATTGATTTTGAAGATACTTTTGCCCCTGTAGCTAGACTTGAAGCAATTAGAGTTTTGCTAGACATTGCCTGTTTTAAAGGATTTAAATTATTTCAAATAGATGTGAAAAGTGCCTTTTTAAATTGGTTAATTGAAGAGGATGTTTTTGTAGAACAACCTCCAGGTTTTGAAAATTCTAAATACCCAAATCATGTGTTCAAATTGAAAAAGGTATTTTATGGATTAAAGCAGACACCTAGGGCTTGGTATGAGAGGTTAAGCACCTTTCTACTCGAAAGATTTTTTAAAAAAGGAAGTGTGGATACAACTCTCTTTTTAAAGAAATTTGGAAAGGATATACTCATTGTTCAAATTTATGTGGATGATATCATTTTTGGATCTTCAAATAAAAATCTTTGTGATGATTTTTCTAAAATAATGAGTAGTGAATTTGAGATGAGTATAATGGAAGACTTAAATTATTTTCTAGTATTTAGCATTAAGCAAATTGAGGAAGGTACATTTCTTAGTCAAACTAAATATTTTAAGAACATCCACAAAAAAGTTGAAATGGACAATGCTAAACCTTTTAGTAGACCAATGAGTTCCTCAGTTCAGTTAGATAAGGTCCTTAAGGGAAAATTTGTTGATCAAAAGAAATTTAGAGGGATTATTGGATCTTTACTTTACTTGACTGTTAGCAGACCAGATATCATGTTTAGTATTTGGTTGTGTGCTAGATTTTAATTTGATCCAAAAGAATCACATTTGACAGCAGTGAAAAGGATTTTAAGATACTTACTAGGAACTCAGAACTTAGGAATTTGGTATCCAAAGTTTAGCTCTTCATTTGAAATTATTGGTTATTCAGACTCTGATTTTGCAAGCTATAGAGTGAATAGGAAAATCCCTTCTGGAACATGTCAATTCATTGGAAATTTATTAATTTCATGTTCTAGTAGAAAATAAAATTCACTAACCCTGTCTACTGCAGAACCAGAATACATTGCACTAGGAAGTTGTGTGGCACAAGTACTTTGGTTAAAATAACAGTTGATTGATTTAGGATTAACTATAGACACTACACCAATTTATTGTGATAATACTAGTGCTATTTGTATTTCAAAAAATCCTATTCAACATTCAAGAACCAAACACATTGACATAAGGCATCATTTCATAAGGGATCATGTATCCAAGGGAGAAATTGAACTTAACCATGTTTCAACAGAAAATCAACTTGCAGACATTTTTACAAAACCTTTAGCCTTTGATACTTTCAGTACATTAAAAACTAGGCTAGGAGTTATTGATTTAAATGCTTATACAAAAATGTTTTTCTGCAAAATTGATATTTTATTTTTGTTTTTGTGTTCATTGTATTTTTGTTTTGTTTTGTTTTGTTGTTTTTGTTTATTTTTGGTGTGTATTTAAGTGTGACTTATATATTTTTATTCATTTTTGTTTTGTGTGTGAAAATGAAAATTTGTGGTCATCATCATCCGGGACAAAATTTTTTCGTACGGGACGATGTGTGTAAAATGACAAACTGCGTGATTTCGAACTGTCTTAAGAGCAATTTTTAATGTAGTTTGTCTGTACAATCGTCACGATCATCCAGGACGAAATATTTTTCAAATGACGGGACGATTGAATGCAGCAATTGAATGGATAAGACAGTTTTTATTATGAACTTCGTCTGTACGAACCTTTGGTTCATCCAGACGAACATATGTTGATTCATGGCGGGGGACGATTTTTAACTGCCATTAAAACGAGTTAAATTTCTGATCGTCCGTACGAACACGTGTTCATCTGTACGATCATCTTGGTCAAAAGCCTGTATGAAAGAATGCTTTGAAAATTGTGTGTTTACAAAAAATTGTTATTTTTAAACTCATTTGTCCGTCCATACGAAATATTTTTTTACGGGACAAATGAAAATTTTGTCTGGTACAAACAGTTATTCTTCTTTAAATTAATGGCAGTTTTTACTGAACAGTCACTTTCACACATCTCTTTTAAACCTTTCCACTCTTCAAATCTCTCAATGACAAGTTCTAGAAAGCGCCAAAAGACCTTGGCTAAGGGTCCTCCAAGAAATACATCCGAAAACTTTCTTTCTAGAGCCAATGAAGAATCATTTGTTAGGTTTGTGTCTGCAAAATTCACCCCATCTAGAGTTCTCTTATAGGATCAATTGACTTTTAAGGTAATGCACTTATTTACCTCTACTCAATTTGGTTTGATCCTCACATTAGTTCACTTCTACAATAGAGAAACCTTTCACTAATTCTTTGCAAACATGTCATTCAACTCCGACCATTCTATCATCAGTTCTTTTGTTTTCAAAAAGATAGTTGAAATCATCAAGGATGACTTTGGTATTTTTCTAAACTTAAGGACTGAAGGCTTAAGAGCATACACTTTAGCCAACTCAAGTTTTGATTGGACTGAAGTTAATCGTGTGATTAGAGATTGGAGAATTAAGGATCATTTGCCTAAAGTTTCAAACTTATTGCGTAATGCCCATATCATCCAGCATGTATTAAGAACTTCCATTATACCTAAAGCTGGTGATAGAGTCAACATCACTCCTCTTCTTTCTACTGTTACCTACTTGATTATGACTAGACAACCTATAGATGAGGCCCAACTCCTAATTGACTACATTTATGGTCTCTCTGAAATTGGTCATGTTGATCATAAAAGAAAGAAGAACATAGCCAAAGGACATCTGATTGCTTATATTTTGGAAAATAAGTATAATTTAATTCATCCTGAATAAGATTTTGAAAAACCTCTCTACTACAACGACACATCCTTTAGGGCTATCTTCAATAAGGATGAGCCCAGCCAAACTCATGTAGTTCTGAGTGAAACAGAAGAAGAAGCTGGACCTTCACTTGCTGCTGAATCAAATTATCAGGATTTGGTTCAAAGATTTGAAAATTTAGAGGCTCATTTTAATCAAAGGTTTGATCAAATTGAAACTCACTTGTAGAAGCAAGATTTTCAACACAATCAGGATATGAGATTTGTGCTTGAACAAATAAATGCCATTAATTCCAACATGTTCACGATCAGTAGTTACTTCAACTTCTTTGGTGCAGCACCACCTCCTCCTCCAGATCAGGGTCCATCAGAATGATTTGTTTAGTGTTTGTTCTGTGTTTTATTGTAGTTTATGTGTTAGTGATTTTCTTTAGTTTTTGTTTTGTTCTTATCTTAGTTGTGTTACTATTGATATCTTAAACTTCAAATTGTAATAGCCTTATCCGATATCAATATATGCTTTCAATATTTTATTGATTAATTTTTTAGAAATGTGTGTTCGACTTTATGACATTCCTTTTTTATTTTTATCTTAATAGTGCTTTATTTAATTTGTAAATTAAAATTAATATTATTAGAAAATATAATTTTTCTAAATTTAAGAGATGCTTATAACTTGATATTATTAGAATTTTCAATTCAATGTCTCTTATTTATGTTGACCTCATTTTTTGTATGAGGTCACTAAGACCCTTCCAGAAGCCAGATTTAATCCTAGACCCTAGGATCCACTCTAGACCTTAGGATCCTTCTAGATCCAAGACCTTAGAGCCTATTCTAGAGCCCAGGACCCCTTTAAATTCTAGATCTTAGAACTCTCCTAAATCTTAGGATCACTCCAACTTCAAATCAACCTCCACCTTTGATCAACCTTAATTTTAAATCAATTCCTATATTTAATCCACTTCAATTTCAATTTGATTCCTACCTGTGACTAATTTGAATCTCAAACTCTATCCAACTCAAGTCCAAATTAATTTAAACTTCAAATCAAATCCAAATCCAGAAGTCTAAACTCAAATTCAAACCTTTAAGGCCCTGTCCTAAACACCCTTTTTAGAGATTTTTCAAACATCTCAAAACCCAGTCAAATGGCCTCTGATTCAGGGTCTATCACTTGCAAAGTGATATGACATGTCTCTAAAGGCTACCCTCCAATTTCGAGCTTATTCTGAGGTCTCTAACCCCAGAATCTGAATTAAAATTCAAAGGCTGTAAAACCTTCAAATATTTACAGCCTATGCCACTGAGCATAACCCTTTTGAGATTTTGACCTTGGAACACTTATCCAAGCCTCCAATCACTTCCAGACCTTTGAATTTAACCCATTGAGCAGTAAACTGCATTTTTCAGACCCATTTTTGACCATAGTTGACCAATAGGTCAAAATTGACCAAAACACCCCTATGGGGCTCAAATGGGGATTTCAAACCAAATGAGCTCCAAATGGGATGCAACCACCTTTGACAAATTTCAAATGTCATTTCAAATCTTTTGAACCCATTTCCAACCCTTGAGTCAACCTGGTTGACCAAGTCAACTGGTTTGACCCAAGAGGCCCTTTAAGGGTCCAAACATGTGTTTTGACCCAAATGACCTCTCTAAGTCACCCAACCACTTCCATTAACCTTAAAATATCATTTCAAACCTGTTGAGCCCAAACCCAGACCCTGGGTCAACCTGGTTGACCAAGTCAACCCAGGTTGACCAAACAGGCCCTTAGGGACTCAAATAGGGTTTTTGATCAATTTGACCTCCCCAGACCCAGGAACTACCCTCAATGGTCTCCAAATGCCTTTTCAAACCTGTTGAGCCCAAATCCAGACCCTGGGTCAACCTGGTTGACCAAGTCAACCCAGGTTGACCAAACAGGCCCTTAAGGGTTCAAATAGTAATTTTGACCAAATTGACCCCTCCAACCCACCTAATCAGCCCATTTGGACTACCTTGGTGCAATTACATAAACCCTTGATTGGGTTGACTGGTCAACAAGTCAACTCAAGGATCAAAGGACCATTTTTCATAGTCAAACTCTTTAACCAATTGAACCCAGCCCAAGTTAAACATATCCAGCAATTTGGAAAGGTTCTATGACCTGCCTTGATGCCAACTCAGCAAACCTTGACCCCTTTGACTGGTCAAACAGTCAATGGGAAATCAAGTGAGCTCATTCGATCAACACAATTTCCTAGACTAAACCAGATCCATCCAGGCATCCTAACTAATCCTAGAAGACACCTAGGATTCAGCCAGACCCAGCCCGAGCCTTGGCATGCTCCCCAGCTCATCCAAGAGTTCAAATGAGCTCTAAATGGTCAACCCGGTCGATCCTATGTTGATTATCTCCCATTCCCATTTTAGGCCAATACAAGCATTAATTCTTACTCTAAAAGCTTTCCTAAACCTGCCCTGACCTCCCCCAGCTGCTGGCATGGCTCTAGACCCGAGCTATCAACCTAGTGGTCCCCTCCCTACTTGAAAACGACCCAAGGTCTCTCTCACCTGAGGCAACCGCTTCTCCTGTCCCATAGCAGTATGGGAAAAGTTTCCAGCATCCAAAGCCCCTCTCTGATGCATCCTGGCCGTCCCTTTAAGCTCCAAACCCGTGAATAGGCAAGAGACACGATCCCCACCGAATTAAAAGTGATCTTGCGTTCCACTCACTCCCGAGAGCAGATAGGGTTTCGTTTTGATTTCTCGAAGCTCTACCTTCATTTTCCCATCGATCCTCGGCGTTTCGAAGCTGCCGGCGGCGAGATCAGGGCTTGACCGAGAGCCATTTCCGTCCAAGCTTCTTCAACTGCACCTCTAGTGATCCTCCAACCTTGAAGCCTGAAGGATATCAACACGTGGACAGTCTACAAGTTCAACCGTGATAAAATCAACTCATTTGATCCATCCTTAGGTGATAAAACCTAAACCCTAGTTTGTTTTCTAGGTTCTTAAATAACCCATTTAATATTGCATCAAATGATTTAAGAATACCTCCCCATTACTCATTAGACTCTAATACGTTTCTGTCCAAAATTTCAAGCCATTTGGTTCAGTATCTTGAGAGAACGAAACAAAAATGCCTCTAGGGTTTTCGGTTTGGCTGGAGGAGGAAGAGAACCCGTTAGCCGTTGGATCTATTCCGTTTGGATCAACGGCTGTGATCGGGTTTGATTTCGAACTCCGTTTCATATTGATGGAACTTTGGATCGACCGATCCTCTGTCCAGCCGAATCCAGGCCGTTAAGCCAAACCGCGGGAGCTAGATCCACCGTTCGATCATCTAGGATTGAATTTGATCCCGCGGGTTTGATCTCAACCGTCGGATCGGAACCGTGGAAGATCGAACGGTTGCAAGCCCTGCCGCGCTGGTTAAGTGGCGGGTCCCGCGTAACCGCCGCCGTCCGCGTGGCTGCATCCGCTCCCGCCGCGTGTCCCGGGTCAGCGCCGCCGTTTGACCCGGCTAACTAAAACTATATTTTAATTCAAAATATTACCAGAACTTCTAAAATTCACCAGAATTTCAATTCTGATCCATTTTTGGTGTTCTTGGGCTTGTTTTGTTCATATTTTTAACTACTATATTCTAAAAATAAGTAAAAATTATTTTGATCTGTATATTATTAGTAATTTTAATAATACCTAAAATCTACCTTTATTTTTAAATAAAAATATATAAAATCCTTTTTGGCTGAAATTTGGCAGAGGTGTAATAGGGCCTAGGGTTGATTTTCTGTAATTTTCCTAAGTCAGTTTGATGTAAATATGACTTAGTTTATGAATTTACAAAATCTAGATCAATATTTGAACTAGATTTTAGAAATTCATAAACAATTCAATCTAAATCCAATCATGGCATGTTAGGTTTCTATGGAATCAGTGTAAAGTCTCCCCTTTCATTGAAAATAGGTTTAGATCTTGATCATGTATGGTTTAGTTAAAATCTACTTTCAATATCACGCTTAACCTAGTTTAATTAACTAATAAATTGTACATAATCATCATATCAAATTAGATTGACTCTTGATTTAGGGATATTGATATGCACATGCATAAATATATATCCCAAGATCATTTTATTCTAATTTGATGTATCTATTCCTCTATAGTAAATTGTTTAAGTTTATAGGTCATCAAATGACCTATAACTATAATGATTCACTATAATCCTTCCATAGAACATTAGGAGCACCTTTATTGTTCATTGTTTGTATTTTGATGTGATTGTAGTTAGTGCCAAAGGGTTAGAAGAACATTGATTTCGTGGCCCATAACCTAGTGGCATTAAGGACAATAATTAAGGATTTGCGTCTTAGTTAACTTAGATCAATTTAGGCGGACTTCACACATCTCTTTTGAGATGAAACTTAAACTTAGAAAACTAGTGTCATGAACCCAATGATTGAACTCACTTTGATTTGACATTAATTGATCTCAAGATAACTAGTAGATTTAGGTGTTTTTCCCCTTTAAAAGTTTTAATGTTCAATAAATTACAATAAATTAAATAAAATTCTTTGAAAGCCTAAATCAATCTTAATCAACCTTAATCGACTCTTACCAATCATAGAGAAAGTCATAATCATTCTAAATTAATACTCAAGGCCTTTAATTGAACAAAAATTCATTAAATATTAAAAACTTCAATAATTCATAACTAATTCCAGAAAAATCCAAATCACCCAAACTCACTTGCATTCAATTCCTAATAAGGTCTAATATTTATTAAAAATATTAAATTCCAGAAATTTGCAATATTTTAGAAAGTCAACAAATTGGTCAAACCGTAGTTAAAACTAGTTCAAAACATCAAACCTCCGTAATAAAATGTAAAAAAATCCGATTTCAACGTACTTACCTTCTAACTGATCATAGTAAGGTCTAGTATTTTAATAAAATACAAATATTCCAGAATTTGAGCTTAATCAAAAGTCAATTTTCAACCCCTTAATTAAATCATTAAAATATTCTAAAAATTCATAAAACTCAAAATTATTCTAAAATTCCAGAAAATGTTAACTTAATGTTTAAAACATTCAACAAACCTTTTAAAATACAACAACCACCCTAAAGATGAAGTTTATTGGCTGGACTACTCCGGGCTGCGGGGCTAAGTGTCCTAAGGAGGCTGGTTCCTCGAGCCTGGTGGCACAACGCCACGAATGGATTCAAAGGGGTGTTAAATCTTAAAATAGATTAATCTTTAATTATTTAACATTTTTAAAATCTCTATTTCAATTACATTAATTTGGTTTATCGGCTGGACTACTCCGGGCTGCGGGGCTAAGTGTCCTAAGGAGGCTGGTTCCTCGAGCCTGGTGGCACAACGCCACGAATCAATTAATGGAAAACTTAAATTAATCAAGCTTTTAAAATCAGTAACTAACACATTTTAATATTAATCCACTCTTTTAATTCTAACCAATTTAAATAACTTAATCAACCCCGATTGCTACTGGGTAACCCAGGCCTACGAGGCTATTAGCTTAGCCCCAAGGAAGGTGAAATAAACTTCACGGCCTCGGTGTGAAACAAAGGTAGCAATCAATTAACTTTTAAAATATGTTTAATTAAAATTCTTAATTCATTAATATTTAAATTTTAATTTAAATCCCCTTCTAAGCCTTAACAAATCCAAACTTTTAGACAACTTTAACTAATCACCCACTTTAGGATCTATCCCAGCCACACGACCTTTCTCACACACTTTAGATGATGTGCTAGGACAACCAACTTTAGATCTAGGATAGGCCGGTGTTTACTTTACTGCTGTGTGCCGGATTTTTCGTAGTTTTCACTGCATGTTGTGGATGAAATTGCTTTGCTGTGTCTGCTTACTTTTTCTGTACTCTGTGGATGGATTGATGTGTTTGGCGATTAGATTACCCTTAGGTTAGGCACGATCTGGTTGTTGACACAGTTTTCTGCAGGTGGCCACGCTCATGCAGGGCAATATAAAAGGGGGGCAAATTAAAAAAATGCATAAATATTATAAACTCTTTGCACAGGTGCTTCAGCTGCTAAAGCCCCCAAATAAAAAGAGCGTGTCCAGTGTGTTTACTTTCTTTTCTGCTCATATACAACTGCTTGGGAATAACTGCCTTTTTTATATATTAATTGCTTAGGATAACCCTGCAGGTGAGTCTAGATTTTTATTTTGATATCAATGTAATTTGTGCAAGTGTCAAGTGTTGTGAAAGTTTATTTTGAGTTGGGATACATAGATCCAAAGCTTGGATTCCAAAGAGGAAAGGATACCCCTTTGGGGAATACTCCTTTTCCATTTGGAAATCCAAATTTGGATCATACCTTTTCCTTACCCAAAGAGGAAAGAGTGGCCTTCCCCTTAGAGGGAAGTGCCCTCTTGTCCATTTGGGTAATCCACTACGAAGATTCCAAGAAGATTGAAGAAAAGGAGTCCAAAGAAGAATGAAATTGAAGATTTGAAGACTTGAAGATTGAGAGTATCCCACTCAAAATAACTTGCGTCATTACTAGGCTTAGAATCCGGGTTGTTGTCAGTGGTGCCCGGCCACTTTACTTTATGTAATATTCTGGTTTGTAATAAGCAAGGCAATTCTGCCTATGAACATTTATTAACAAATTTGTATTTGATTTGATGATTTGATTGCCTTTAGGATTACTTGTTTTTACTAGTTTTTTGGCGATTGCATGCTGCTCTTTGTTTTCGCCTGGATACGTGAGGCTCGTGAGGGTGCGAAAGTTTTATACTCATAATCTTAAAAGTCTAAAATTTTAGTGAGTCTAAATAACATAGAAAGATAACGAATCTAGGGAATTAGCCGGGGATCGACCCCGGGGTCGCATGCATATTTCTGCATTACTCTTTCCTTGCTTTAGACCCTTCCCCGCCTGCGGGTAGAGTCCGGATAGTCTGACCTATGAGGACGAGGTGCCGGACCTGGGGAAGTCCAGTCTTCTAAAAAATTATTTTATAAGCCTGTTTTTTAAAAAATTTCAAGCATATTTGATTTGAGGTTGTTAACCAGCATGCATTGCATTAGATACGAATTAAAGAGTCAAAATTTTAATTTCATAGTCCTTAGCATTTTAGCACCCAACATAAGTCAAAGGGGCCAATTAGGAAAATCTCTAGATGTCGGCCCCGCCTCCCCAAAACTTTAATTATAACGTCCCTACCACTCTTTCATAAAAGACCGGATTCATCTCTTTTAAATCGGTTAGGTGGTTAGCTGGCTCCCCAATCCAGGCCGGGGTAAGTCCAGGTTTTGCACTGCATTAGTTAGGATCGGACGACTGTGGTCCAGTGTCCAAAATAGATTTAGGATCCGGGGCAGATCTTTGATTATAAGACCCCAAACTTCGGGAATCTAATCCCAAATTTCTAATAAAATGCTCAACTCTAATTAAATATCATTTCAGTCCAAAACACAAAGCCCAACACTTAGATTAAGTTGAGACACTTCCGGATGGTTCTGGAATCTCAAAGTGTCCCCTACCTCTCATCCTTTAACTCCGTTAATAACTGCTCAATTTTGATCCATTCCCTTTTGATTTTCCAATAATTCTATTCATACTTTGATATCACTCCTAGAAACTCTAAATAAAATTCTGCCATTATTTTAATCGAGAGTTTTCGTAGGAGATTTTATCTCCCTACGATGTAATTAACTACGAGGGCTTGCGCTCGTAGGAGATTTGGAACCCCACACACACCTGATTTTAAAGAAAACTCAATTTCTAAAACTTCATTAGATTTCTTTGGGAAAAGTTAAATAATGATCGTCATAGTTGCATTAGAAGGATTATCGTTGAATGGTCTCATTTCCCTTTGGGGAGATACACCCTTCTTCGATAAGGCTTTGGATGTGAATGCGACGATCATGTTTCTTGAATATTGTAATTGGGTACTTAGTTGAACTATATTGTGTCCCCTCGGGGCCATATAGAGTTCTCCTTAGAACCCGATCATAACATTCAAGATGAGTTTACATAATTTTAAGTCTGAACACCGTTATGAAAGTTTATTTTCGTCCTTTGGGGTGATATACTCTTTCTAACGAGTCGATTCGACCTTAGAATTAGAACTCAACCTTAATCTTAAAATCCCCAAAGAAAACTAATAATTTTCAAAACCTGTTTTCCAAAATTCCACCAACAATTTAGACTACATTATTTTTAATATTATTATTGCAATTTAGATGTTTTCTTATTTTGTATTTCTCTTTTCAATTAGTATTTATGCGCTTAGAAAAATTTGAAATTTTATATTATTGATTTTGGAAAGAATTCAATTACTCTTGAAAATTGTACAAATGTACAAAATCAAAAGGAATGTGCAAAAAATTTGCAAAGATAAAAAGAGGCACAAAATAAGCCCAAAGTAAAAGATGCACAAAAATGTGCCATAAAAATTGAAAAAGATGCGCAAAGCGCCACATGTGGTAATTATTTCTTTCCAGACTCTTTTAATCTCTTAATTCAAATTGATCTAATGTTCATTTATAACCTATATTGAAATTTGAAATATAAAATTTTTTATTCATCCTTAGTGCAATGATTTTCTTTATATTCATGTCTAAATTGACACATGCCTTTGATAAATTCATTTTATTCTCTATGTTATATCACTTCTTAAATTATATGAAATCTTATGTTTTTCTAATATTTTGATTTTATTTGCATACCTTATTTCAATCACTTTCAAGATTAAAATATCAAATGAATTTCATACTTCTTCTTACATTTCTAACATTCTTTTTTTCTTTACTTTTTGATGTTGTCAAAAAGGGGGAGAAATAGTTTGTTGCGTATGTTTTCGTAGTGTTTAATTTCCGTATGTGTGTTTTCATAGTATTTGATTGTTTTCTTTGTTTTATCTTTTGTGTTGTTTTGTGTTGTATATAAAATTTTGAAAAATAATTTTTTTTTAAGTAATTCAAATGCATCCTTATTTTCATGAGTTCATCAATTCAGGGGGAGTTTAGGAGATTCTTAGAACTTGAAATCCTACAAACAATAACTGTTTTGCCATCATCAAAAAGGGGGAGATTGTAGAGAGAGTTGCTATTTGCATGTTTTACATTCTCACAACTTGTATTATTTTGATGATTTCAAATTTTATTGTTTTATATATCTCCTAACACTTTTTTGGAAGATTTATTTTTTGCTTTAGTGTGTACTAACATTTCAGAAAAATCAACTCCAAGCGATGAAGACTTTAAATTATTCTTTTGTAAATTACAAGTTTTTGAAATGAATGGGAGTGATTGTAATTGAGTAAAAATTCACAACACACACTCTTGGGGAACACTTTTTATAAACTGATCGTACGGGATGAACTTGGTTCGTACGGGACGATCATGTCAATTAACCCCTCGAAGGAGCAATGGATCGAACAGGCAAGTAGAAAATTTTCTAAGTCCTAATCATCTAGGATGAATTTAATATTCGTCCCGAGATGAACGTCTCTGGATTCTCACCTTGCATTGTTCGTCCAGACAAATATTATGGTTCGTACCGGGATGAAGCTCCCTATATGAGATCGTAAAGGACGAAATTAATTTTTGTCCCTGGACGAAACTCTCTGTATGCGATCGTACAGGATGAAATTATTTTTCATCCCTGGATGAGACGCTCTGTATAAAATCGTCCCAGGACGAAACTTGTTCGCCCCAGGACGAACTGAACTGACTTACGTCAGTTTGTTACGTCTTGTAGAATTTTGAGAACTGACCTATGTAATAACCATTTTGTACTGGACGAACATAGTTCGTACGGGACGATGAGCGTGTACAAATATAGTTCGTACCAATATACATTAGGATCATTTCTGACACTTTAAGTAAAATCGTCCAGGATGATCCACGATCATACAGGACGATCCACTGCATACAGAATTGAAAACTTACAATTTTTTGGCAGTTTTTCTTGTCTTTTGTATATATACTTCAAATTATACTACCACCCAATCTTTTTGCTCATTGATCTTCGTGCCTATTGGAAGAAGAGTAAATGAGAGAGTGAGAGAGAGCAGTCAAAGAAGGATTTCTACCATTGGAGCTTGAAGGCTTTGCATTGTGTTTAAAGGTAAGATTTCGTACTTGTGATTTGAGATTACTTCACTCTTTTTCTTTCTTCCTTCTAGATTTCTTGGGAAGAGATCTGTCAAGGAGATCCTGTTCTCTGCCGACACTAGGAGAGTGTGTTAAGATGAAGGGTTCTCTTCCCACACTAGGAGAGTGTGAAAGGACGAAGGGTTCTCTGCCCACACTAGGAGAGTGTGAAAAGAGGAAGGATTCTCTTCCCACACTAGGAGAGTGTGAAAGGATGAAGGGTTCTCTGCCCACACTAGGAGAGTGTGAAAGGACAAAGGGTTCTCTGCAAACACTAGAAGAGTGTGAAAAGATGAAGGGTTCTCTGCCCACACTAGAAGAGTGTAAAATGATGACGGTTCTCTTCCAACACAAGGGAAAGTGTAAAAGAATGACGGTTCTCTACCAACACAAGAGAAAGTGTAAAAGGATGATGGTTCTCTGCCAACACAAGGGAATGTGTAAAAGGATGATGGTTCTCTGTCGCACTGGGTAGTGGTGAAAAGAGTGTTTGTAAAGGCTTCTCCGACTTGCTGTGGGTGCAAAAGTAGAGACACTATTGGTATTAGTGCATTACTCAGAGTGTGCCTCTGGGGAGTGGATGTAGGTCTGGTTTAGACCGAACCACTATAAATCTTGTCTTTTTATTTTACTGCTTTTTATTTTCTATTTTTAATTTTGTGTTTTAAAAATTTGTGGTTGAAAATCCTTTTATAAAAAATTCATTAAAGTTTAATTTTTGTAAATTTATCAAAAGAAAGAAAAAATTTTTAACTACCAATTCACCCTCCCTCTCTTGGTACCCTTGGGACATTAACTTAGGTATAACAACCTATTTACTAGACTCAACTGTTTTATCTAGGATGATGATAAATAGAGAAAACACATCAGCCATCAGATGAAAGGTTAGGAGTGGATTGAATGCATCGTTTAGGATGATAGAAAAATCATCCAGGGTGATGGGACAAAAAAAATAAAATTCAAGAGGTGGATGCAAATGATCAGAGAAGGTCCAAAAATATAAAAACACTAGTTCAAGATAAAGTTAAAATACAAAAAAGATAGAAAAGAAGAGATAAAATGGAATGAAAATAAGAAATTTTTTTTTATTTTTAATTTTTGATTATTTATTTATTTTTTAAATAAACAAGACATAAATATGATAAATTTTTCAAGTGATTGAATTTAAAGACATGTAAGACCAATGAGTTAATATCGTCAAAATCATAAATATTTATCCTTGCTTGATCTTCTCTCATGGCAAAATTGTCTTTTGAAAAAAAAAAAGACCTAACTCAGAATAAACTAATTGGACAGGAAAAAAGAGATTCATTTAAAAACTTGGTTCCAGAAAAATATCTTATAGAATAATATAAAAAAGTAATTTATCACAATCAAGAAATTTGAAATCAAGCCTTTGAAAATATCAAGTGACACATGAATACTTTTAAGATTTTAAAGGTTTGAAAGAGAGGGAAGCTTACTTTTGTGGGTTCATTTTATGCCTCTTATAAATAGATTGATGCACTTTGTGCATCTTTTGATTTTTGATACACTTTGTATATCTTTGAATTTTTGGCGGTCATTGTGCATCTTTTTACTTTTCTTTTCTTTTTGGGGCTAATTTTATGCCCTTGTCATCTTTTGTATGCTAGAGCCCTTTTTCAAAACTCTTAAAAACTCTCAATTGTGAGAAGAAAAACTTATTCTCTAATTAAAGAAATAATAAACCACAAAACATAATAAAATTCATATGATAAATGCAACAACAAGATTTCAAAGAATTTGAAAGTAATATAAAAGACTTTGAACATTATATATATAAGATAGATTACTATAGCAAGATAGAAAAGTTCATAACTGCAAAGTCTAGTTGTTAGTTTAAGATAGACTTTTGTTTAGAAAAAAAATTACACCGACTAAAAGAGTTTAATGGGAGGGAAACAATCAATGGTGTTTCTCCCTTTAACTAATTTAGGGATATTTAGTCATTAACTACAAATTTTCAAAAGCAAAAATAAGGCAAAATATTATTTCAGAAATGACAAAAAAATAAGAAAAAAAATAATAAACAAAAAGAAAATAAAAGAGATAAAATAACTGTAAATTAACAGCAAACATAAAAGATAACTCAAAACTAAAATAGAGCATAACAAAAATCAACAGAGTAGTAAACATATAATTCAGAATTTATTAAGTAGCAAGTTTATGCAATTATAAGCCGCGAGCCTTCGTTGTCCAAGTACCACATGCTCTCACAAGATCTTTGGTGAGAACTTACCTACAAAATCATCAAAAGTCAGATTTAGGAACCCAAACAGGTTTGTGTCCTTCTTATGAAAAGAGGAATGCAATGCATATGTGTTATACTGTGAATCATGTAGTTTGGGTCTCCACACCAAATGTGTACTATGGTGAATAGTGCAAGTGTGTGAAATCTGTCCTAATATACTACATGAAAAATATCTAACTTTAGGAAAAGGATTTACTAATATGTTCGGGTTATAATATCTTTTCCTAGGTTTTGGATTTAGACCAAGTGTTGATATATTCAAATTTCTCTCAAGTGTATTCAATTTAGCTTTAAACCTCAAGTTAGCACTTTCTATAATAACATTATCAACATTTAAATAGTGCTCTTTATGTTCAGATTCTTCAGTATAAGATTTAAAATTAGATTCAAGTGAGGTAGGATACTTTCAAAGAATCATGCTCAACAATTAATTCAGAATGTTTTTTATTTAAATAATTGAACTCATCAAGTAAAGACATGTGATTGCTATAAAGTTGAGTGTGTTCATTACTTAAACTTTTATGCTCTTTTTATAAATTTAAAAGCACCAATTTCAAATTAGCATGCGATTTCTTAAGTTTCTCATATAATGCATGAATTTCCTCACAAATATAAAGTAATTGATTATAGGTTAGTTCACATACCTTTTCTTGATCAGACTGACCAAGATGATCACCCATTAAGCACAAATTTGTTATCTCCTCTTCAGCTTCAGTCTAAAATGAGTCATATACAAAATCTATCCAAGAAGTCTATTGGTACTGCTTCTTGTCCTTCCTATATTTGGTTTTCTCCTAACCCTTTTCCTTGCTTGGGTCCTCTTTAAGTGTAAGATAATTATCTTTAACATGTCCAGGCTTCCTGCCTTCAAAATAAATAACATCAAAAAAAATTTTATAATTCTTGCTTGAAAGTGCTCAGATGGCACTTGAAACTTCGTTAGGGATGTTAAACCCGTATGAACTAGCCCAAGGCTAACAAAGAGAGAGGTGAATTGGATAACTTTAAAATCAAAGATAAAACTCAAACAAAAATCACCACAAAGAAAACCAAATGCAAAAATTAAATGCGAAAGCAAATAATAAGAAAGAACACACCGGATTTAAAGTGGTTCGGTCAAATCTTGATTTACGTCCCCTCCTTGGAGGCACCCTCCAAGTATTGCACTAAAATAAGTGTCTCTCCTTTATCCCCCACAGCTAGGCGGAGAAGCCCTTACAAAATCACTTCCACCTTCCCCGGTGCGGCGGAGTCATCGGGTCCATTGAAACCAAAGAGATCTTCATCTTTGGTGAACTTCCCTCGAGACAAGCCTTGAATCCGACGGTACTCAGGTGAGAGCTTGCCGGAGCAACCGTGTGGATCCCCCTCCACACTCCCTTGAGTCCCCCCTCACAGGATCTTCTCCCTCTACAAACTCCACCCTTTCCTCACTCCCTTTCAAGCTCTCTCTTCAAGTTTCCCCCACAAGAACGAAGCTACTATGGCTGCCAAAGACACTAATAAAGTGCCTTGTCATAGCTTAAATAGAAGAGCTAAAAATGAGCTCATTAAATCAAGTTGCCGACATTATCGTCCAGGATGATAGACATATCGTCCTAGCCGATTAGTTCAAATATGAGGAAAATCATCCTGAATATCACCCTGAAATGAAGCTGGACGATGTCTAATCGTCCCGAACGATCTTGCGATCGGCCTAGATGAAATCACCATTAATTGCATTCCAAAATTGCCAGAGAAATTTTGGAAAAAATGTCCTGGATCATCCTGGCCGATATTTTATAGTCCAGGCCGATCCACCAGGCCGATATCCAAAAATAAGAATTTTTTAAATATATATGGAGGCAGATTCTTTCTGAATTGAGCCTATCGTCCTGGTCGATACAAAATTGTACAGGATGATGTGTTTTGCATAATGACAGCTACTTTAATGAGGATGCCCTAATTAGGGTTTATTCTTTTGAATAGATCATCCTGGCCGATATAAATATTGTCCAGGACGATGTTATCAAAAACAGTAAACTTTATGGAACAGTTAGAAACTCTTATACATTACAAAGCATCAAGGGCCACAACAAATACAATAGACTCAAGAAAAGAAAAAGTGTACAAACTGACTTAGACCTAGTCTACCCAATCTTGAGCTGATTCCAAATTGCAGTCTGATCGTGTGAACATGAAATGTTAGTAGAAAGCAGTCATAGAGAAAAAGAATATTTGCTATCATCAAAATTATAAGCAATAGATCCGCAACAATCTTCTCCTTTTTGATGATGGCAAACATTTCAATTTGAATTTACAAAAAGGAATATTTTCTCCTAATCTCCCCCTTACTAGAATAACACTTTAAAAAATAGGGGAGATAAAAATATTTTTGTTTTTTTAAATTTTTTGAAAAGAAAAAAGGATACAAATTCAACAGTATATTCTCCCTCTTTGACATTATCAAAAACAAAGGAGGCACAAATAAAAAAAAAACGAACAAAAGATAAAAAACATTCCCTGATCTAGTGAAATAAAATAATCTTAAAATGGGAAATTTTTCTCTTGGTTTAATCAAAAACTTAGTAGAATTGTATTGACAACGCATAGCACAAAAAGGTTAGAAATTCAGAATTTGATAATCTAAACTCAAGTTCTTTAAAAAGGCAAAAAAAAACTTTTTAATTCAATATCTAAAATAAGGAATAAATTAAAAAATAAGAAACACTAATTTTTCAAAACTCCTTTCATAAAATGCACGAATTATTGAATCAGGAATCATGTTTTTTAAAATCAAGTATCGAAAGTATCAAGGGTTTTCTTAAGCTTTTAAAAAGTACAAGAATGGTAAGCATTAAATTTTGTGGGCTCATTTTATGCCTCTTGTCAATTTGAATGGCGCTCTTTACGCAACTTTTGATTTTTGATACACTTTTGTGTATATTTTTCAATTTAGCGTCATTGCGCATCTTTTATTTTTAGCATCATTGGCCAATTTTTTTTAATATGCTACCTTTCTAAAATCTTAAAAAAAAAAAGTAAACCCATCCTATTGATAAAGTGAATTCTTGATTAATAAAATTATGAGTTATATTCAATAACTTGCAAAAGATCCCTATGCAATAAATAAAATATAAGGAGATAAAATATTTAGTTTCAAAAACTAATTTAAAAGATGAAAAAAATTTTAAATCAAAAGTAGAATAACCTCTTTTAATAAATAGAGATTGAGAATAAAAAATATGAGTTTCCTTCCTTTGGATGTTTTAGAGGAGTCAAACACAACTTACCAAAGATTTCAAGAAAAATCAAAAAGTAGATTTTTTATTTTTAGAAAAGTGAATGTGTGTGTTGATCAGAGAAAAACTTTCACGAAAAAAAAAATTCAAAGAATAAACAAAACAAAAATACAAAATAAAAATGAAAAACATAAAAATAAAAATACAACACAAAAACACGAAAGGCTTTTAACCATTATCTCTCTCCTGGTCCGATGCTTCAGAAACAAGATATGCCCATGAGATTTTTTTCCTTTCAATATTTCCCCAGTTTCAATTTTGTTTCGCCTCGGCCTTTTCTTTCGTAGGAAGAATTTTTAAATTAGGGCACTGATTTTTCATATGTCCAGATTTCCTACATCGAAAGCAAATAACGTCAGAAGGAATATAAACATCCTTACCATTTTTACCTTTTTTCCACTTTTGCTTAAGCTTTGGTGAGCTTTGAAGTTTACTTGATAGATCATTACATTCGTCACCAACTAAGCAATCTTTTTCCATATCTTCAGCTTTTAGAACAATCGTTTCACCTACATCCAAAAGTCTTTGACCCAAACTTTGCTCATGGGCAATGAGTGAGCCAATCAAATTATCAATAGAATATACATTCAAATCTTTAGATTTACAAATAGCAACAACTTTAGAATCAAATTTATCCAGTAGACATCGAAGAATTTAGTTAACTTTTTTAAAAATAAAAAATCTTTTCCTAAAGCATGCAATAAGTTTACAATTTGAATGAATCTGGTATACATGTCTAAGATCGTTTCAAAAGGTTTCATAAAAAATAATTCAAAATCATGCATTAACAAATTCAACTTGGATTGCTTGATTTCACTAGTGCCTTCGTATATGGTGTGCAATTTATCCCAAACCTCTTTACCAGTAGTGAACGTGGATACTAATATGAAATCATCAGAATTTAAAGCATATAAAAAGCAATTTAAAGACTTCACATTTAATTGAGCATTGAGTTGTTCTTCCCTGTTCCATGAGTAAAAGGAATATCAATTTTAACTCCTTTAATAATACGTGACAGTGATGAATAACCAGTTAAAATCATATGCCACAAGAGAAAATCAATCGATTGTAAGAACATAGACATGTTTTCAAATAATCAAATGACATATTTTCAAATAAAGGAGGTCTGGTGATTGAATAACCTTCCGCAATAGTACGATTAGCCATGGATCAAAATTCAAAAGATTTTAAAAACTTATTTTATGAAAACTAGCTCTGATACCACTTGAAAGTGCTCAGATGGCACTTGAAAGTTCGTTAAGGATGTTAAGCCCTTATGAACTGGCCCAAGGCTAACAAATAGAGAGGTGAATTGGATAACTTTAAAATCAAAGATAAAACTCAAACCAAAACCACCACAAAGAAAACCAAATGCGGAAGCAAATAATAAGAAAGAAAACATCAAATTTATAGTGGTTCGGTCAAATCTTGACCTACGTCCACTCCTTGGAGGCACCCTCCAAGTATTGCACTAAAATAAGTGTCTCTTCTTTATCCCCCACAGCTAGGCAGAGAAGCCCTTACAAAATCATATCCACCTTTCCCGGTGTGGCAGAGTCGTTGGGTCCTTTGACACCAAAGAGATCTTCATATTTGGTGAACTTCCCTCAAAATAAGCCTTGAATCCAACGGTATTCAGGTGCGAGCTTGCCGGAGCAACCATGTGGATCCCCCTCCACACTCCCTTGAGTCTCCCCTCACATGATTTTTCCCTCTATAAACTCCACCCTTTCCTCACTCCCTTTCAAGCTCTCTCTTCAAGTTTCCCCCACAAGAATAAAACTACTATGGCTGCCAAAGACACTTACAAAGTGCCTTGTCATAGCTTAAATAGAAGTGCTAAAAACGAGAACATTAATGCAAGTTGTCGACATTATCGTCCAGAATGACAGACATATCATCCTGACCTGATTAGTTTAAATATGAGGAAAATTGTCCTGAATATTGTCCTGAAATGAAGCTGGATGATGTCTAATCATCCCGGATGATCTTGCGATCGGCCCGGACAAAATCACCATTAATTGCTTTCCAAAATTGCCAGAGAAATTTTGGAAAAAATGTCCTAGATCTTCTTGACTGATATTTTATAGTCCAGGCCGATCCACTAGGCCGATATCCAAAAATAAGAATTTCTTAAGTAGATATGGCGGCAGATTCTTTCTGAATTGAGCCTATCATTTTGGCCGATACAAAATCGTCCAGGACGATGTGTTTTGCACAATGACGGCTACTTTAATGAGGATGCCCTAATAAGGGTTTCTGCTTTTGAATAGATTGTCCCGGTGATATAAATATCGTCCAGGATGATGTTATCAAAAACAGTAAACTCTAGGGAACAGTCATAAACTCTTATACGTTACAAAGCATCAGGAGCCACAATAAATACAATAGACTCAAGAAAGGAAAAAAGTGTATAAACTGACTCAGACATAGTCTACCCAATTATGAGCTGATTCCAAATTGCAGTCCGATCGTGTGAACCTGAAATGTTAGTAGAAATCAGTCATAGAGAAAAAGAATGTTTGCTATCATTAAAATTATAAGCCATAAATCTGCAACATTGCTATCCTTACCTTTTTTCCACTTCTATTGATACTTGTTGTTCTTCCTTTGAAAACTTTTGAATTGCCTAGTGACGAAGGTAACATCATCGCTTTCAGACTTGGAAGAATCAGTGTTCGTATTGTTGGCCTTCAATGCCACAGTTTTCTCTTTTTTTCTCACCTGCATCAAGGTTTCTTTGATTCACCTCTTGCTCATAAGCAATGAGTGATCCAAGTAAATTATTAATAGAATAAATATTTAAATCTTTAGATTAAATAATTATACTGATCTTAGCATCAAAAGAAGAGGGCAATCATCTCAAAATTTTATTTAATTTTTCATAATTAGTTAGCACTCTTCCTAAATCATGTAATGAGGTGACAGTTTGAGTAAACCTAGTGTACATGTCAGAAATTGACTCAGATGTTTTTATACAAAAAAGTTTGTAGTTATGCAATAGAATATTCACTCTAGATTGCTTAAGATCATTTGTGCCTTCATAAGTAATACATAATCTATCTCAAATTTCTTTACCAGTTGCAAAAGTTGAAACACACAAATAATCTTCAGATTTCAAAGAACAAAAAAAAAATAATTCAAACATTTTGCATTAAGTTGCGTGAACTCCCGTTCATCAAAAGTCCACACAATAAAAGGAAGTTCAGTTTTATTGCAAATAATTTCACTAGAAGGAGGGGTGTAACTATCCTTAACAAGCATCCATATGCGATAGTCAATCGTTTATAAAACGTAGGCATGCGAGTTTTCCAAAAATAAAATGAAATATCGTTAAACAAAGGTAGTCGTGTAATAAAATTTCCTTCCATTGTATTTTGATTATCAAAGTTAGCCATTGATCAAAATTCAAAAATTATCAAAAACTTGATTTTATGAATCCCGCTCTGATACCACTTGAAAGTTTGACATGGATGTTAAGCCCTAATAAACTTGTCTCAAGGCTAACCAAGAGGGGGGGGGGGAGGTGAATTGGTATTTAAAAAATCTTTCAATTAAAAATGTAATCTTAAACCAAAACCAAGATTCTTCATAGAAATCAAAGCGAAAAAATTAAATATGTAAGCAATAATAAAGAATGCAAAAATTTATAGTGGTTCGGTCAACTTGACCTACGTCCACTCCTTAGAGGCACCCTGCAAGTATTGCAATATACATAGTGTCTCTCATTTTTCCCCCACAGTAAGGTAGAGAAACTTTTACAAACCTCCTTTCCACGAACCCAGGTGAGGCAGAGAATCCAACTCCTTTTATTTCCTCCATAAGTAGGCAGAGAACCAAACTCTTTTTGCTTTCTCCTGAAGCTGGTAGAGAACCTTGATCAGATGCTAAAATAGACCTCTCTAGAACCCCCAAGAAACTAGGGATGATGACTGGAGAAGATGATGATGGATCCTTACTTGGAGCAACTTTTATGAACCTCTTATAAACTCCCCCTCACATGATCCTCTCTCTCTCCCTTCCTCTCCCTCTCCTCTTGGCTCTCTCAAGTCAAAACAATAGCAAAAGATACTCTCTTGAGAGGAATAAGAGGTCTTAAATAGAAGAGCTTCAAAATATCTCTTAATTACAATAAATTAACTTTATCATCCTAGGACAATATAAATATCATCATGAACGATTAGTACAAATTTAGTTCAATCAGCCAGAATAATTTGGGATGATCATAATGTTTTTTTTTCATATCATCTAGACCTATAGTATATTGTTCTGTATGATTAGTACAAATCATTAAATATCATCCATATAATCGCACTGAATGGATGTCTAGATGATAGAAAAATAGCTTGATCGCCCAGCCCGATCTCACGATCATCCTGACCGATTAGTTCAAATCTGTGCAAATTATCTAGAACATTACCTTGAATAGAAGCTGGCCGATGTTTAGTCATCTAAGGACAACTAAGGTTTGTGAACTGGTTTTCTCGGCCAATCTTGTGATCGTCCAGGATGATATGATCGATCAATCAAACCTTAATTAACAGATTAATTAAGGCATAATTATGTTGTATAGTCTAGGATGATGTCAATGATGATATCTTAGATGATGTCTAAAAATAAAAGCTACCTAAATAGATCTGGCAGCTTATTTTGTTTGATTTGAGCCTATCATCCTAATTACAACTATCATCTAGGACGATGAACTTAATGATGTTTTCCCTAACCAGGATGTGATAATTAGGGTTTCTATTTTTAATGGATTATCCAGGCCAATTGTGGATCGTCTCGGATAATGTGAGCAAAAATAGAGAGCTCTAAAAATTGTCAAAAAAATTCCCCAAGTGTGTGTGTGCAAGGTTACTTAGCATCAGGAACCACATCATTTACAATTGACTTTGACCTAGTCTACCCAATCTTGAGCTGATTCAAATTGTTGTTTGATCTTATGGACTTGAAATGTTACTAGGCAAGACAGTTGTAGAGAAACATAAGTGTTTGCTATCATTAAAATTATATTTCTTGAAAATAGATTCTCAACAGAAATAATTTCAAATTTTCTTATAGAGGGAATTCAAAAGGTTTAGCTAAAAAGTTTATTTGTAGAAAACTAGAACCTTTCATGACATCTACTACTCGTATTGTTAGTGTTCATGGAAATTGAAAGATTTATCTTGATTGTAGTGAAGACCCAAATCAAGCTTTTATATAAAAGGTTTATGTTATAATAATAATGATGGGGAAGCTGCCATAATTAATAGAAACCCTCCTACTATTAATTATAGTCTTTTAAAAGACTCATATATATTAAACAACTGGAAATGTATAAAAAGAATATGGAGGTAACATTGATCAGTATCATGTTATTAAAATTCTTTTTATCCTTTAATACAAACTATTAGTGGAGGAGAGTTCTCATTTAATCATGATAGGAATTAATTCCTATTTTCTAGATAAGGCTTTAGAGGAGAAAGGCATTTTAGATGTGAATTCTCAATTACAGGAGAAGGCAGATGTTAGGGATTCATCTTATATATTTACTGATTATGAAGGAAAATTAGTAAACATGAAACCAAGTCTAAATAAAGAATTAAAAGGATTGGGGCCTATTGAGAAAATTCCTAGAAAGATGAATGTTGAAGGTGGATGTAAGGCCTTTTGTAGGAACTTTTACCCTTTCTATGATTAATGTCTTCAATTACCTCCTAGAATTATAGGGACCCAAAAATAAGTAGGTTGTTATATTCTTAAAGGAATGTGTGAAGGCAAATAATATTTTCTTTAATGGGATAATGAAAACAAAGTTATCTTCTATTGAAAAGATTGTGGTTAATATAATTAGTAGAGATGGATGGGATTTTCATCATCATCTAGCTAATGGAACCATCTTGTGGTATTATAGTGCTTTGAGAAAATGAGCTAACATCATTCAAATTTATTGATGCTTCCAGTCAATTTGTGATTATACAATCAAAACTCCAAAGTATTGTGACTGGTTAATCTATATTATTTTTTGGTGATAAGGATATGCAAAATAGAAGAGATTTGTGGGAGAAAATTGAAGTAGTTACTCCTAAGAATCTTCTAGAAATTTTTAGTGGATATTTAAATTATATAATATCCACTGAGGAGAAGATAGGTGGGAAAAGTTTTTTATGTCTCAAGGTTCCCAGGAAACGATAGATTTCATGGCTAAAAGAATTTTGCATGATGTAGGATGTATTAGACCTATGTTCTCTTGGTGCAACAATAATAATGGTTATGTTAGAATTTGGGAGAAACTGTATAGATGTTTGTTGAACACTGAATCTCTCAAATGTATTCCCTTTGTTTTATTTAGATATTTAGACAGAGTGTCTACTTATCACTATCCAATTGTGTTAAAATTAGATAATTATATTGCTCCTCATAATAAATCTATTAATTTTTTTAGAACATTTGGATTTATTATCCAGCTTTTCACGAAATTATTTATAAGACTTAGAAGAAGAATGATTTTTTTCATGCTGTTGAAAATTTTCAAATGAAATTTTAAAGGTCTCTTCATGCTCTTTATTTCTAGATTAAAAATAAACTCAAAGAGTTAATGAGTATTAATTAAACTCTTTAGAAGCAAATTCTGATGTTATAAGAAAAAAAAATACTCATAAGGACTAGTTCTAGAGAAATTACATCAATTAAGAGGAAAATTTTAGGAGTTGAATGTTACTTTGGCAAGGGTGGCTACATAGTGGAGGCAAAGAGTTAATACTTAGTGGTTGGAAGAATGTGACTCCAACACTAGATTCTTCTATGCTTTTTCAACTTCAAGAAGAAATGGTAACAATATTTTTCAAGTTAAGAATGTTTATGGTATTTAAATTGAATAGCCTATAGAAAATAAATATATTTTCTATAGGTTTTTTTAGAGAAAGTGAGTGATAGAAGCTATTCTTTAGCAGGTTTATTAGACTTCAGTTTAAAGAATTAGGTGGATGAGTCAATGATATTTATGTTGAATGCTTATTTTTCTAAGGAAGAGATGGAATTAAGTGATAAAAATCTCTAGGTGTAGATGGAATTACTAATTATTTTATCAATGCATATTGAGAAATTGGTAAAGATGATCTTTGGAAGCCTTTACTTTGGTTCTTTGAAATAAGAATTATGCCTACATATTGGAAATATATATTGATTGTGCTTATTCCCAAGGTCTATAATGCTTTGGTTCCTTCTAAAATTTGACCTATTAGCTTGTGTTTGACTTTATATAATGTAGTTGTAGTTATAATTCTCAATAGATTAAATATTTGTATTCCAAAGCTTATTTCTAAGGAGCATGTAGCATTTGTTTCTGGAAGATCTATGACTGATCATTATATTTTAGCTCAAGAGGTATTTTGTAAATTTTGATTATCAACTTCATAAAAAGGATTGATGGCTCTAAAATTTTATATGGAGTAAGCTTATGATAGTATGGGGTGGTTAACTTTGCCTAAAGTTTTGAAGTGTTTGGGTATGCCTCTTAAATTCTCTAATATGATTATGCAATTGTGCTAAATCAAAGATATTTTATTTTAATGAAATGAAGAAGAATTGATAAGATGGAAGAATAAAATGGACTTAGGTATGGCTTCCCTTTGTCTCCTTATTTATTTATAATGTGTTCTGAATATCTAATGCTTTTCATCAAAGAGGAGAGAATATGGGTATTAAAATTGCTCCCAAGGGTGAACCTATTTCCCATCCCCTATATGCAGATGATGTGCTAAATTTGTTGATGCCACATCAAAATCGGTGAAGAGAGTTAATTGTTTTGTATTTTCATACTGTTCCTAGATAAGGAAAAGAATTAAGAAGTGTAAATCTATGGGGATTTTCATAAGTTTATAGCTGGTTGGAGGAAGAAGAATCTAGCTTCTCTATGGGGGTATAATTTGGTCAAGGAAATTACTTATTTAGTTGTGAAGATAATTGAGAAGATTAGTGGCCTCTAATTTTCAATTTATAATGGCTCATGCAATAGATAGATGTTTGGTTGAAAAATTGACTTTGAAAAAGAGGTTTTGAAAAGTTAATTTTCTTTTGGAGAATTTAATTTCTAAAATTTTAGTTTTAAAATTTAATACAACATTATGATTAATATATAGCCCTAGGAGGCAAAGATATCATTCCCTAATGAGTTCAAATAATGAAACTGAATGTTTCATCCTGATTATGATATTCAAATTTGAGGAAGAACTATATATGACTCCGAAGAGTTAAAATGATGCTCTATCAAATATCTAACTATCATAATATGAATAAAAAACATCATTATTTTAATATTTAAAGTCACTAAGAAAACTGATATGTCTTATTAAGGGAAGAGGATATTATTGAGATAGTTGCTACTTAGTTCTGCATGTTTGATATTCTTACAACTTGTATGTTTTTGATAATTCCAAATATTATTGATTTGATAATTATTTCTCCTAACATATTTTGGAAGAATTGTTTTGCTCTTATGTGCAGTAATATTTCAGGGAAATCATACTCCAGATTATTGAAGAGTTCAAATTAAGATCAGTTTAGAGTTTATTATAATTGATGTTTGTATTTTCTATTTTTTTGAGTTTGAGATAGTGTGATATTGAGTAACTTAGCGCACACACACACACACACACAGGGAGAGAGTTTAAAATTCATATTTTTAAATTGAAAGTAATGTATAAAAACACTTCATACGGGATGATCTGGTCAGATATTTTTCTCAATAAGCAGTCGAATGAAAAGAAATGAACTTTTTTTTCTAAGTATAAAAAAAGGTTTGTATGGGAAGATCCATGTTTTGTACAAGGATGAACGTCTCGGGTTTGTTCTTGCACAATTTTTTTTTCTAAGTATGGATCATAAGGGAAGATCCCGGTCTCATACAAGAATGAACGTCTCGAGTCTATTCTCGAACAAAATGTTTTTTCTAAGTATAGATCGTACGGGATGATTCCAGTTTCATACAAGGATGAATGTCTCTAGTCGATTCTCGCACATTTTGTCTTGATGTTTCATACATATAAAATTTGAAATTTTCTAACTATTCATCTCAGATGAACTTCATTCGTACCAGATGATGATCGCATACAAAATGATTTTGTACCGATTCACAATATGTTCATATTCAACAATATTTGAACTATTCATACGTACAAACATATGATCGTACTATACGATTATGTATGCTCAAAATTGAAAAATTTAGTTTTTTGGATAAGTTTTTTATGTCTATTGTATAAAAAGTCCATTAAAGACTGATATTAAAAATCTTCTTTTTTATCTTTGCTTCTTGATTTTTAAGTGCAATTGAAGGAGAGAGTGTGGTGAGAGTATTTGAGAGAGATGTTTTGCTAGTAGAGTGTGAAGGGTTCATAAGGTTACTCAAAGGTAAGGATCTATGTGTGTGATTTGTGTTTTTCACTCTTCCTCTTATCTTTTTATATTGCTCGTGAGAAGATCTTTGAAGAAGATCTGGTTCTCTGCCGACACTTGAAGAGTGTGAACAATTTAAGGTACTCTGCTTACACTTAGAGGGTATAAAAGGACAAAGGTACTTTGCCTACACTTGGAGGGTGTGAAAAGATGAAGTTACTCTGCCTACATTTAGAGGATATAGAAGGATGAAGGTAATCTATCTACACATGGAGGGTGTAAAATGATGAAGGTTCTCTGCCTACACTTGGAGGGTGTGAAAGGATGACGGTTCTCTACCGCACCAGGGATTGGTGGAAGAGAGTTTTGTAAAGGCTTCTTTGCCTTACTATGGGGAAAAAAAAGTCACTTTGGTAATAGTGTAATACATGAAGAGGGAGTCTTTAGAGAGAGGATATAGGCTTAAAAGTTTTATTTTTGAAACTTTAATTAACTTATTTTTTGAATTAATCAGTTTCAAATTTTAAAATCCAAGAATTTTTAAAATTACCAATTCACCCCCCTCTTAGTTATCCTTGGGACATAAGCTTAGGTTTAATAACCTATTCAAGATTCAACAAGTGGTATCAGAGCTTTATTTCAAAACCATAAGTTTAGACTACTTTTTGAAAAATAAGCATGGCTACTTTTAGAAATCAGAACATACATAAAGGGTATTTGATCACTAGACCTCCTTTATTTAATATCATTCCTTTCAATTTTTGGAAAACATGCATGTTTACATTTTTACAGTCATTAGACTATCGATCTTAGTACAAGAAGAATATACAAAACCAACTAGATTAGTTGATGGTATTAGAGTTGACATGCCCTTTACAAATTGGACTGTAGAAAAATGTTACTTAGCATAAATTAATGCAAAATGATTAAACAGTTTCTTTTGTGCACTTAAGTTAGAAGACTACTTGCGAGTTTCCACTTACAAAAATAGAAAGGATATATGGGATTGATTTTGTATTACTTATGAAGGGATTAACAAAGTAAATAAATCTAGATTAAACTTCTTATTACATTACTATGAACTATTTTATACGAAACCAATAAATCTGTTTTTGACATGCACACAAGATTCACTTAGATAGTCACTTATTTGCATGTATTAGGTAGGGAACTAACAAATGCTGAAATGGTTAATAAAATTCTTCATTATTTTCCTTCTGCTTATGATGCAAAAATAACTGCTATTATAGAGTCTAAAGATTTAAATATTTACTATATTGATAATCTTCTTGGATCAGTAATTGTTTACGAGCAAGGAGTGAGTCAAAGAAAGATTGATGTAGGAGAACAATGAAAGGAGAAGAATATTGTACTAAAAGTGGAGGAGTCAGAGAGTGATATTTCACAACCTAAGGATGAGGATGACATTGCTTTAATGACTATACAATTTAAAAGTTTTCTAAAGAGAAAGCAAAGGAGTTGCCAATAGTGGAATTGAGGTAAGTTTAAAAAAATGTTAAGGTTTTTAATGATGTGATTTGCTATGAATGCTGGAAACCAAGACATATAAAATGATATTGCCCAAACTTAAAAGCCACTCCTAGCAAGGAGAAGGTAGAGGATGAACCACATGTGAAGAAGGGCAATAAGAGATTTCAAAGAGCTTTTTTGGATGGACTCAACTTCGGATTCATCAGAAATAGAAAAGGAGGAAGTCACCAATTTGTACTTAATGGCCGATAATCTATATCAGTCAGATCGAGAAGAGTTATGTGACTTAACCTATGCTGAACTGTTAGAAGTTTTAAAAGGATTCATGATGCATATAGGAAGCTTAAGAAAATGCAAGCTAGTCTAAATCTTAAAATGCAAGAATTGAAATCCTTAGGAAAGATCAAGCATTGATAGATAACAATCACATGAGCTTACTTTATGAATTTGATGATTTGAATAAGAAGAATGAAATATTAAAATTATCATATTCTCAACTGGAAAAAGATTTTTCAAAGTTTAAGGATGAATTAGATAATAAAGAGCATTATTTGAATTTTGATAAGAATATAATAAAAATTTTGAATACATTTGTAAAATTAAAAGTGCAAGCTCTCGAAGAATATAGGAAATCACCAACACTTGGAGATTTTACTAATCGTATTTTATATCCAAAATTTTTACAACCCGGGAAGAGATAGAGTGATTATAGATGATTGAGAAATCCATTTCCTAGAGTAAAATGTTATTCTTGTGGCATGTTTGGACATATAGCACACACATGTACTTTAGATAGGAAAACTCATTTAGTGTGGAAACATGAGATGCAAAAACCTAGATATATCATACATGTGTCTATTTTTAATTTCCCAAAAGGAGAACCCAAACTAGTTTGGGTTCCCAGGTCTAACATTTGATAGTTTTGCAGGAATGCTTTGATATAAGGCCTCATGAGAGCATTTGGTGCAAGGATAGTAGTTGCTCAAAGCATATGATTTGAGACACTAATAAATTTATATCATTGGAAGCTAGAAGTGGAGGTAGGATTACACTTAGAGATAACACCACTAAGAAAGTAGCTGTATCAAGTGAAAGTTTGTTAGGGATGTTAGGCCCTATGAACTAGTCCCAAGGCTAACCAAGAGGGGGGGGATTGATATTTTAAAAAATTCTTTAAAACCAAAAGAACGATTATCACAAACCAAAATCACCATGGAAAAACAAATGCGGAAAATTAAAGTGCGGAAGTAGTAAAAAGAACACAAGGGCTTATAGTGGTTTGGTCAACATAACCTACGTCTACTCCCTGGAGGCACCCTCCAAGTATTGCACTACCAACATGACTCTCCTTTAGCCCCCACAGCTAGGCGGAGAAGCCCTTACAAAAACACCTCCTTTTTGCCACACCAGGCAAGGCAGAGAACCCAACTCCTTTTGCTTCCTCCTGAAGCAGGAAGAGAACCATGATCACTTGCTAAAACTTACCTCTCCCAACCCTTCCAAGGACAAGAGACTCTAGGGAAGAAGAAGTGAAACAATGCTGAGAGCAAACCTTATGAACCCCCTCACAAGCTCCCACTCACAAGATCCTCTCTCTCTCTCTGTCCCTCTCTCTCTCTCTCTCTCCTTTAGGTTTTCTCAGGTCAAGACAGAAGCCAAGGATGTTAAAAAATGTTAAACAAGAGCTCTTATATAGAAGAGCTTTAAAGGAGCTCATTAATTGCAAGTTGCCAATTTTATCATCCAGGATGATATGGAAATCGTCCTGGCCGATCAGTACAAATCTCATAAGATCAGCTAGAGCATCGCTCTGAATGCAAACTGGATGATTAAAAATTTTCTTGATCGTCTCGGCCGATCAGTTTAAATTAGAGGAAATCGTCCAGAGCATCGCCCTGAATTTGAGCAGTCCGATCAAAATCGGCCAGAGCATCACCCTGAATTTATACTGGCTGATATTTATCATGCAGCAGCGACTAAGGGTTTTTGAATGGATCGTCCAGGATGATGTGATCGTATCAATAATCCTTAATTTCTCCCATGAATGTCGAATCAATTTATGCATAATTATATAATATCATCCAGGCTGATTAAAGAATAGTCCTGGTCGATTTCCAAAAATATAGAATACCTAATTTGATCATTGTGGCAATTTTTTCTGTATTGAGCATATTGTCCTGGTCGATACAGGTATCTTCTAGGCCGATCAGTTAATTATGGCTTCCTTAACTAAGAAATCCTGATTAGATCTTCTATTTTGAACTCGATCGTCCAGGACGATATAAATATCGTCCGGGTCGATGTGAGTAAAAACACAAGTTCTAAATCTCTCAAGTGTGTGTGTAGGGTTACTTAACATAAGTCACTTCAAATAATTACAATTGATTCAATAAAGAAAAAAGAAAATTACAAACTGACTCAACCTAAATCTACCCAGTCTTGAGCTGAGTCCGATTTCTGTCTGATATTTGAATCCTGAAAATGTTAGTAGTAAAGGCAGTAAAAAAGAAGCAAGAGTGTTTGCTAATCACCAAAACATAATTCATGGAATCTACAACAATCTTCCCCTTTTTGATGATGTCAAACACTTTGACAATTAATCCAAAAATAGTAGTGTAAAACAAGGAATTGACAGTTCATGCATACAAAAGAACCCCTCTCCCCCTTTTGACATCTCAAAAAGGAGGAGGAAACTAAGAAACAAATCAAAAGGCCTTTTTTTTTTTAACCAAGGCATGAACATGATGTAGTACTCCATGTAATTGATTTGTTAAAATTTTGTGAGATAATGAATCAACATAAAAACAAAATCTATAAAATGGTATAATATCCGATCAAGATTACCCTTAGCTCAAACTTTCTTTTAGGGTAGAATTGTCTTTGGAAATCAATGACCTAACTCAAAGAATTCAATTGGATAGAAAAAAGGATCCATTCATTACTCGTTTCCAGAAAAAATATCTTATAGAATAATAAACCAAAGTGAATTTGTCACAATCGCAAAACAATCGAAATCAAGCCTTTGATAGATGAAATCTTCTAGGTTTTAAAAGATTTCAAAGGAGAGGACAGCTTACTTTTGGTATGCTCATTTTATGCCTCTTTTTAATTGATACACTTTGTGTGTATATTATTAATTTTTTTAAATTTTGGCATCATTGCGCATCTTTTGTTGGCATCATTGGCCAAATTTTTTTTATTTTTTCAAGCATCATTCTCTTTCAAAAACTTTTAAAAATAATCTTAGTTGTAAGTATATCTTCTAGATATTAGAGAATAGGAGCTCTCTCTCTAACATAGGGAAGAACAATTCATAAAATAGAATCAATAAACAATGACAAGAGTAATGTGGAATCTTGATGTGTCAAAAAAGACTATGATTATTATAAATACAAGATAGATTTGCTTTGGCAAGGTTAAAAAAGATCTTAATTTCACACACAATTTTTAATTTGAAATAGATTTTTGATTAGAAAAGAAAACTATGCCACTAAAATAGATTAGAGAAAGAGACACAATTAACAGTATATTTTTACCATATAATAGATTTAAGAGATGTAAAGCATTGACTACAAATTTTCAAAACCAAGGAGAAGGCATACGATATCATTTCAGCGATGATTTTGAAAACCAAATGAAAGTAAAATAAATCAAACAAAAAATTAAAAATAAAACAAAAAGAAGAAAAGAACAACAAAGAGTAAAAAGGAAAATCAAATAAAAAATAAAGAGAACAAAAGCAAAAGGAAGAAAGTAAAAGATCATGTTCATGCATTTATGTCAATCACACCCAATATGGTCCTTAAAGTGTTGAAAGTGTCGAAGGCCAGTGGTTTAGTAAAGATGTCAGCCAGTTAATTTTCAGTTGTCACATGGTATAAATCAATGTCTCCCTTAGTCACATGATCTAAAGTGATGCCTAATGTCAATGTGCTTAGTCCTTGAATGTTGGATAGGATTCTTATAAATACATATGGCACTAGTGTTATCACAAAAGATTGAGATGGTGCATACAGGTAATCCTAAATCCAATACCCGTTGTTTCAACCAAAGGACTTGGGCCACACAACTCCCTAAGGCAATGTACTCAGCTTCAGCAGTGGAAAGTGCAACAGAGATTTGCTTTCTACTAGACCATGAGACCAAAGATTGTCCTATGAATTTACAAGATTCTGAAGTGCTTTTTTCTATCCACCTTGCATCCTGCAAAATCATAGTCAAAAAATCTGATTATCTCAAAAGAAGTGATGTGCCTTGGATACCAAATCCCTAAGCTTTGGGTCCCCAAAAGGTATCTAAAATTTCTCTTAACAGCAGTCAGGTGGGACTCCTTGGGTTCAACTTGAAACCTAGCATAAAGGCAAACACTAAACATAATATCAGGTCGGCAAGCAGTCAGGTAAAGTAAGGATCCAATCATGCCTCTATACTTCTTTTGATCAATAGACTTACCTCTTGGGTCCTTATCCAATGTAACACTAGAAGTCATGGGAGTATTAATTGGTTTAGCTTTATCCATCTCATACTTCTTCAAAATGTCCTTTATGTATTTTGCTTGATTTAAAAAGGTTTCATCATTCAATTGTTTTATGCTAAAACCCAAAAAGTAGGACAACTCTCCCATCAAACTCATCTCAAACTCTTTACTCATTATTTTAGAGAACTCATCACAAAGTTTTTTATTAGAAGATCCAATAAGTATATCATCCACATAAATATGAACAATGAGCAAATCATCTCCAACTTTCCTGAGAAAAAGGGTGGTGTTTACGCTTCCCTTAACAAACTCCCTTTCTAGTAAAAATGTGCTAAGCCTCTCATACCAAGCTCTTGGTACCTATTTTAACCCATACAAAGCCTTTTTTAATTTAAAAACATGATTTGAATATTGGGAGCTCTCAAAACCTGGGGGTTGTTCTACAAGCAAATCCTCTTTTATTTCCCCATTTAAAAAGGCACTCTTAACATCCATTTGAAAAAGCTTAAATCATTTATAACAAGAAAAGGCTAATAGCACTCTAATGGCTTCCAATTTAGCTACAGGAGCAAAAGTCTCCTCAAAGTCTATCCCTTCTATTTGGTTATACCCCTTAGCCGCTAGTCTTTGTTTATTCCTAACCACTACTCCAGAATCATTCACCTTATTCTTAAAGACCCACTTTGTTCCAACTACACTTTGTCCCTTATGTCTTTCTACAAGTTTCGAAACATCATTCCTAACAAATTGATTTAACTCCTCTTGCATGGCTAAAATCCAAAACTCATCAGTAAGGGCTTGGTTTCAGTTGGTGGGTTCAGTGATTGAGATAAAGACAGAGTGGTTCACCTCCTTCCTAAATCCATATCTATTCCTAACTCCATCAGAAGGGTCTCCTAAGATTAAATCCTTGGGGTGACTTGTAGAGTATCTCCAATCTCTAGGCAAGGTGTGAGAAGGCCCAACCCTTTCCTCCAAATCTATATTTTCTACTCCTTGGGTGACATCTCCTACTCCTTCAATGTTTTGGTGACCTACTCCCTTCTCCAAATTTTCTACCCTAGTGGTAACCTCTCTAACATCATCATCATCCTCAACTCCAGGCTATTTAGGATCAGACTCATCAAATACTACATGTGTAGTCTCTTCCACCATCAAAGTCTTCTTGTAATACACCCTAAAAGACTTCCCAACACTAGAATATCCCAAGAACACTCCTTCATCAGATTTAAGATCAAATTTGCCCAAGTGAGACTTTCCATTATTGTGAATGAAAATTTTACAACCAAAGACATGAAGGTGGGATATATTGGGTGTCCTACCTTTAAGGATCTCATAAGGTGTTTCATCTAGCTTGGCTCTAACATTCACCCTTTTCAACACATAACAAGATGTGTTAACTGCTTCAGCTGAAAAGTATTTTGGAAGTGAATACTCAGCAAGCATGGCTCTAGCGGCTTCCACTAAGGTTCGGTTGTTCCTTTCAACTACCTCGTTCTACTGAGGGGTCCAAGGAGCTGAGAAGTTGTGGCTAATCCCCTTGTCCTCATAAAAATCTCCAAATCTTTCATTCTCAAACTCTCCCCCATGATCACTATAAATGGTCAAAATCTCACAACCTAGCTTTTTCTGAATCCAAGCAGAAAATGTTCTAAAATCCTCAAAAGGCTCATGTTTATATGAAAGAAATCTAGTCCAAGTGAACCTCGAGTAGTCATCAACATTCACCAAACCATAAACATTCCCTCCCAAGCTGACACTGCTAATGGGTCCAAACAAATCTATGTGAAGGACTTCTAAAGGTCAAGAGGTGTTAATTTCCTTAGTGGGGTGAAAAGTGGAGTGGATTTACTTTTCTAGTTGCAGGCAACACAAAGGTGGTCTTTTGAAAACTTGAGTTTGGGGACACCTCTAACTAGGTCTTTTTGGGTCACTTTTCTAAGGGTTTTCATACTTGCATGACATAATCTCCGGTGCCATAACCATGAATCATCAACAACTTTTTTAAGAAAAATGAAGCAGCGCATTCAATGTTATTTAAATTAAGCATGTAGACATTGTTGATCCTTTTTTCCTGCAAAATAGTATTGTTACTTAAACTTACAATGCATGAATTTGCAAAAAATTGCACGATGAAGCCCTTGTCACAAAGTTGATTGATGCTGAGCAGGATGTGCTTTAATCCATCTACAAGCAAAACATTTTCAATCATAAAGTTCTTGGAATTACCAATTATACCTGAGCCTATCACTTTCCTAGTGGTGTTGTCTCCAAGAGTAACCTTGCCTCAGTCATGGACTCCAGCGAAACAAATTGATTGGCATCACCAGGCATATGTCGAGAGCATCTGTTGTCCAAGAACCACATACTCTCACGAGGCCTTTTGTGAGAGCCCACCTACAAAATTATAAAATGTCAGATATAGGAACTCAAAAAGGTTTGGGTCC
Source organism: Dendrobium huoshanense (assembly GCA_016618105.1). Taxonomy (NCBI): domain Eukaryota; kingdom Viridiplantae; phylum Streptophyta; class Magnoliopsida; order Asparagales; family Orchidaceae; genus Dendrobium; species Dendrobium huoshanense. The sequence goes on along the minus strand of CM028345.1, from coordinate 11,036,064 downwards.
CTTCTTATGAAAAATAGAATGCAATGCATGTGTGGTATGCTGTAAATCATGCATCTTTGGTCTCCACACCCAACGTGTACTATGGTGAATAGAGCAAGTGTGTGAGATGTGTCCTAGCATGCCACATGAAAAACATCTAACACCTAGAAAAAGATTTCTTAAATGGTTTGAGTTATAATACATCTTCCTAGGTTTTGGCTTTTGATCAAGTGTTGGTGTCTTCCTAGTTTTCTTAAATGTATCCAATTTATTTTGAATCCTCAAGTTAATACATTTTAAGGCATCATTATCAATCCTCAAATTTTTCTTCATCTCTTTAGAATTCTTAGAATCAGATTCAAATGAGGTGTGTGGGACTTTTAGTGACACATGCTCTTCAATTAATTCACAATGCTTTTTGTTTAACTCATCAAATTCATCAAGTAGAATCATGTGATTTGAATCAATCATAGAATGATCTTTGAGAATAACTTCAAGCACTTTTTGTAAATTCAAAAATTCTAATTTCAAGCTATCATGTGTTTTCTTAAGTTTCCTATATGATGCATGAATTTTTTCAGAAACTTCTAGAAGTTGATCGTAGGAAAGTTCACATACCTCTTCTTGATCAAGATTATCATTTTTTATTAAGCACAAGTTTGTTGTATCATCTTCTGGTTTTGTCTCTAATGAATCTGATGCAGAATCAGCCCAAAATGTCTTTTGAAGTCTCTTTTTGTCTTTTGTGAACTTTGATTTCTCCTCACTCTTTTCCTTTCTTGTGTGTGTCTTAAGTGTAGGGAAATAAGCTTTCACGTATCCAGGCTTCCTGCATTCATAACAAACCACATCAGATGATCCTTTAGAATATTTGTTATCCTTACATTTTCTTCAATTTTGATGATGCTTCTACTTCTTCCTTAGAAAGCTTCTGAATTGCTTTGTGATAAAGGCAATGTCATTGCTCTCAGACCCAGAAGAATCAGAGTCAGATTTGTGCGACTTTAGTGCCACTATTTTTTCTTTCTTTTTCTTACATGCATCAAGATTTCTTTAATTCACCCCTTGCTCATAAGCAATGAGTGAGCCAAGTAAGTTATCAATTGAATAGGTGTTTAAATCCTTAGATTAAGTTATAGCAGTGATGTTAGCATCAAAAGAGGAAGGCAATCATCTTAAGATTTTGTTTACTTTTTCATAGTTTAAAATTTCTCTTCCTAGATCATGCAAAGAAGTTATAATTTGAGTAAACTATGTATACATATCAGAAATTGATTCAGATGGTTTCATATGAAAAATTTCGTAGTCATGCAAGAGAATATTCAAATGAGATTATTTCACTTCATTGGTTCCTTCATAAGTAATGCACAACTTATCCCAAATCTCTTTTCCAATAGAGCAAGTAGAAACATGCATGTAATCCTCAGACTTTAAAGCATAAAAAAAATAGTTCAAACACTTCGCATTCAATTGAGCTAAATCTCTTTCATCGTTAGCCATTCCATAAAAGCAACTTTAGTTTTAATTCCGTTAATTTCATGAGTAGGTGGGGAATATCTTTCTTTAATAAGCATCCACATGCGATAGTCAGTTAATTACAAAAAAGTAGCCATGGGAGTTTTTCAAAAATCAAAAGTAAGGTTTTTAAACAAGGGAGGTCGTGTAATAGAATATTCTTTAGTTATATTACGATTTCCAAAGTTAGCCATGGATCAAAATTTAAAAAGTTTTCAAACTTTGTTTTTATGAATCCCGCTCTAATACCACTTAAAAGTTTGTTAGGGTTGTTAGGCCCTATGAACTAGTCCTGAGGCTAACCAAGAGGGGAGAGGAGTGAATTGATATTTTAAAAAATCCTTTAAAACCAAAAGAACGATTATCACAAACCAAAATCACCATAGAAAAACAAATGCGAAAAATTAAAGTGCGGGAGAAGTAAAAAAGAACACAAGGGTTTATAGTGGTTCAGTCAACTTGACCTATGTCCACTCCCCGTAGGCACCCTCCGAGTATTGCACTACCAATGTGACTCTCCTTTAGCCCCCATAACTAGGCGGAGAAGCCCTTTTTAAAATACCTCCTTTTTTCCACACCCGACAAGACAGAGAACCCAACTCCTTTTACTTCCTCCTGAAGGAAGAAGAGAACCACGATCACTTGCTGAAACTTACCTCTCCCAACCCTTCTAAGGACAAGAGATATTAGGGAAGAAGAAGTGAAATAATGCTTTGAGCAATCCTTATGAACCCCCTCACAAGCTCCCCCTCTCAAGATCCTCTCTCTCTCTCTCTCCCTCTCTCTCTCTCTCTCTCCTTTAGGTTTTCTCAGGTCAAGACAACAGCCAAAGATGTTCAAAAATGTTGAACAAGTTCTCTTAAATAGAAGAGATTTAAAGGAGCTCATTAATTGCAAGTTGCCGACTTTATCATCCAGGACAATATGGAAATCATCCTGGCCGATCAGTACATATCTCATAAGATCGGCCAAAGCATCGCCCTGAATGTAAACTGGATGATTGAAAATTTTCTTGATCATCCCCGACGATGTCACGATTGTCCCGGCCGATCAGTTCAAATTAGAGAAAAATCATCCAGAGCATCACCCTGAATTTGAGTTGTCAGATCCAAAACGGCCAGAGCATCGCCCTAAATTTGTACTAGCCGATATTTATTGTCCAGGAGCGACCAAGGGTTTTTGAATGGATCATCTAGGACGATCTTGAGATCATCCAGGATGATGTGATCATATCAATCATCCTTAATTACTCCCATGATTGCCGGATCAATTTAGGCATAATTATATAATATCGTCTAGACCAATCAAAGAATCGTCCTGGCCGATTTCCAAAAATACAGAATACCTAAATTGATCATGGCGGCAATTTCTTTCTATATTGAGCATATCGTCCTGGCCGATACAGGTATCATCCAAGCCGATTAGTTAATTACGGCTACCTTAATTCAAAAATCTTGATTAGATTTTCTATTTTGAACTCGATTGTGTAGGATGATATAAATATCATCCTGAATGACGTGAGTAAATACACAAGTTATAAATCTCTCAAGTGTGTGTGTAGGCTTATTTAACATCAGTCACTTCAAATAATTACCATTGACTCAATAAAGAAAAAAGAAAATTACAAACTGACTTAACCCTAATCTACCTAGTCTTGAGTTGAGTTTGGTTTCCGTCCGATCTTTGAATCTTGAAAATGTCAGTAGTAAAAGAAGTCGAAAAGAAGTAAGAGTTTTTGCTAAAAATCAAAACATAATTCATGGAATCTGTAATAATCTCCCCCCTTTTGATGATGGCAAACACTTTGACAATTAATTCAAAAATAGTAGTATAAAATATGGAATTGAAAGTGCAAGTATACAAAAGAACCCCTTTCCACCTTTTGACATCTCAAAAAGGAGGAGGAAACTAAAAAACAAATCAAAAGACCTTTTTTTTAACCAAGGCATGAACATGATGTAGTACTCCATGTGATTGATTTGTAATAAATTTGTGAGCTAATGAATCAACATAAAAAAATCCATAAAATGGTATAATATCCGGCCATGATTACCCTTAGCTCAAACTTTCTTTTAGGGTAGAATTATCTTTGGAAATCAATGACCTAACTCAAAGAAATTAATTGGATAGAAAAAATGATCCATTCATTACTTGTTTCCAAAAAAAAATCTCTTATAGAATAATGAACCAAAGTGAATTTGTCACAATCGCAAAACAATCGAAATCAAGCCTTTAATATATAAAATCTTCTAAGTTTTAAAAGATTTGAAAGGAGAGGAGAGCATGCTTTTGGTGGGCTCATTTTATACCTCTTGTCAATTGATACAATTTTTGTATATATTATTTTTTTTTTTAATTTTGGCATCATTGCACATCTTTTGTTGGCATCATTGGCCAATTTCTTTTTTTATTTTTGCAAGCATCATTCTCTTTTAAAAACTTTTAAAAATAATCTTAGTTGTGAGTATATCTTATAGATATTAGAGAATAGGAGCTCTCTCTCTAACATAGGGAAGAACAATTCACAAAACATAATCAATAACCAATGACAAGAGTAACGAGGAATTTTGATGTGTCAAAAAAGACTTTGATCATTATAAATACAAGATAGATTTGCTTTTGTAAGGTTAGAAAAGATCTTAATTTCACACACAATTGTTAATTTGAAATAGATTTTTTATTAGAAAAGAAAACTATGCCACTAAAATAGATTAGAGAAAGAGATAAAATTAACGGTATATTTTTACCATCTAATAGATTTAAGAGATGTAAAACATTGACTACAAATTTTGAAAACCAAGGACAAGGCATACAATATCATTTCAGCGATGATTTTGAAAACCAAATGAAAGTAAAATAAATCAAACAAAAAACTAAAAATAAAACAAAAAGAAGAAAAGAACAACAAAGAGTAAAAAGGAAAAGCAAATAAAAAATAAAGAGAACAAAAGCAAAAGGAATAAAGTAAAAGATCAAGTTCATGCATTTATGTCAATCACACCCAATCTGATCCTTAAAGAGCTAAAAGTCTTGAAGGCCAGTGGTTTAGTAAAGATGTCAGCTAGTTGATTTTCAGTTGTCACATGGTGTAAATAAATGTCTCCCTTAGTTACATGATCTCTAATAAAGTGATGCCTAATGTTAATTTGCTTAGTCCCTGAATGTTGGATATGATTCTTAGAAATGCATATGGCACTAGTGTTGTCACAAAAGATTGAGATGGTGCCTATAGGTAATCCTAAATCTAATACCTGTTATTTTAATCAAAGGACTTGGGCCACATAACTCCCCAAGGCAATGTACTCAGCTTAAGTAGTGGAAAGTGTAATAGAGTTTTGCTTTTTACTAGACCATGAGACTAAAAATTGTCCTATGAATTGACAAGTTCCAAAATAGAACTTGTTAGAGGTATAACAAAACTAGACTTTATTAAGGATCACCTTTGTGATACATGTCAATTAGGAAAAAAGGTGAAGTCCTCTTTTCAGTCCAATAAGGATGTTAGAACTAGTAAACCATTGGAGATTTTACATATGGATCTTTTTTTACCAGTTAGAACTATAAGTTTATGAGGGTAGGCATATAGATTTATGATTGTAGATGTTTTTTAAGATTCACTTAGGTTAAATTCTTATATCATAAGAGTGAATCATTTGAGGAGTTTTGAGATTTTTTGACTTAGATTCAGAGAAAACTAGGATGTGAGATTTTGATAATCCAATGTGATCATGGCGGTGAATTTAAAAATGAGAAATTTGAAGATTTTTATAAGGAAAAAAGAATTGATCATAATTTTTCTACACCTAAAACCCCTCAGCAAAATGGAATAATCGAAAGAAAGAATAGAACATCAATTGAATCAGCTCGAGCCATATTGACAGAATATTCACTACCTAAATATTTTTGGACTAAAGCAGTTAGCATTGCATGATATGTTCTGAATAGGGTGAATATTAGATCAAAATTAAATAAAACACTCTATGAGCTTCTTATGGGTAGAACACCTAATTTGTCACATTTACATATTTTTGGATGTTAGATGTTCATACATAATAATTGAAAATCTACATTAGGAAAATTTAATCCAAAATCTGATAAAGGAAATTTTCTTGGATTCTCTAGTGTTGTACAATCTTATAGAATATTTAACAAAAGAAGTTGGTAATTGTGGAGACCACACATGTTGTATTTGATGAATATAGAATTTTGGAAGAGCCAATTTTAGAAGAGGATGAAATAGAAAATAACTCCCAAAGGATAAAGAAAGTTAATTTAGAAGAAAATTTGAGGTTAGAAAACTCGTTTCCTAGAGATTTGAGATTTTCTAAAAACTACCCTAAGGAATTGATTTTAGGTAAACCTAATGAGGGTGTTAGGACTAGGCTGGTCTAAGCAAAGAAGTTAATCATTCTTCCTTTATTTCAATGATAGAATCCATAAATGATCCATAAATGTAAATTAATCACTTTTGGATGAATTTTGGATTTTGGCAATGCATGAAAAATTAAACCAATTTATGAGAAATAATGTTTGAGAATTAATTGCAAGGCCAAAGGATCAAAGTGTAGTTGGAACTAAGTGGGTATTCAAAAATAAAATTAATGGCACAAGAGTTGTCGTTAGAAATAAGGCTAGATTGGTGGCTAAGGGGTAGTATTAGATTGAAGGGATTGATTTTGAGTAGACTTTTGTCCTTATAGACAGATTTAAAGAAATTAGGATTTTGTTAGCCTTTGATTATTTTAGAGGATTTAAATTATTTTGAATGGATATAAAAGTGCCTTTTAAATGGGGTAATTCAAGAGAATATTTATGTTGAACAATCTTCAGGTTTTGAAAATTCAAAATACCCAAATCATGTTTTTAAATTGAAAAAGGCATTGTATGGATTGAAATAGGCACCTAAGGCTTGGTATGAGAGGTTAAGCACATTCTTACTTGAGAGATCATTTGACAAAGGATGTGTAGACACCACTCTATTTTTGAAAAAATTAGGAGATGATATACCCATTGTATAAATTTATGTTGATGATATCATCTTTGGATCTACTAATAAAATTCTTTGTGACGATTTTTCTAAAATAATGAGTATTGAATTTGAGATGAGTCTAATGGAAGATTTGAGTTACTTTCTAGGTTTTAGCATTAAAAAATTGAGGAAATATTTCTTAGTCAATCGACGTATGTTAAAGACATTCTCAAAAAGTATAAAATAGATAATGCTAAACCTGTTAGTACAGCTATGAGTTCCTTAGTTCAGTTGGATAAGGACCCAAAGAGAAAATCTATTGATCAAAAGAAATTTAAGGTAATAATATGATCTTTGATTTACATGACTACTAGCAGATACGATATTATGTTAAGTGTTTATTTAAGTGCTAGATTTTAATCAGATACAAAAGAATCATATTTGATAGTAGTAAAAAGTATTTTGAGATATCTCTTAGGAACTCAAAACTTAGGGATTTGGTATCCTAAGTTTAGCTCTTTATTTTAAATAATTGGATATTCAGATTTGAACTTTGCAAGTTATGAGGTTGATATAAAGAGTACATTTGAAACTTGTCAATTTATAGGAAATTCTTTAATTTCTTGGTCCAGTAGAAAATAGAATTTCATAGCTCTATCTATTATTGAAACTGAATATATGGACTTAGGAAGTTGTGTGGCACAAGTTCTATGGGTTAAATAATAGTTGATTGACTTAGGATTTATAATAGGCACAATTTCAATTTATTGTGATAACACTAGTGCCATTTGTATTTTTAAAAATCCTATTCAATATTCTAGAACTAAATATATAAATATAAGACATCATTTCATAAGGGATCATGTATCCAAAGGAGAACTTTAACTAAACCATATTTCAATTAAAAATCAACTTGCAGATATTTTTACAAAACCACTAGCCTTTGATACCTTTGGCATATTAAGAGCAAGGCTAGGTGTGATTGATCTTAATGATTAATTAAAATTTTCTATAAACTTGATATATATTTGTATGTATTTTTTGTGTTTTATTTTTTGATTTTTTTTATTTTTATTTTTATGTTTTGTTTGATTTTAAAATATTTTCACATCGCATTTCCTATTTCTAATCGATCGTGCAAATTTTTCTAAGTATTCTATTCATACTGTAAAAAATTATTTTCATCTTGTACGAATACTGAAGCAATTCAATCATTGTTTTGAACTAATTGCATAATGTTTTCTTTTTTCAATACATATCATACTGTATGATATTTATATCATCCCGGACAATTTGTATTACTCTGTCTGTATGCATGTAGACATTTATATGGGCATAATCAGTTATTATAATCGATTGTATATACAAACTTTTAGTTCGTACATACGAACCACATATTATTCTGTGTAGGGGACGAATCTAGTCGTCATTAAAATGATCTTAAATAACCAATTGTTTTGGATGAACACCTGTTCTTATGTATGTTCATATGGTCAAAAAGCCTATACGAAAGGATGCCTCGTAACATGTATGATTATGAAAAGTTATTTCATTTTGAATATATTCGTTCATACATACTAAATTTATTTCATCATGTATGAGTCTTAAATTATATTGTACGAACCAATTTTCATAAGTATGAAAGATTATTTTTCTTTAAAAAGGAGGGTTTTGGAATTTATTTGTATTCACCTCAATAACATTTTCCAATCCTTCTCATCTTAGTAATGGCCAGTTCTAGCAAAGGGGTATACTACCTAAGGGTTCAGCTTCCAGGGGTGGAGAAGATAACTTTCTATCTAGGGATAATGAGGATTATTTTCTTAGGTAAGTTTATGCCAAGATTACACCCTCTAGAATCCTACTTCAAGAGGATATTCACTTTTAAGTGATGCCTCTTTTCACCACCACTCAATTTGTATTTATCCTGACTTTGATTCATGCCTACAACAAAGAAACCTTTCACTATTTTCTGGCTAACATGTCTTTTAGTGAGGATGAGAGTAGGATCAGATCTCTTGTACTGAAGAAAAGGGTAGAATAACTATGGAAGATTTGTGTACCTTTTTGCACTTAAGGACTCAAGGAGTTAGAGCCCACACTTTAACTTCTACATCTGATTTTGACTGGACTGAAATAAATAAAGTTATTAGAGGGATTGAATAAGTATTTCATTTGCGTAGGGTCTATTCTTTAAACAAAAATGCAAGGGTCATTCACCATGTCCTTAGAACTTCTATTATTCCTAAAGCTGGTGATCGCATTAACATTACTCCTCTTCTGTCCACTGTTACTTATCTTATCATGACTCGTCAACCTATAGATGAAGCCCAACTTATTGTTGCCTATATTCATGGTCTTTTTGAAATTGGACATATCTCACATAAGAGGAAGAAGAACATTGCTTTAGGACACTTAGTGATATATATCCTTGAGAAGAAGTATAATCTTGTTCATCCTGATCCTCTACTTGAATTGCTTATCTACTTAACTGATGCTTCATTTTAAGCACTTTTTGGTAGAGATGATAATACAAGTGAGGATTCTAAGGGAGAAGGGGGAGCACCTGCACCTGCTCGTGGACCTGACTTTTAGGAGATGGTCTAGTGCTTTGACTGACTAGAGAGTCATTTTGACCAGCGCTTTGATCAAATTCATACTCACCTATACCAATAGGATGCACAATACCAGTAGGACATGGGTTAGATTTGAGGTTAGTTTGACTCGGTGAACACTAACGTGGCTATGATGAATAGCTATTTTTCTATCTTCAACCAGCCACCTCCTCTAGACCAGGGCCCCTCAGATTTATAAATGTACTTCTTGTGTGTTGTCTTTGCCTGTCCTTTGAGATGTGATGTGATGATTTTTATGTTGTATTTGTTTAGTGTTTTCTATACTTATTATTATGTTATCTTATTTTTGAGTTTTATGTATTGATATTATTTGTGCTTCATTGTATCAATTTTTTAAAATTTATATCAATAAAAAATAACATATTTTATTTAGTTGATTTTGTTTTATGTTTGAAATATTAGTATGCCTATATGATAATCCTGACTTAATTGATCTAAAAAGTATTATAATATGAACTGCATTACAAAAATTAATTTTATTATAAAATTTAATTTTTCAAAAATATAAGTTAATTTATAACTCGATCAAGTTAATGCTATCAATCTCATGTTCTTTTTAAGCATACATGATTTTAATATTATTATTATAATTTTGATGTCTTATTATTTTTTATTTCTGTTTCCAATATAATTATCTTTGTACTTAGAGAAGTTTGACTTTTTAGATTATTTATTTTGAAAATATCAATTAAGAAATTAAGAATTGTATAAGTGTACAAAAATAAAAAAAATGCACAATAATTCACAAATTAAAAAGAGACAAAATTAGCCCAAATATAGAAAGATGCGCAAAGTGTGCCATAAATATTTGAAAAGATGCACAATGTCGCCAAACAAGTGTATTGAAAATGCTTTTTTCTCTATCTTTTAATCTTCAATTTTAAATCAATCTAATGTTCTATTATATTTTTTATTGGAATTTGACTTTAATTAATCTTCATTTCATCACTTTTGGAATAATATTCTTTATCTAATTGTCTCGATTATTTCATGACCTTGATATATTTATCTTGTCTAAGTTATATTTTAATTTAATTATTATGAATCTTTATTTTTCTCTAATGAATATTAATCTTGTTATTTTAATTATAATACAATCTTTTTCAATATCAACTATCAAAGGTTTTTCATATGACTTCTTATATTTCTTTTATTTTTCTTCTTCCTTCTTTTTATTGTTGTCGAAAAAGGGGAGAAATATTGTTTGCTTGCATTTGATATTATTTATTTTCATTTGATTTTAGATTTGATTTTTTTCAATCTGATTTTTGCATTTTAGTGTTCTTTAGAGTTATTTTATTTTTTTGTTTGAAGTGTTTTGTGAGTTTATGAAAAAATTAAAAAAAAATAAAATTGATTTATTCTTAAAAAAAATTCTTATATTCACATGCTTATTCATTTAGGGAGAGTTAATGAGAAATTTAGGATTTTCAATTTTATTCAAATAATAATTATTTTGCTATCATAAAAAAGGGGAAGATTGTTGAGATAATTACTACTTAGTTTTGTATGTTTGATATTCTTGCAACTTGTTTATTTTTGATGATTTCAAATATTATTGATTTGATAATTATTTCTTCTAACATATTTTGAAAGAATTATTTTTCTCTTGTTTGTACTAACATTTTAGGAAAATCATAAATCAGATTGTTGAAGACTTCATATCAAGATCAGCTTAGAGTTTATTGTAATTGAAGTATGTATTTTTTATTTTATTGAGTTTTAGAGAGTGTGATTATAATTGAGTAATTGAGCTCACACACACACCTTGGGAGAGTTTGAAATTCATATTTTTATGCTAATCGTGATGTATGATAACACTTCATATGGGACGATCTAATCAGTTATTTTTCTCAACGTGCTGTCGAACGAACACAAATGAATTTTTTTTTTCAAAGTATGGTTTGTATGGGATGATCCTAGTTTTGTATAAGGATGAATGTCTCGAGTCTGTTCTTGTACAAGAATTTTTTTCTAAGTATGTATCGTACAAGATGATCCTAGTTTTGTACAAGGACAAATGACTTGGGTCTGTTCCGCTCATTTTGTCCTGACATTTCGTATATATGAACTTTGAAATTTTCTAACTGTTCATCTTGGATGAACTTTGTTCGTACTGGATGATGATCATGTATGAAATGATTTTGTATCAATTCATAACAGGTTTGTACATAATAGTATTTCAACTATTCGTATGTATGAACATACAATCATACTGTATGATCGTGTATACTCAAAATTGAATAATTTAGTTTTCTAGATAGTTTTTCATTACTTTTGTATAAAAGGTCCATTAAAGACTGACATTAAAAATCTTCTTTTTTTTATTTTCTTCATGATTTTTCAAGGGCAACTGAAGGAGAGAGTGTGAGAGAGTATTTGAGAGAGATTTCTTGCTAGTAGAGTGTGAAGGATTCACAAAGTTACTCAGAGGTAAGGATCTCTATGCATGATTTATGTTTTTCACTCTTCTTCTTATCTTTCTAGATTGCTCATTAGAAGATCTTTGAAGAAGATATGGTTCTCTAACGACACTTGGAGAGTGTGAATAGCAAAAGATACTTTGCCTAGACTTGGAGGGTGTGAAAGAATGAATGTACTCTACCTATATTGGAGGGTGTGAAAGGACAAAGGAACTCTTCTTACACTTGGAGGGTGTAAAAGGATGAAGGTACTCTACCTACACTTGGAGGATGTAAAAGGTTGAAGGTTCTGCCTACACTTAGAGGGTGTGAAAGGATAACGGTTCATTGCCGCATCGGGGATTAGTAGAAGAGAGATCTGTAAAGGCTTCTCTGCCTTACTGTGGGGGAAAAAAGATAGTCACTTTGGTAATAGTGCAATATCTTAAGAGGGAGTCTTCAGGGAGTGGATGTAGGTCGTGTTTGATCAAACCACTATAAATCTTTGTGCCTTTTAATTTTCCACTGCTTACTTACTGCAAGTTTTTAATTCCATTGTTGAAAAGTTTTATTTTTGAAACTTTAATTAACTTATTTTTGAATCAATCAGTTTCAAATTTTAAAATCCAAGAATTTTTAAAATTACCAAATCACCACCCCCCCCCTTTTGGTTAGCCTTGAGACATAAGCATAGGTTTAATAACCTATTCAAGATTCAACATATAACACCTATTGTTAAAAATTTGAATATTACAATAAAGATCATCTTTTATTTTAATTTTCCCAAGAAAGATTAATTAAATTTTGAAAAATTAATTTTGCAAAAAGATATGGGGTCTAAATCTCCTACAAGCTTAAGCCCACATATTTAATTATATCATAGGAAACCTAAGTTTCCTATGAATACTCTCATTTAGAATAATAATAATAATTTAATTTTTAATATTCTCGAGGAATGATATTAAAGGATGTGACGAAGGAATTTTGACTAGGATTGGATCAAATTTGAACACTTATTTTGGAGATCAAAGGATAAATGTAGAAGGTGTATTGGGAGTCTAACACACTTCAAAAACACTCCAGACTATTATATGTGCTGGTCTTTATGTTTTAATTTTGAGAATATTTTAATTTGAGTTGATCAATTTATTAAAAATTTGGGATTACCTTTCCAAAATTTTTGGACTTAAGATTTTGAATATTCCTTAGATCGTAGGTCTATTTTAGGAACTAAACAAAGTAGCCTGAACTTAGCTATTGTAGTGAAATTCTTGACTTGCCTTGGACTCTATTAAGGAGCTAGCTTACCACCTAAGCACTTCAAAATCATAAGTTAGTCTTTTTATAAAGTAGTGGTAGGCTATTGTTTAAGTTTTAAGAAATTGGGCCCAACATCTAGACCAGATCCAAATTTGCCCCTTAATATATATAGGATGGTTATTCTTTGAGAGAAATTTAATTGAAATTTTAGACACATTTAAAAATTTTTTAATTCAATGCACGCTAATTGACTTGATAGTTATATGAAATGTATATGAAGCATATTTTTGAAAAATGACTATAAAAATTTTATCCTAGAGATTGTACAACATCCCCTTGACAGTATTGTAACCTAAAAGGTTATGTGGTCTGCCATAACCTATAGACAGAGAGGTGCCTATATATATATGTATGCTCTCAGTGGTCCCAAGCTTACTTCTTAAGTAATTAGAGTTTTTATGTGTGCCTAAAATTTTTATTTTTATTTTGAGTAAAAATGTTTTTTTTCGTACCTTCACGAGCTCCGATAGTATCTAGGATGAATCAAATACAACATGCAATAATAAAGTTAGAGAACATGTATTTATAGTGGAAAAATAATTTAAACAATCAATTAAATTAATCAATTATATAAATGGTTATGTGGCATGTGCCAGTTAATTTATAGCCCAGGATCTGCATAACTTAAAATTTGTTAGGTATCACTGACAATAACATGGATTCTATTCCTAGGCTGACACAAATGACTTTGAGTGAGATATCTCTCCATCTTTACTTCTTTTCCCTTCTTCAAGATCCTTAGATTCATCAGATCCAGATATCCAAATGAAAAGAAACTCTTTCCCAAAGGGGTATTTTCTTTTCTCTTTGGATATTAAATCCTCATTTGGATCTCCAAATGGAAGGGGACTCTCCCCTAAGGGGATGTTTCCTTCTCCTTAGATTCCAAATTTTGTTTATATATTCCAACTCTTAGACCACTTTCATAGCTCTTAACTTGATCAAATTACATTACATAAAAAATATAAATGAAAATTCTATTCGCCCTATACGATTATCCTAATCAATTATAATTAAAATCATCCTAAGAAATTATATATATCAAATTACTCCCATTGAATTCACTACTATATTTGGATATGCATTTTATTTTTAAGGGGGCTTAGCATGATTAGCACCTGGAAAAATATTGTGTCAGCTTAAATTTAAATCTTGCCCCCTTTATTTTAGCCATATATGAGCATAGCTACCAGCAACAATTATGTGATCATCTAGATCAATCCTAACAAAGTAGTAATGTAATTCCCATCACATCAATTCACAAATTACATTAAATAAATATACAATCAATCACATTAATTAATTTAATTTACAACCAACATGCAGTGGACGAGCGGAGTGAGCAGAGCGAAGGGAATGAGCAGAGCTGTTTTGATGGAACGTCGGCGATCGGTAGTCCTTCGTCGACCGTGTAAGGCCGAAGGAGGTCCTTGGTGTTTCTCCATCGTTCTTGATGGAAAGAATAGCAGAATGAGCGGAGAAGATTGGAGTTTGATCTTTGCGCTCTTGTTTATTTTATGGGATCATTATGATCTTGGCAATTTGAAGATGAACTGGAATTCAACAGATCTCCATTTTCTTGAGTTTATTATAAAGTTAGAATGAAGAGTGGTTCTGACGGAATGTTGGTGATCGATTGATCTCAATCGGTCTTGTATGATTGATGAATTTCATTGGTGCGTCTATGTCGGTATTGAAGAAAAGAAAAACAGGATGAGTGGAGAAGAGCGAAAAATTTTGCCGCTCATGTTGATTTTGTCTGATCATTTCAATCTTTATTTTTTTCCAAATCTTTGGAGTTCAGTGGATATATATAGGCCTAAGGTAATCCTTCAGCTTGTTTTCGTGAATATGATCGAATTGAATTCGATTTTGGCAAAACAAATCTTGAGACGAGAAGATCCTAACTGTTTGCCGTTCTTGGCAGAGACGATTTCGGTAATCCTGAATGATTGGAATTTTGAAGGTTATTTTATGACGACTTTGTTCATGTCCAATTCGACGTTTGATTTCTTGAGTGTTTTTGGTGAAAGTTTTGAGGCAATCCTGGTTGTGATTGCTTGTTGGAATATTACTGGTATTGTTCTTGCCGGTATGATGGATATGGTGGTGATTTTTAGTCCGTATGACTTTGGTTGTGAAGAGGCTGATTCTTGGACTATTGAGGAGACAGCTGGTGTTTTTACTTTGTCGTTGTTGATTGGTTCGTTCTTGGTGGATGTTATCGGTTGTGTTAATGCAACATTAGAGAATTCTTCTATTGATTGGAGCTTGTTGGACCCTAAGATCGATGGGGTTTTGGTTGATGATTGGATAGTAGGTTTAGTTGTTGTTTTTCTTTTTCTTGAAACTTGTTATCTTTTGCTTGTTTTTATGTTAGGTTTCTTGGACCTTTTTAAAACCATTATGATGAAATATGAGATTTTTACTTGGTTTTATTTTCTATCTTTTGGGAATGCTGGGATACTAACCAACCTTTTAGGTTGTTTTAATACTTGGTATCCCCATCACCCCAATGGATCTAAAATGGAACTTAGTGAATCACATATCCATTATAGTAGTTTTAAAGGGTTTGGTTTTGCTTTCTAGATTTTATTAGGTTGTTTCTTCTTTTTAATGCAATTGCATTTCTTTAAATAAAAAAAACCAACATGTTGTGAAAATAAATAAAAAATGGTACACAATAGAAGAAAAATAAACACTGGCTTAGCCTTGATCTAGGGCCTGTTTTCCTAGCAAATCATCTAAAGTGTGTAAAAGGTTGTATGGCTTGGATATGTCCAAGACTACTGAATTTGTTAAAGTTGTCTACTATTCTGATTGGTTGAAGGTCAATAGGATTTATTTTAATGTTACATATTAATGATTTAATGTTGGTTTTCGGATAAATTTTAAACGTTAAATGATTGCCACCTTTGTTTATACTAGAGATGTGAAGTTTATTTCACCTACCATAGGACAAAACTAATAGACTCATAGGCTCAGGTTACCTAGCGGTAATCAATTTAGTTAAGTTAGTTTAATTAGTTGAAAGTTAAAGGATTAATAATTTTTTGATTAAATCAATTTAGTTGTTGAATTTAATGATTACGTTAATTTAAATTTTCATATAACTAGTTTATGGCATTATCAAAGTGGGCTTGAGGAACCGGCCTCATTAGGAGACTTAGCATTGAAGCTAAAGGAAATCCATCCTAAAAACTTAATTGATGTACTTGAATTAAATGTTTTAATTTAGTTAAGTAGTAAAAAAATAAATAATTTTGATATTTTGCACTACATTAAATCCTTTCATACGGTGGTCACAATGGGCTCAAGGGATCAGGCCTCCTTGAAACACTTAGCTCCGCTACTCAAAGCAGTCCATCCTTAAAGCTTCATCTTTGGAGTGCTTATTGCATATTAAGAGGATGGCTAATTTAATTTATTAATCAAATTAACAATTTTTAGAGTTTTAGTTAATCATTGAATTTTAGAAATTTTTTGAATTATTTAATGCAATAAATTAAGGAATTAAAATTTAATTTTTAAAATTAAAATGAATTATAAAATTTTGTTATTTTTACTAAATACTAGACATTAATATGAGTATTTAGACTTGAAGTTTGTTGGAATTGTATTTCTCTACATTAAGTTTTGAATTTTTGAAGTTTTGACCTAGATTTGAACTACATTTAACCAAAATGTTGACCTTTTGACTTTAACTTAAATCTATCAGTTTGACATTTTTAATAAATACTAGGAATGGAGTTAAATGGGTATGAGTTTGATCAATTTTAAATTTTTTGGAATTACCTATGATTTTTAAAGTTAGGGTAATTAATTAAAACTTTAAATTACTTAATTAATAAGGGTTTTTATGATTTGGATCCAAATTGATTCCAAATTTCTTTAAATCACTCCCAAAGGTCAATAATGAACAAAGGGAGTGTTCTCTAGTGTCTGAAATTTTTTTTGGAATGATTTAATTATTTTTTAATTATTAAATTAATTTTCATAAGAATAAATTAAACCTAAAATTGGAGTTAAATGATAGGGCTTTTAATTTTCATATAATAAAAATTTAATTGTGATCATTTTGATGTATTATGATGAATTAATTAAATTTTTAGGGCAATCTTATGGGTTAATTTTTGGTTACTTAAATGGTGAACCAAATGAGTTACAATTTTAGTGAAACATGGGCCATTAGTTCACTTGATTGCAATACCTAAGCTAAATGAATTTGAGCCCAAGATGGATCTTCTAAGGTGGTTAACAAAACCACCTAAGGTAATTCTAGGGTTACCTCTAAGGATTTAAATTGAACTGCCCATACATGATATTGGGGTGAAATTGGGGGCTGCCTAACCCTTAAACTATGCATAATTAACACATTAAATCATACAACCTAGTTTCTATGGGAAAAATAATTTGGTTATGTTAGATTTTGGGAACAAACCATGACCCTTAAACCTAAGTTAAGCTAAACTTTCCCTCACTTAAGTCAAATAGGGGAGGCAAATTTTAAATATGTTAAAGACATGCCCAAGTTTGATCTCCCAAGCTTTCAAGCCATCTTAAGTAAATTTTACAAAAATACCCCTAGGGCTATTACTAGAATTAACTAAATTGAATGAATAATCACAGCTTGAAACTATAGGGCTTTTGTAGGTCTTCTCAAGACCTTTATAATTAGCCTAAGAACAACTAATTTGGTCAAATGTGTGAGGAGTTATGATTTTTTGTTATTCTCTATAATTTCTAGAAATTTTAAATGGCAAATTACCTAATCAGTCACACTTTTCCATGTGGGCACCATCTGATTGGTTAGCTAGTCATTGATGGTTGACTTAATAACACAAAAATAATGATAGCCATTAGATAATTAATCAGATGGTTATAGTTTGTAGCAGTCTGAAACCGTGAGATTAAATCAGAGCCATTTATTAAATTCAATAGCTCTGATTGTGTCTTTAAGTTCCCTAAGCCAGTCAAGACTATGAGAAAATTTTAGCATGATTTAGAGGATTCTACAGGAAAAACATCACCAAATTTTATAGAGAGCATCAAGGGGAAATGAACCTTCAATCCAATGGTCAGAACCTATTGGATTAAAGGTTCATTTTACATTTGATCGAACTACCTAATCGAGGTCAGATTTTTACCTTAGAAACGATCTCAATGAAAGAGATTATCTATCAAGAAGCTTGAGAGTGAGATGAAAATTACTTCAACATTTGATGTCTATGCTAGAAGATTGCCATAAGCATGACTTCAAGTAGAGGTTGGGAAGACTTTGCTAAAGCTCACCCAAAATACTGGTTGAATGTGGTTGGAGGACTCAAGAAATGAAGAGAATAACTCATGAAGCTATGGAGAATGTTTTAGAGGGACTACATGCTAATTAGAACTTCTAGATTGTGTTTCCTTATAGAAGACATGGCCGTGGGCTTGAACGACTGGGATCTCTTGGGTATGCATTGGATGGCCACCAAGTGGATGGGGTAGCTCCTATGAGCCTCATGAGCTCGATGATAGTGAGCTTAGGCCCTGAAAGGCTTTTAGATGAAGCTAAAGATGGAGGGGACCACTAGAATTTATTTTCATTTATCTTGGCTCCTAGTAGCCATAAGTTGGGTCAGGTTGAGGTGGAAAGGTAGCTGGAGGTTAGGTTAGTCTAATGATGAACTCAATTGGGTAGGAGAATGCTAAATTCAACATTTTGGTTTGGGTTGACCCAAAATTTATGTTTTTAGTCAGCTTGGGTACACCCTGGGTCAAGTCAAGTGGTGAGCTTGATGTGGGAGATAAGTTGAGTCAAATGCTTCATAATGCAAGTGAAGATTGAGCTTGAATTGGTGTGCATTGGGGATTGGCTCTGGTTAAAGTGGTTTTTATCGATTTGAGCTAGCTTGTGTGTTAAATTAGGTTAACTTAAGAGCTGGGGTTATTAGGGTAGATGTGTTAGCCCTAGGGCTACCCATTGGAAGTGTTGGTTTTGTCTGGTGAAGCCTAGGTTGAGAATTGGGTCTCACTTTAGGCTAACCCAATTCCTAACCTGAGTTGACCCAAGGGCTGGGTCAACTAGGGTAAGTGTGTTGGATCACAAGGGACCTAATGTAACTCTTTGTTTGAATTGATTTGGCTTGGGTTGAGAATTGGCTCATGGATACCTTTTTTTGGACACTTGGGTTAAGGCATGTGGCTAACCCAAGTGGGTCCAAGGCTTAAGCCTTCAAGAGGGCCCTCCCTAGGGACTCAATGGGTCATTTCATGGGTATAAAAGGGCTTCACAAAGCCTTAGTCAAAATGTTTGAATGAGATAAAGGTGTATGTGTTCTTGGTCAAACCTGGTTGACTTAGTCAACTTAGTTGACATAGGGTCAAGGGTTGGGTCCATTATGTTTGGATTGAGCATATAAACTTAATAGAAGTGGTCCTAAGCCAAGAGTAGGTCATTTATCTTATAATAATTATTTAAACCCTTTAGGAGTGTTTTGGTCAACTATGGTTGATTTGGTCAACCAGGTCAAACTAAAGGGTAGGTTTGAGTCTAATTCATTCAGAATAATGTTTAGTTTGCATTAGAAGAGGTTTAAAGGTTTGGCGTGATAGATCCATGTTAAATTTTTTTTAGAAAAAAGTCAAAAAATACTCTTAATGGGCACTTTATTCATTTTGATGCTAGGTCAACTTAGGGTCAAATTAGTTCTAGAAAATTATAGTTTACAGGTTAATATTTCATAATAAGAGTCATAGAAATGGTGAGATATTTCAAAAAAGGCCCCAAGCTCAAATTCCACAGGGCGGAGGGTCTAGTTGTATATGATGAAAATATTTAAATGTTTTATAGCCTTTAGGAATCAACTTTGTTTTTGGATTGACCCTAGAAACATTAGTAATCAATATGCAATTTGTAGCTCACGAATCATAGGCCATTTGACTATTTTTTGAGATGATTGAAAAATCACCTAGAACAGGTTTTAGGGCCTAAGCTTTTAACCCTCAATTTTGGTTTAGAATTTTGGATTTGGACTATATTTTGGGTTTAAATATTGAGTTTGGGTCATTTATATTCATTATAATCAAATGACTTATTACGATTGGTTAGATAAGATTTTAAGTTTGATTGAAGGCTAATTTAAAGTCTAGAATGAATGGATGCGGCTGAAGATTAGATTGAGGACTGGATTAAAATTGAACTAGGACCTATATGGTTGACAAGTAGACACTTGTCAGTAATCAAAACACCAAGAAGTAATATATGCATGTTATGATGACCTCAAATGATTGGTCTTAAGGTTATTTTTCACCTATAACCTTAATCATCTTTCTTTTAAGATCAAATTATCAATAATTCACATAGGCCAATTTCCTTCATTAAGGAAGGGGTTTAATCAGGTTAGTATGAAGAGAGAAGCTCCAAGAAATTTGAGAGAGATTATAGAATTTCAAATTTTGATTTCACAGGTTTCACGGTTATTCCAATGGCGGCGGAGGGTCACTAGCCTTCTTTGGCAAGTGGTCCTTTCAATGTTCATCAATTTTATATAGGAAGTTTTTTATTTCCAGCTCGATCGATTTCATCGTCTCCACTTGCATTTGGAGATGGGAAATCAGGTTTTGTTCCAAATGCAAAATCGAGGTTTATAAGTGGAATGCCTTTAATCATCTATGAAGATGGTTTGCTGACTTCTAAAAAGACTATTAAAGATATACACAAGGGAAAAAACATGTTAGTTGAAGAGAAGTGTAAAGGCCATTTCAAGTTTGGGTTGGTTCCAAACACAAGAAGCGAGTCGCATTTTAATGCAGGCACTTCTTCGTCCTCTGTGACTATGGTCATATTAAATAAAGTTGAAAATTACATTCCAGTGGTTCAGGTTTATGAGGGATTGGCCTCCAAAGGTGTTGATTTGCGTGGAATCATCCCAAA
The DNA here is from genome assembly GCA_016618105.1 of Dendrobium huoshanense. NCBI lineage: Eukaryota > Viridiplantae > Streptophyta > Magnoliopsida > Asparagales > Orchidaceae > Dendrobium > Dendrobium huoshanense. The sequence continues at coordinate 11,015,325 of CM028345.1, read as the reverse complement.
TTTGGAACATAATGTAGGGCTTGGTATTAATGAAAGTGATTGTGAAGGTACTGGCAAAGTAAATGGCTCTACAAGGATGGTAGAAACTCATTTAGATTTGGAAAGGTTTGAAGTTGTGTTTCAGTAGATTTGGGTGGTTGCAATACGGGCCTTACTGTAGCTTCAATTAAACAACCTACTAATGTAATGCAAAATGCTTGTAGTATGACAAAAAATATTAGGGTCTTGGATTTGGATTATGGAGATCATTTTACTGATGATGGGTCAACGATGAAGCTTCACTTACCAAATGAAATGGATAATTCAAAAAAACATTAGAACTCAATGGTGATCAGGGTCTTTGGCAAGAATGCTCCTTTTACTATGATTAGTTCAGAATTAAGAAGGCAATGGTCTTAGTTTTGTAAGTTCCATCTCACAATGCTTGGTATGCGATGGGTTTTATGTTCATTTTATGAGCCAAAATCTTTAGAATCAGTCTATTCTAATGGGACATGGTAGGTTAATGGACATATCATTGGTATTGATAGATGGTCACCAACTTTTTCTCTTACATCCTTAAAGGGTTTAACTGTTCCTATTTGCATTAGGATGCCCAATCTCCCCTTACAATGTTGGATGAGATAAACATATGCAGGATTTTTTTAAGTTGGATGGTAAACTGCATCTAGGTGTGTGGGTGGAGGGTAGCTTAGGGAAATTCTTTCAGAGAATTTAATATGAAATAATTTCTAATTTTTTCTTCAGCTATGGTAAGATTGGGCACTTTAAGAAGGATTGTTTGGAGATTAGTTTGGAGGTCAATCATTCTTCTAAATAATAAGAGAAGTCAGAGAACTGTGAAATTCCTCATTTGGTGATACTTTCAAAGTTGATGATGAGAAGATGGCTGATGCGACTAGTGCTATTAAAGGAGGTTATGGACCCTTGGTTCACGTCAACTATGGGAATAGAAGGAATAAAAACCCTATTTTTTAGGAAAATTGATCCTTGTCCTGTAAAGGATGTTGTGAGGAATATAACTGTGTTTATGAATCCTAGTTCTATGGAAAATGACTCTAAATCTATTATGGTGTCTAATGATGGAGGTGTTCCAAAGACATATCTGGGAGGGGTGATTATTTCTCCTCCACAGGATGTTCTTATTCAGGAATGTGAATTAAAATTAGTTTATCCCGTTACTGTAGTGGGTATGGATTTTATTCCTTGCATTCTTCCAATTGATGATAATAAGTTTAAAATTCTAAATGACATTGTTGAGGAAGGTGAAATAATTATATCAAGATATGATGAGGTGGTTTCTTTTGAGGCTATTGTTGATAATGTAGATAATGGAGTTGGTCCTCTGAGGGGAAAAATAGAGGTTATGAATATTGACTTGGGCTATGATGAAGGTGGCTCCTCTTATGTTAAGAAGAAGAGTTCTAAGCCATTAAAAGGACTGGGTCCTATTAAATTGTCTTTTAGGAGTAGAAGATCAGATGGGGAACTGAAAGGAAATGTGGGGATTTCTTCCCCTTTAGTTCAATGATGTCTTCTATTGCTTTTTGAAACAGTGGAGGAGCTTGGAAGAAGAAATCTTCTCTATATCTCAAAGAGTTTCATGGTGTCTTTTTTCTAGGTTTGTTAGAAACCAAGTTATCTTCTATTGATAGGAAGGAAGTTAATTTGTTGATTGGAACTGACTTGGATATTTTTTCAATTTCCCTCAGATGGCTTATTTAGAGGTATTCTTGTCCTTTAGAAATTTAATATAGATGCATTCTCTATTTTGGAATCTTCTTCCCAATTGGTAATTGGTGAATTAGATTAGTTAAAAAAGGGAAGTGGAGGGTTGCTTCTGTGTATGGGAACAAAATGTCTATAAAAGAAGGAATCTTTAGGAGAGGTTGGAATGTTACTATGCTAAAGACATGCTTATGATGGTAGGTGGAGACTTTAATTGCTTGATTTCCAAAGAGGATAAGAGGGGAGGGAAAAGAATTTAGTTTTCCCAAGGGCCCATGGAGATGAAGTCCTTTTTGGTTAATAATGACTTGCATGATGCTGGGTGTATTATCCCCAATATCACTTGGTGTAATAACAAGGTTGGTGGTGCTTGAATTCTAGAAAGATTGTTTAGATGTTATCTAAATTCTTCTACAATAAATTCTTCCCATTGAATGGTCGTTAGACACTTGGTTAACGTGGCATCTGATCATTGTCCAATTTTACTAAATCTTCTAGAATTAAATCCTATTACTAAATGAAACATTAAGTTTGAAGATGTTAGGGCATCTATCTCAGCCTCTACTATTGTGGTCAGGAAAGCGTGGAACAAGTAATCTTATGGGAGTTCTTTCCAACATTCTCAATAACAAATTAAAGGGAGCATTAAAGTCATTATTTTTCTGGAATAGAGCTAAGCTTAAGAACTTAAACCAATTGATGGATTATCTTATGAAGAACATATTAGAGTTGAAGGCAATGGTGAGTAGGAAATTCTACTATGGCTCAGTTGAATACAAGGTGCAGACAACGAGCAAAGGTTAAATGGATGGTTGAGGGTGATTATAATTCCAATTTTTTTTAATCTTTTGCTAGTGAAAGAAGGAACTCAAATTTTATTTTCAAATTCAAAGATGAAAATGATGTGCTGGTGGAGGATCAAAGCCAAATTAAAGATGTGCTATTTTGGTTTTACAAAGAAAAATGGAAACAAAGGAGTTGTGTTCTTGAAGGGTGGCCTTTTCCGTGGAGTTATCTAGATGATGATGATAAAAGGTTTTTGAATAAGGACTTCACCTTGGAGGAAGTGGAGCTAGTAGTGAAGCAAACTAGAGGTATCATTGCACCAAGCAGCGATTGTATTTCTTATTCATTCATTAAAGCATATTGGGAAATTATTGAAGTAGATTTATGGAATGTTATCAAACATTTTCTTTATTCTGGAGAAATGAACGATGTTTGGAAAGAAATATTAATTGTGCTTATTCCTAAGGTAAGCAATCCTTTGTATCTTCTAATTATAGGCCTATTAGCCTTTGCAATTATGTCTACAAAGTGGCGGCCAATGTGCTTTTGAATAGATTGTTGTCCATTATTTAAAAAACTTATCTTTAAGGAGCAAGTAGCTTTTCTGAAAGGAAGATCAATGTCCGATCATGTGTTGGTAACTCAGATGTGTTCCATAAGTTCAAGTATTCTAATTTTTTTTAAGGATTAATTTCTTTAAAAATTTATATGGAGAAAGCTTATGATTCTATGTGTTGGCCTACTCTGAAGAAAGTTTTAGACTATTTTAGGTTTCCTACCAAGTTTTTTCAACCTGATTATGTAAAGTGTTGAAGAACTAAGGTTCTCTTGATAATTATTGGCAACTTTTCAAATTGGATCAATGCTAGGAGTGGATTCCGTCAAGGTTGTCCTTTGTCTCCTCTTCTATTCATTCTTTGCTCCAACATCTATTAAATGCTTTTATAGAAAGAGCTGACTCAATTGGAGTTCATATTAGTCTAAATGGAGAAAAAATTTCTCATTTGCTATATGAAGAGGATGTTATTATCTTTTCTAATGCTAACATAAAGGTTGTGAAGGAGATTAAGGGGATTTTAAAGGATTTTTGTGATTAGACTGATCAATATATAAATGTTAACAAATATGCTATGATTTTTAGTAAATTTGTTAAAAATTGGAAAAAGAAGTCTATTTCACGTATTATGGACTTCAAACCAGTTAAGGAATTCTATTATCGTGGAGTCTAAATTACAGTGAGGAGGCTAGTTGGGGCTAATTTTAAGTTTATTATTGATAAAGCATTGAGGTTGCTGAATTTTTGGGGTAGTAATTTTATCTCTATAGTCAAGTAAGAGGGATATCAAGGGTCCGAATTGTCCGATTCTAGTGAGAGAACGTTTGGGTTCTAGTGAGAGAATTTCTTCCTTCGGGTTCGAATTGATTTTTCCTGCAGTTTTCTGCAGCAGGTTGCGCGGCCACTCTAGGATGATTGACGATCTTTACAGATGACATGGCTGCTCTGTGACCTCCAGTGTCGTTATGAACTGGTGGTAGAGGCAGTAATGGGGTGGTAATCAGAGAAGGGATGAGACCTCTGTCTCGTCTTTCGGTGGTTGAAGGAAAAGGCAAGAAGGTGATTGTGGAAGATGAAGCGATTCTGAGGAATGTGGAGCTTGTGATGCCAGGTATTCTGAATCTTGATTTTTTGAAATCTGGAGATGATTCATCGAAGGGTTGTGAATTTTTCAAAATTTCTGGAATGAATAAGGATCGGGTTTCCTGTTTGAAAAGCGAAAACGGTTAAGAACGGGATGCTGTTCTTGATTATGTTAAAGATTCTGGAAGGGATTCAAGGATTGAAGGTATGGTGATGGAGGATACAAATAAACAAGAAAGCTTGAATGAGGTTGGTAATGCATGGACTAAGCCGAAGCACATTAAGATTGAATGGAATAGAGAAAAAATTGAATTATCGGATGATGGGGTCGCTGTTATGCTAAATTTGGAGATGGAGGAGAAAAATAAACATGTCCTGAGGCATTCTATGGTGATCAAAGTTTTGGTCCCTATGTGTATCTTGGAGTTGAGGAAACAGTGGAGCAAGTATGGCGGATTTCATTTAACCTCAATTGGCATGGATTGGATCCTCTGTTCATTCAAGACGGAGGAGGCCGTAGAGGAAATACTCAATGGTGGACCATGGTTTATCGGTGGACACATTGTTGGAATGGATCGGTGGACTCCTGCATTTGATCCTTACTCTTTCAAGGGGGTCACCGCTCCCATTTTGATTTGATTCCCCTGTTTACGGCTTTATTGTTGGGATGAAGACAACATAGCGAGAATTGCATCTCAATTTGGGACGCCGATGTACATTGATGGGAATACCTTTCGGTGGGGAAAGAGGGAGTTCGCTTGAGTATGTGTCAAAATTGACCTGAAGAAGAAGTTACCAAATGTAGTATGGGTGGAAGGATCAGCGGGCAGATTCTTTCAGCGGGTGGAATATAAGAAGGTGGATTTGTTTTGTTATCACTGTGGTCGTGTGGGTCACAACAAGACTGAATGCCTTGAGAAGGTTATTTAGGGGATTACTGATCAGGCCATTTCCAAATCGGTTGCAGATGAGTCCAGCAAGACTTTTCATGAAGCCAATTCCAGGATGATCAAGTCAGAATACGGCCCATGGATACATGTACATTTCAAAACTAAACGCTTTGTTAATGCGTTTGGTGCTGGAAGAAAAATGAATGAATGACAGATTAATAAGATGGATAATATGGGGTCCAAACCTGTGCAGAAAGTTAATCCTACTGAGATGAAAAAGGTGGATAATGTAAGTAATCCGAACTTAATGTATGATAAAATGCCAGATCAGAAGAAGGATGTTGTTGGGCAGCAGAATATTATAAGAGATACTCAGCCAATTGCGGTCAGTAATAGATTTGATGCTCTGTTGGATGATTCTGGAGATGAACCCGTGAAGAACACTGAGGATGTGGATAAGTCTGAGGCCTTGGTTACTCAATGCACTGAGGAAACTAATGGGGTTGGAAATAATGTTGTGAAATTGAATGATGTAGATTTAAAGCATGCTGGTTTGGGGTTTCAAAGTGGGAGCACTAAGGTTAAACTTGCCAAGGAGCTAACGATCTCTGGGACCTCTTGAAACATGTTATAAAAAGAAGAGAAGGGATGGAAGGGTGAGTTCCATGAGTGGGGAGGATTCCCCAACCAAATATTAAATGTTTACCCTTCTTTTCTAGAATTGCAGGGGGGCTAGGAAGAGGGAGGCCGCCTTGTATCTGAAGGAGTTGGTTAGAGAGCAGGATGTTTGTTTTATGGTCTTTTGGAGACTAAGATGACTTGTATTTGTAGGAGGGAGGTTGATTATCTCATTGGGAATGATTGGGACTTTTATCATATTCCAGCCGTTGGATTCTCAGAGGGAATGCTGGTGTTATGGGACAAGAAGATTGTGTCGTTTGTGGTCAAGGTTACTTCTTCACAAGTGATTTTGAGGGATCTCTTGATCCCAAGCATGGGCTTATGGAAGATTGCCACGGTATATGGAAATCATTGTTGCAAAGAAAGGGAGGATCTTTGGAGGCATCTTGAAGAGGGATTGAAAGAGCATAATCCCTCTATCATTGGTGGGGATTTTAACTGTATTTTGAACAAGGAGGAGAAGAGAGGAGGTAAGAGGTTTGTATTTTCTAAAGGGCCGAGGGAGATGAAACAATTTATGACAAATTCAGATTTTCATGATGTAAGGAGCATTGGACAATTGTACACTTGGTGCAACAACAAAGAAGGAGCATCTCAAATTTGGGAAAGATTGGATTGGTGTTTGGTGAACTCGATTGCTCTTCAGAGAATTCCATCAGCTATGACTTGACACTTAGCAAGAGTGGCATCAGATCATAGTCCAATTTCCTTCAAATTGGATGAGAAGATTTAGTTCAAGAGGATGAATATTAAATTTGAGGATATATAGAGGTCATATCCAGCGGCTAGAAGCATTGTGTACCATTCTTGGAAGAAGAATGATTTTGGTGATCATAGTTAAATCCTTCAAAGGAAGACTAGTAGAACAATGAAGGCATTGTTGTTTTGGAGCAAAAGCAAGTGTAAAAATCTGAAGACTCTCAAGGAAGAGCTGAAAAAGGATATTATTTAACTCCAAAACAAAGAGGCTGTTGGAATAGATTGGACTAATGAGGATCTCCTTTTGCTTAGAAGTAAAGTGCACGAGCTTAATGTAACTTTGAACCGGCTAGCTACATGGTGGAATCAAAGGGCAAAGGCTAGATGGCATGAAGAAGGTGACAATAATTCAAAGATGTTCCATAACTTTGCCTCAGCTAGAAGGAATGGGAATAGGGTGGTTCAAATCAGAGATGTGAATAACATATCTCAGGTTCAAGATGATGCAATTGAGAAGGTGTTCACTCATTTCTTTGAAGCTAAATGGAAGAACAGAACTTGTGAGTTAACAGGTTGGCCTGTTGTTTTGGAAAAATAGAAGTTGAGCCAGGGAGTTGTTGCTGAATTGTGTTCTGAATTTACTTTGGCTGAATTACAGGCTTCAATTTTTCAGCAGGGAAACAATAGAGCTCCAGGTATGGATGGAGTTACTTCATCTTTTTATAAATGCTATTGGGATATTGTGTGGAAATCTTTATGGGACTTGGAAGGATACTCTAATTGTATTGATTGCTAAAATCAAAAGCCCTTTAACTCCCTATGACTACAGGCCGATCAGTTTATGTAAGACTAACTATAAAATTGTAGCCACTATTCTAGTTAACAGATTGAAGAAATGCATCTCCAATTTGATCACTGAAGACCAAATGGCCTTTATGCTAGGAAGGTCTATTTCTGAACATTGCTTGTTAGCCCAAGAGATATTTCACAAATTTAAATTCTCCATGAACAAGAAGGGATTGATGGCTTTGAAGTTAGATATGGAACAAGCGTATGATAACATGGGATGGCCTGCACTTGATCAAATCCTTAAATGGTATGGATTCCCTTGTTTGTTTTCTAAACTTCTCATGGATTGAATTGTAGGTGTGAGATTTTCAATCATTATTAATGGGAGGAATTCTGAGTGGATTGATGCTCATAGTGGCTTTCGTCAAGGATGCCCACTATCTCTTTATCTCTTCATTATGTGCTTCCAGTTGTTTTCTAATTCTATTGAGCAGAAAAGTCATGATCTTGGCATTAGAGTATATCCTAGAGGCCCTAGGATTACACATATTTTGTATGCAGATGATGTGCTACTTTTCTCTCATGTATCCATCTTTTTAGCCAAATCATTGAAGAAGATAGTTGAAGATTTTTGCAATTGGACAGGCCAAAGATAAATGTTAGTAAATCTCAGATTTTATTTGGAAAGGCAGTTGGGTACCGAATTAAGAAGAAGGTTATCAGGTTGTTTTGGCTACAAAAATGTGAAGGAGATGAGCTACCTAGGGATCAAGCTGTCCTTCAATAGATTGAAGTTGGCTTATTTTCAAGATATGCTAAGCAATGTTATGGATAAGCTCAATACATGGGGAAAGAAGACATTATCCTTGGGAGGTAAGATTACTCTTTTCTCTAGTTCATTGTTATCTATGCCAAACTTTTTAGTAACTCACTCCTTAGTTCCTAAGAAGTTGTTGTATGAGATTGAGAAACTCTGTAGAAAATTTCTATGGCATAAATTGGGTGGAGAGCATAGTATGCACTATGTGGCTTGGGAAGAATTGTGCAAACCGAGAAGTTTGGGAGGAATGGGACTTCATTCTCCTTTGTTGAGGGTTAGCTCTTCGAGATCCAAACTGGCTTGGAATATCAGAAAACTGAGTCTCTTTGTTTTAAAACTATCAAGCACAATTATGGAGAAGATTTGATGAATGGAACACAGAAGAAGATAACTTCAAATGCATGGAAAATCTTAATTGATGGGGGAAGACAGCTGTAGAACATTACCAAATGGGCTGTGGGCAGTGGCAATAATATAAACATTTTAAATGATATTTGGGTGCTGGACAGAAGCATTAACAGATGGCCTACTTTAGTGGATTGTGTAGTATTGGAAGGGATGAATGTCAGCGAATTGCTATCAAGTGAAGGTCACTGGAATTATGCACTACTTTAGGAAGTTTTTCATCTTGATTTTATCATGCTGATCAACAATATTCAGATCTTCCATGGGATTGAGGATCGGAGAGAGCCGCTGAGAATGTTTTCGGGTAAGTCTATCTCGGCAATGTGAATCTATGTTGAACTGCACTTACAATTTGGATTGAGAGGATTACTACTCAAGGCTATTTAAGCTCAAACTCAATAAGAAAGTTGAAATTTTCTGGTGGAGGCTCCGAAAATCTGTTGTTCCCACAAATGTTTTTCTGCACTACCGTAGCTTGTTATGGATAAAGCTTGTGTTAGAGGTTGTAATAATTGTTGAGTCTAGTAATTAGGTTGTTAAGCCTAAGTTAATGTCCCAAGGCTACCAAGAGGGGGGGTGAATTGGTAGTTTTAAAAAATTTTAATCCCTCTTTGAATTTAAGTTGAACCGAAATGAAAATTTTTCTTTTAAGTTTTTCTAGAAAATGTTTTTCAACCACAGAGTTTTTAAAAATTAAAAAAAAAATACGGAAACGTAAAAACTGTAAAGTAAATGACACCATATTTATAGTGGTTCGGTCTATAACCAGACCTACATCCACTCCCCATATGCACCCTCTGAGTATTGCACTAATATCAATAGCGACTCTCCTTTTGCACCCACAGCAAGGTGGAGAAGCCTTTACAACACACTCTTTTCACCACTACCCAGTGCGACAGAGAACCGTCATCCTTTTACACAATCCCCAGTGTTAGCAGAGAACCGTCCGTCCTTTCACACTCTCCTAGTGTGGGCAGAGAACCCTTCCGTCCTTTCACACTCTCCTAGTATGGACAGAGAACTCTATAGCTGTTCACATTCTCTAAGTGTAGGAAGCGACCCTTTCGGCTATTCACACTCTCCAAGTGTCGGCAGCGAAGTGGATCTCCTTGACAGATCTTCTCATAAGAAATCTAGAAGTAAGAAGGATAAGAGTGAAGTAATTCCAATTCACAAGTAGAGATTCTTACCTTTGAACTCCAAGTGAAATCTTCACGCTCCAGTGGTAGGAATCCTCCTTTGAATGCACTCTCACACTCTCTCCTTAGCTATTATCTCAAGAGGCACGAAGATCAAATGACAAAAAGATATTGGGTGGAAGTTTAATTTGGACTATTTATACAAAAGACAAGAAAAACCGCCCAAAAACTACAAATTTTCAATTCTGTACGCAGTGGATCGTCCCGTACGATCGTGGATCGTCCTAGACGATTTCACTTAAATGCTTTGAAACGACCCTAATTGTATATGTGTACGAAATGTCTTCGTACACGCTGATCGTCCCGTACGAACTAAGTTCGTCCGGTACGAACGGATATTACTAGGTCGGTTCTAGAAAACTGTTGAAAACCGTTCTAAGTTGGTTAATCGTGTGGACGAAAATTGGTTCGTCTGGACGAAATTTTTACAGAGACCAGATCGTCCTGGACGATAATTAATTTCTTCTAGATGAAAAATTTACAGAGAGCAACTCATTTTCTGACGATAATTAATTTTTTCTGGATGAAAATTTTACAGAGACGAGATTGTCCTGGACGATAATTAATTTCGTCTGGATGAAAATTTTACATAGAGCAACTCGTTTTCTGACGATAATTAATTTTGTCTAGAAAAAAAATTTACAGAGACAAGTCATCCTAGACGATATTTAATTTCGTCCCGGACGAATAGGACTTAGAAAAGTTTTCAAGCCTGTTCCTATTCGTTCTATGTGCTCAATAGGAGATAACTGTCTGATTGTCTCGTACGATCTGATATCATCCCGTACGATCAGTATAAATTTTATATGATCTCCTTATGTGTGTGTGTATGTTTTTATTCACTCAATTACAATCACTCCCTTTCAAATTTAATTCAAAGAAAAGTACAAGCTTCAAATTCACAAAGTATCTCATGTTGAATTTGATTTGAAGTCTTCGTAGTCTGGAGTTTGATTTTCCTGAAAATGTTAGTACACACAAGAGCAAATACAAATCTTCTAAAATTGTTAGGAGATAACTACATATTTGAATAATAATGTTTGGAATCATCAAAACAATACAAGTTGCAAAAATGTAAAGCATGCAAATAGCAACTATCTTAACAATCTCCCCCTTTTTGATGATGGCAAAACAATTATTGTTTGTATGATTTCAATTTAAACAAATCTCCTTAACTCCCCCTGAATTGATGAATACATTAAAATAAGGAGGCATTTTGAAACAAAGAATAATATTTTTGTTTTTTAATTTTTTTTTTAACAAAATAACACAAGCCATAGACACAAAGTCATACACAAAATCAAAATGCAAACAAAACAAATAAAACATACAAACATAATAATTTCTCCCCCTTTTTGACAATGACAAAAAGTGAAGAAGAAATAGACAAGAAATGTAAGTAATTATATGAAATTCATTTGAAAATTTAATCTAAATGGTGATTGACATAAGGTATGCAATCTAAAACTAATAACATTAGGTAAATCATCGAAATTCATAGAATTTAAGAAGTGATATAACATTGTAAGTAAGAAGAATTTATCAAAAACATGATTCAATTTAGACATTTGAATATAGAAAATCATTACAAGAGAGATGAATAAAAATTCTATATTTCAAAGTTCAATAGAATATAAATGAACATAAGATCAATTTGAATTAAGAGATTGAAAGAATTTGGAAAGAAGAGAATTACCACATGTGGCACTTTGCGCATCTTTTTCAAATTTTTTTTTGCACATTTTTGTGCATCTTTTGACATTGGGCTAATTTTATGCCTCTTTTTCATATTTGCAAACCTTTGCGCATTCCTTTTGATTTTTGTACACTTTGTATAATTTTCAAGAGTAATTGAAATCAAATCTTTCCAAGATCAATAATCTAAAATTTTAAATTTTTCTAAGTGCATAAATATCACTTGAGCAAAGAAATACAAAATAAGAAAATATCTAAATTGCAATAATAATATTAACTTTTATGTAGTCTAAATGAATAGACATGAGATTAAAAATTCTAATTAAGACAAGTTATAAAAAAATTTTAAATTTAGAAAGACTAGATTTTCTAATGTAATTAATCTTAAATCACAATCTAATTTAAACACAATTAGGATTAAAAAAGACTAATGAAATTCATAAGAACTAAACACATTTCAAAAACAATCCAAAATCAAAATCAACTACAACATATATTGATATTTATGAAAAGGATTACATGATCATTTCATAATATCAATACAAAATAAAATACACCAAAGTTTAAAACAAAGACAAACAAACACAACTAGAACAAACACTAGAACAAACACTAAAGCAAACACTAGAACAAACACTAAAGCAAACACAAATACAACAAACATAAGGAAAATCATCGCTCATTCTCTATTCTTCTGGAGGAGGAGGAGGAATGCCACGAAATAGGTTGAAGTACGAGGCCATCATCATAACATTAGTATTGATTTCATGAACTTCATTTCTGATACTACCAATGTCCTGTTGCTGCTGCAGGAGTTGAGCATCAATTTGATCAAAGCTTTGATCAACATGAGTCTCAAGTCTATAAAATTTATCAATCAAATTTTGATAATCTTATTGAGGTGCAGAAGTTTGCTCTCCTTCTTCTTCTTCTTCAGAAGCACTGGCATGTGCTTTCCCTTTTTCCTCTTTGAAAATTGCTCTGAAGGAAGAATCATTGTAGTAGACCGGCTCTTCGTATTCATAATCATGATGCACTAAGTTATATTTATTTTCCAAAATGTATGTAACTAAGTATCCTAATGAGATGTTCCTTTTTCTCTTCTGTTCTGCATGCCCAATTTTTGAAAGCCCATAAAGATGGTCTAAGATAAGTTGGGCTTCATCGATAGGCTTAAGATTCATAATCAAAAAGGTCACAACAGAAGGGAGTGGGGTAATATTGATCCTATCACCAGCTTTAGGAATGATTGAAGATCAAAGAATGTGCTGGATGATTCGAGCATTTCTGGTCATTCCTGAAACTCTAGCAACATGATATATTAGGCCATTTTCTCTAATCACTCTATTGACTTCATACCATTTGAAGGTGTCATCATTCATAAGGGTGTGGGCTCTATAACCTTCAGTTCTTAAGTTCAGAAAGGCACCTATGTCGTGCTTGGTGATTTCAACTTTTTGTTTGAAAATAAAAGAACTTATGTAGGAGTGGTCGGAATTGAAACTCATGCTGGCTAGGAAATAGAGAAAAAATTGTTTGTTGTAGAGGTGGACGAGAGAAAGAATGAATCTGAACTGGATGGAAGCAAAATGGAGCATTACTTTAAAATTTATCTCTCTTTGAATCAGAATGCAAGAAGGTGTAATTTTGGCAGATGCAAAATGAGGAAAGGATTCCTCATTTGCCTTTGAAAGGAAGTTTTCAGAGGCATTTCTATGAAGTTTCTTAGCCAACACCTTCTGTCTTTTGCTTGAGGAGGCCATTATCGATTTAAGTCAAAAGGGATTGAAAGTGAAGTTTGGAGATGTGATTGTTGAGTTAGAATTCCTTCATATTTAAAGAAAACGATACGTTCGTCCTGGACAAAAATTATCGTTCGTCTGGACAAAAAAATTTTGTACAGACAATCCAATTCGTCCAAAATGAAACGGCTTTTCATAATCAACATAATTTATGATGTGTCCTTTCGTACAGACTTTTAACTTGACCGATCGTACAGACAAAAAAATTTCGTACAGACGATCAAAAGTTAATTCATTTTAATGTCAGTTGAAAACCGTCCCCTACAATGAAATGACGTCTGTTCGTCTGGATGAACAAAAAGTTTGTACGGAAGAACTTCACATTTAAAACTGTTTTATCCACTCAACCGCTGCATTCAATCGTCTCGATGTTTGAGAGGGAAAAATTTTTTTGTCCTGGAGGATTATAAGATCGTACAGACGAACTACAATAAAAACTATTCTCAAAACTGTTAGAATTCTCGCAAAATGAAATTTGCACACATCATCCAGTACGAAAAATTTTGTCCCGGACGATTTCCACACATTTTGGATTTTTTTGAATTTTTTTATCAAAGTAAAACAAACTAAACATTCAAAACATAAAAAATAAAGACAAAACCAAAGACTCTAAAATAAACTGATTCAAAACACACAAAAATCACAAAATCAAAACTAAATTAAAACAAATAAACTAAGACAATATAAATATCAATGTTGCAAAAACATTTTTATTTAAGCATTCAAATCAATAACACCAAGACTTGTTCTTAATGTACTGAAGGTATCAAAGGCTAAAGATTTAGTAAAAATGTCTGCAAGTTGATTTTCAGTTGAAACATGAGTAAGTTCAATTTCTCACTTGGATACATGATCCCTTATGAAATGATGCCTTATGTCAATGTGTTTGGTTCTAGAATGTTAAATAGGATTTTTGAAAATGCAAATAGCACTAGTATTGTCGTAATAAATTGGAATAGTGCTTATAGTTAATCCTAAATCAATCAACTGTTGTTTTAACCAAAGTACTTGTGCCACACAACTTCCTAATGCAATGTATTCTGCTTCTGCTGTAGATAGGGCTACTGAATTTTGTTTTCTACTAGACCAAGAAGCTAATGAATTTCCAATGAATTGGCATGTTCCAGAAGTGCTTTTCCAATCCACACTACAGCCTGCAAAGTCAGAATTTGAATAACCAACAATTTCAAATGAAAAGCTAAACTTAGGATATCAAATCCCTAAGTTTTGAGTTCCTAGTAAATATCTTAAAATTCTTTTCACCGCTGTCAAATGTGATTCTTTTGGATCTGATTGAAATCTAGCACATAAGCAAACACTGAACATAATATCTGGTCGGCTAGCAGTCAAGTAAAGTAAAGATCCAATAATCCCTCTATATTTCTTTTGATCAACAGATTTTCCCTTAAGATCCTTATCCAACTAAACTGAGGAACTCATTGGTGTATTAACAGGTTTAGCATTGTCCATTTCATATTTTTTGAGGATATCCTTAATATATTTAGTTTAACTAAGAAATGTACCTTCCTCAAGTTGCTTAATGCTAAATCCTAGAAAGTAATTTAAATCTCCCATTAGACTCATTTCAAATTCACTACTCATTATTTTAGAAAAATCATCACAAAGATTTTTATTTGAAGATCCAAAAATGATATCATCCACATAAATTTGAACAATAAGTATATCCTTTCCAATTTTCTTTAAAAAGAGAATTGTATCCACACTTCCTTTTTTAAAAGATCTTTCAAGTAGGAAGGTGCTCAACCTCTCATACCAAGCCCTAGGTGCCTGTTTCAATCCATATAATGCCTTTTTTAACTTTAAAACATGATTTGGGTATTTAGAATTTTCAAAACCTGGAGGTTGTTCTACAAAAACATCTTCCTCAATTACCCCATTTAAAAAGGCACTCTTGACATCCATTTGAAATAATTTAAAACCTTTAAAATAGGCAAAGGCAAGTAAAACCCTAATTGCTTCATGTCTTGCTACAAGGGCAAAGGTCTCCTCAAAATCAATTCCTTCAATTTGATTATATCATTTAGCAACTAATCTAGCCTTATTTCTAATGACTACTCCTGAGTCATTCATTTTATTTTTGAACACCCACTTGGTTCCAACAACACTTTGATCTTTTGGCCTTGAAGTTAATTCCCAAACTTCATTTCTTATAAATTGATTCAACTCTTCTTGCATGGCCAATATCCAAAATTCATCAGAAAGTGCTTGATCAATGATAGTGGGTTCAATAGTTTTAATAAAGACTGAATGATTGACTTCCTTGTTTAATCCACACCTAGTTCTAACACCCTCACTCGGTTCACCTATATTCAATTCCCAAGGGTGGTTTTTAGAAAATCTCAAATCTCTAGGCAAAGGGTTTTCTCTTTCCATATTCTCTTCCACATTTTCTTCCAAATTTATTCTATCAATCTTTTGGGAGTTTTCCTCAATCTCATCTTCAACAACATTTGGCTCTTCCAGATATCTAGATTCATCAAATACAACATGTGTGGTTTCTTCAATGACCAAAGTTCTTTTATTGAATACCCTATAAGATTTTCCAACACTTGAATATCCAACAAAAATTCCTTCATCTGATTTTGGATCAAATTTTCCTAAGGCAGATTTTCCATTATTATGAATGAACACCTTGTAACCAAAAACATGCAAATGAGACAAATTTGGTGTTCTACCTTTTAGCAACTCATAGGGTGTTTTATTCAAATTTGATCTCACATTCACCTTATTCAGAACATAGCATGCAGTGCTAACCGCCTAAGCCCAAAAATATCGAGGAAGTGAGTATTCTATCAACATTGCTAGGGCGGCTTCTATTAATATTTTGTTTTTCCTCTCAACTACCCCATTTTGTTGAGGGGTTCTAGGTGCAGAAAAATTTTGATTAATCCCTTTTTCTTTATAGAAATTTTCAAATGTTTCATTTTCAAATTCTTCTCCATGATCACTTTGTATAGAAATTATTTCACTCCCTAGTTTCCTTTGAATCCAAGTAGAAAAATTTTTGAATTCCTCAAACGATTCACTCTTATGAAAAAGAAATCTAACCCAAGTGAATCTTGTGAAATCATCCACTATAACAAATCCATATACCTTCCCTCCTAGACTTACAGTTCCTATAGGTCCAAAAAGATCCATGTGAAGAATTTCCAATGGTTTACTAGTTCTAAGATCCTTATTAGACTTAAAAGAGGACTTCACTTATTTTCTTAATTGACATGCATCACAAAGGTGGTCCTTAGTAAAGTCTAGTTTTGGTATACCTCTCAATAAGTTCTTTTGGGTAATTCTCTTAAGGTTTTTCATACTAGAATGACAAAGTCTCCTATGCCAAAACCAAGATTCATCAGAAACAGTTTTCAAACAAAAAGCAGTAGGAGGTTGAATACAATTTAAATCTAGCATGTAAACATTGTTTACCCTTTTTCTATTTAAAACATTTTCCCATTTAGGCTTATTATGCAGCTAGTAGGTAAAAATTTTATATTATAGCCCTTATCACATAACTGACTTATGCTTAACAAATTATGTTTTAAGCCTTCAACTAATAACACATTGTCTATGAAGAAGTTTTTCAAATTTCTAATCATACCTGATCCAATCACTTTCTTTGTAGTATTATCTCCAAGTGTAACCTTGCCTCCACTCCTGGCTTCCTGTGTTATGAATTGAGCAATATCTCCAGTCATATGCTTTGAACATCCGTTGTCTAGGTACCATATGCTCCCACGATGTCTTGTGTGAGAGCACTCCTACAAAATTCTCAAATGTTAGACCTGGGAACCCAAACAAGTTTGGATTCACCTTTTAGTAATTTATAATCAGATGCATGTATGATATGTCTAGGTTTATGCATCTTAGGTCTCCACACCAAATTAGATTTCTTCTTCAAAGTACAGGTGTAAGCTATATGTCCCAAAAATCCACAATTATTACATTTAACATTAGGAAAAATATTCCTAAGTTTTCTTCCATATGATTGTCTTTTAAGGGATTTCATGAATTTAGGATAATATTTAGGATTTATAAAATCTTCAAGTTTAGTGGGTTTCCTATTATCCTTGAGAGCTCTTATTGTCAGTTTATAGAATGAATTCATATCTTCCCAAGATTCGATTTGTATAATTGATTCTATATATTTTTCTCTCTGGTTCATCCTTAAAATTATTAAATTCTTTTTCAAGATCAGCATAGGATGATTTTAAATTCTCAAAATTCTTATTCAAGTCATCATATTCGTCAAGTAGTTTCATGTGGTTGTTATCTATTAATGCATGATCTTTCCTAAGGATTTCATGTTCTTTCTTAAGTTCTTCCAATTCTAAACTCAAACTAGCATGCACATTTTTTATTTTCCTATATGCATCATGCATGTGTTCAAAAACTTCAAATAATTCATCATAGGTTAAGTCACATACCTCTTCTTGATCTGAGTGTTCAACATTATCTACCATCAAGCAAAGGTTGGTGACTTCTTCTTCTTTTCAGTCTCAGATGAGTCTGAAACTGAGTCAACCCAGAAAGCTCTTTGAAACTTCTTCTTGCCCTTCTTTACCATTGGTTTCTCCTCTACCTTCTCCTTGCTAGGAGTGGCTTTGAGTTTTTGGCAATCAGTCTTTATATGACCTGGTTTCCTGCATTCATAACAAATCACTTCATTAGAAACCATGCCATTTCTGTTAAACTTACCTCTATTTCATTGCTGACGTCTCTTCTGCTTCCTCTTTAAAAAGCTTCTGAATTGTCTAGTCATCAATGCAATATCGTCTTCTTTCTCAGGTTGTGAGTGTTCACTCTCTGACTCTTCCACCTTTAGTGCAATATTCTTCTCCTTTCGTGGTTCACCTGCATCAATCTTTCTTTGACTTACTCCTTGCTCATAAGCAATGAGTGAACCAAGAAGATTATCAATAGAATAAATGTTTAGATCTTTAGACTCTGTAATTGTAGTAATTTTAGCATCATAAGCAGTAGGTAAACAATAAAAAATTTTATTAACCATTTCAGCATTAGTTAATTCCCTACCAAGTGCATGCAAAGAAGTGACTATTTGTGTGAATCTCGTGTACATGTCAGAAATAGATTCATTTGGTTTCATGCGAAACAATTCATAGTCATGTAACAAGATATTGAGTCTTGATTGCTTAACCTCATTTGTCCCTTCATAAGTTATACAAAGTCTATCACATATGTCCTTTCCACTTTTGCAAGTGGAAACCCACATGTAGTCTTTAGATTTTAAAGCACAAAAGAAGCTATTTAAACATTTGGCATTTAGTTGTGCTAAGTCACGTTCTTCTATAGTCCAATATGCAAAAGGTATTTCTACCCTAATTCCATCAAATAATCTAGTTGGTTTTGTGTAACCTTCATGGACTAGGATCCACATATGATAATCAAGTGACTGTAAGAAAGTAGACATGCGTGTTTTCCAAAAATCAAAAGGTATATTGTCAAACAGTGGAGGTCTAGTTATAGAGTAACCTTCAGGTGTGTTTCGGTTTCCGAATGTAGCCATGTATGTTAATCAAAAAGTAGTTTAAACTTATGATTTTGAAACAAAGCTCTGATACCACTTGTTGAGTCTAGTAATTAGGTTGTTAAGCCTAAGTTAATGTCCCAAGGCAACCAAGAGGGGGGGGGGGGTGAATTGGTAGTTTTAAAAAACTTTAATCCCTCTTTGAATTGAAGTTGAAACGAAATAAAAATTTTTCTTTTAAGTTTTTCTAGAAAATATTTTTCAACCACAGAGTTCTTAAAAATTAAAAATAAAATGCGGAAACGTGAAAACTGTAAAGTAAATGACACCAGATTTATAGTGGTTCGGTCTATAACCAGAACTACATCCACTCCCCAGAGGCACCCTCTGAGTATTGCACTAATACTTATAGTGACTCTCCTTTTACACCCACAGCAAGGCGGAGAAGCCTTTACAACACACGCTTTTCACCACTACCCGGTGCGGCAGAGAACCGTCATCCTTTTACACAATCCTCAGTGTTGGCAGAGAACTGTCCGTCCTTTCACACTCTCCTAGTGTGGGCAGAGAACCCTTCCGTCATTTTACACTCTCCTAGTGTGGGCAGAGAACCCTACAGCTGTTCACACTCTCCAAGTGTAGGAAGCGACCCTTTCGGCTATTCACACTCTCCAAGTTTCGGCAACGAACCGGATCTCCTTAACAGATCTTCTCACAAGAAATCTAGAAGGAAGAAGAAAATGAGTGAAGTAATCCCAATTCACAAGTAGAGATTCTTACCTTTGAACTCCAAGTGAAGCCTTCAAGCTCCAGTGGTAGAAATCCTCCTTTGAATGCACTCTCACACTCTCCTTAGCTATTCTCTCAAGAGGCACGAAGATCAAATGACAAAAAGATATTTGGTGGCAGTTTAATTTGGACTATTTATACAAAAGACAAGAAAAACCGCCCAAAAACGGCAAATTTTCAATTCTGTACACAGTGGACGTCCCGTACGATCGTAGATCGTCCTGGACGATTTTACTTAAATGCTTTAAAACGACCCTATTTGTATATGTGTATGAAATGTCTTCGTACACGCTGATCATCCTGTATGAACTAAGTTCGTCCGGTACGAACGAATATTATTAGGTCGGTTCTAGAAAACTGCTGAAAACCGTTCTAAGTCGGTTAATCGTCTGGACGAAAATTGGTTCGTCTGGATGAAATTTTTACAGAGACAAGATCGTCCTGGACGATAATTAATTTCGTCTAGACAAAAATTTTACAGATAGCAACTCGTTTTCTGACGATAATTAATTTCGTCTGGACAAAAATTTTAAAGAGACCAGATCGTCCTGGACGATAATTAATTTCATCTGGACGAAAATTTTACAGAGAGCAACTCATTTTCTGACGATAATTAATTTCGTCTGGACAAAAAATTTTACAAAGACAAGTTGTCCTGGATGATATTTAATTTCGTCCCGGACGAATACGACTTAGAAAATTTTTCAAGCCAGTTCCTATTCGTTCTATGTGCTCAATAGGAGATAACTGTCTGATCGTCCCGTACGATCTGATATCGTCTCGTACGATCAGTATAAATTTTATATGATCTCCTTATATGTGTGTGTATGTTTTTATTCACTCAATTACAATCACTCTTTTTTCAAATTTAATTCAAAGAAAAGTACAAGCTTCAAATTCACAAAGTATCTCATGTTGAATTTGATTTGAAGTCTTCGTTGTCTGGAGTTTGATTTTCCTGAAAATTTTAGTACACACAAGAGCAAATACAAATCTTCTAAAATTATTAGGAGATAACTACACATTTGAACAATAATGTTTGGAATAAAAAAAAATATACAAGTTACAAAAATGTAAAGCATGCAAATAACAACTAACATAACAATAATATTGAAAGCTATGAACACATTATGGTACATTGCAAATATTTGATTGAAGTCATGAAACATATGCAAGATTGGGGCATTTATATTCCAGTTTTTCAGTCTCTTAACAACTGTCTGCAAGAGTTGAGGAGAATGTCCACCCGAAATCTCTGTATTGTGAAGATTTACTGCACTTTTGTTTATTTGTCTTAGAGGAATAGAAACTGTGTGAAGCATGGGAAATCTACATTGCCTTCTTCTGTGATTGCTTCTAATGCTTTGACATTGGCTAGTAATAAAGATAGTCCTTATCTTTCCAACTGGGGAACCAATCTCCTTAGGGAGTCTTGTGAGTCTTGGTGCCCTCCTCCGAAAGACTGGATGAAGATAAATGTTGATGCGGCATTGCTTAGATCCAACTGTGCTGGAGTTGGGGGAATCTTTAGAGACCATAAGGGAAGGTTTATCCTTGCTTTTGGGGAGAAGAAGATTCATTGGGACATTACCAAACTTGAAATGGAGGCTATTTACTCGGTTAGAGAGTATATTAGGAGTTGGATGCTTGAGTACAAAGGGGTGATTATTGAGAGTGACAACCTCAATGTCATTAGATTTATCCAGGACTCTTTCAAGAAGAATAAAAAGATCATTGACAGATGGCCTTTGGAGGACATTCTCTTTGTCAATGATTTTCATAAAGTGGTCTTTAATCATGTTCATAGGAATTGTAATAAGGTGGCCAACTTATGTGCTACCATGGCTCTTAGTAGAGCTTCTTCTTTGATAGTTTTACTTTTGGTAACATTCCTTCCTTGCTTTTATGTTCTATCAAGGAGGAATGTGATGCTTTTCATTCTATTCAAGTGTAATTAGCTTTACTTTGTTTTCTTAATGCAAATGATGCAAGTCTTCAAAAAAAAAAGAATAAATGTACTCTTGGTAAATCTGCAATGCTTTCCTATCCTACATTCCATTGTACACATTCTCTTGTTCCAAAAGCTTCATTTGGAATAAGTCGCATTGAAGATTGGGGCTTCATTATTTCAGTTGGATTGTATTATGAAAGCCGTTGAAGTGGGGAGTTCGTGGAATACAGTCCTGTTCATCTAAAGTTGTAGCATTAAGGACCATGCCAGCTTGGAAATTTGTTCATGATAAGGATTCATTGCTGCACATGACATTTGATCCAAACTATGGATATATGTGTGATGTTGGTTCTACAAAGAAGGGGAACTCATCTTCTTGGAAATAAATTTTTGATGGTGGAAGATTGTTCAATCCTATTATTAGGTAAATCATTGCGGATGGTGGTTCTATTGATGTTTATAAAGACACTTGGATAATGGATAAATGCATAAATAGAGGGTAAACATTTATGGTGTCTACAGGAAGCAATGGAGTTTCGGCGGACATTTTTATTGCTGGAAGATGCTAGAATGATGAAGAACTCTGTAAGTTCTTTGGTAAGGAGTTTGTGAATGTGATTTGCCAAATAAATATCAAATTGGAATTGACTGAGGATAGAATAGAGCTTATTTCTCAAAATTTTGGTAAAACTATTTCTGCGTAGGCCTTTGAAGCTTCGACTACTGAACAGTATGATGTCCAATTTTGGAAATGGATCGAGAAGGCAAAGCTCAATCCTCGTGAAGAAGTATTATGGTGGAGGATGTTTAGCGATGCTATAACTACACGTCAATTATTTTAATATAGAATATTGCAGGAGGACAACTCTTCTCGTAGGAGCTATAATGTGGCTGAGGATATTGAATACGTTGCAACCAAATGTGACAAGATGAAAGAAGTTTTTTAACAGTTAAATAGGAAGGGCTTTGGTATCCCATCTTTTGTAACTTTTGAAGAATGTTGTAACTATTTGAATCTTCTTGCTTCGAATAATAATATGCTTTTAAATTTGTATTGAAATTATGTATATTTCTCTTGGAAGGCTAGGAGCAAATTGATTCATGAAGGTATGGAAGATAGCTAGGTTGTGATTGCTACCAATTCGGTGAGCTATGCTTCGTTATCTACAGCTATTGGTAACTTCAACTCGGGTCACTGGGGTGATAATAAGTTTGTTAGAACGTTATGTAATTATTGGCCTCCTCCTCCTCCCGACTAGATTATGGTTAATGATGATGCCTCACTTTTTCCTTCATATAGAGCTAGGTTTGGTGGTGTATTCTGAGACTATAAAGGTAGATTTCTTTTGGTTTTTGGACATTCTTGTGTTCATTGGGATGTTTCTTATTTGAAGCTATTAGCTATTCAATCTATAAATGATGTTATTAAAGAGTGGATGTTCAATTACAAGGGAATTATCATCGAAGGTGATAATTCCAACATCATCAAATTTATTCAAGGTGCAATAAGGAAAGGTGGGAAGGAGTTAGAAGATCTTGCTTTCATCAAGGACTTCAACCATGTCATCTTTTATTGTATAGATAGGAATTGCAATAAGTTAGCAGATTTATGTGTTAACTATGCTATCTTTAGTTATTTTCTCTAGAAAGAGTTTAGTTTGAATAAGGTTCCTTTTTTGTTTTATAATTTGTTGAAGGAGGAATCAGTCTTGTACTTTATTATCATCTTTTTATTTATTAATGCAATTGCTTGGTTCTTCAAAAAAAGGGGGTTTAATGAATTAAATAAAATTAATAAATTAAATATGATTAAATAAACATTAAAAAAATTTAACCAAATTAAATAAAATCAAAATTCAATAAAGATTAAATTAAATATAAAATAAAATTAAATAAATTAAGTTAAATTAAATGAAATAAATTAATTAAACATTCAAATTAGTTCTAAAAATTTAATTTATATATAAAAAATAAAATAATTCAAAGAAAATTAAATAGTGTTAAATCATTAAAATTGAATTAAATTAAACAATTAATTAAGTTCAACTGACTTTAAATTAATTAAATAATTTTAATTAAGTTTAAAAGAGAAATTCATTAATAAATATTTAACTAAATTAAAGGCCTTTATGCACATGCTTGATTCCTACTAAAGATTTGCATATTGCTTTGACAAAAAGAAAGAAAAAAATAATTATAGACTAAGTATTGCCACGTATCACAATCCTTCCTCCACAAAGACAATGGTTTAGGCAAAGTTTTTATTCCAAGATCCTAATCCTCTCTTTTCAAAATAAAAGAGAGAAGATACATTATTAAAAAAAACAATTTAAATAACTTCTGGCATAAACATTGGACTTTGACATTACTTGGATAGAACTTGAAGAACACTTGCTCCTACACTAGTGATTTTGACCTTTAACTTCCAAAAGTTGTATTCTATTTGCTTACTAATAAAGTGCAATTCTCATAATGGGCTTGAGAATAAAAATATCACTTAATTTATATTGGGGTGATGTGGATGCTAAATTTTAGAGAACAACCTAAAAGGTTGATTAACTTCCTAGTCCTCATAATTAGACAAATAGTTTAAAATAGTTAGCCTCCCAAAAACACTTACATAAATGAAAGCACTGGTAGTAAAAGAAAGTATAGTTTGTATTAAGATAACAAAATAATCCTCCTACTAAAGTGCACATCAATTTCCATGTACAAGAAGGAAGTGCCAATAACAATTCCTTTTATCTGTTGATAATATCATTTAAATAAAGGGGATGCATCCCCACCTCCTAGATGAATGGAACATAGTTTGATATTTGTGCTAATTGTATTTAACTTAATATTTGGTTCCTTAGATGACAATTTTGATGATGCTTGTTGATGTTCAATGTCTATGCTATATGGCAGTACAATAGTTTCCACTAATAAGGATCTTTTTCTCCTAATGAGAAATCTCGTGATTCTCCCATTTAGGATAACAAATCAAATTAAGATTTGTCTTATCACGCCTTATAGTCACTAGAGTCAATGATCCCTCATAATCTTCATTAGTTGCAATTTGCTTATTTGAATTTATTCCATTCAAATCTCTGGATCTACTAACTTAATTAACTTTTGCAGTTTTTTTTTTTTGAAAGAAATGCAATAAAATTGCATTAAAGAGGAAACTAGTAATTACAATTAGTAAGAGGATCACATTCTTCCTTGATTAAACTAGACAACAAGGAAGGAATTTGATCAAAAGCAAGACTATCAAAAAAGAAACTCTTCTCCAATGCTAAAGTAGCACAACAATTAGCTACCTTATTACATCTTCTATTAGCATGGAGAAAAAATACTTTATTAAAATCATTAAGAAAAAACAACTCTTTATTAGGCCAACTATCAACATACCATTCACCCTTCTTCAAAGAATCTTGAATGAATTTGATCACATTGGCACTATCACTTTCAATGATTAATCCTTTGCATTCAAGCATCCAGGTTTTCAAAAATTCCCTAACCGAGAACACAGCTTCAAGTTCCAATTGAGAAATATCCCAGTGAGATCCCATCTTTCCAAAAGCACTTATAAACCTGCCTTTGTGATCTCTTAAGACCGCACCAACTACATCCAAATTTGATTTAAGCAAAGCAGCATCAACATTGATTTTGATCCATTCTTTCGGTGGAGGGCACCAAGTGCTTTGAGACTCCCTTGGGAGATTAGCACCCCAACAAGAAAGATGAGGACCGGAATTTGAAATGGCTGTGAACAAAGCATTAGAAGCGACCACTGAACTTGGTAAAGCACCCTTCCCATGCTTCACATTATTCCTATTCTTCCATGAATGGTAAACTATATTACAATAAATCTGTGCAACTCCATATTTTTCCTTTGCAATGCATTTTAATCCCTGTAAACAACTGTCAAGTGAATTGTAAACCGGGATAGGAATGCCCCATTCAACCATTCTTGCTATAACATCAGTCATATGTTTGCAATGCACCATTATATGCTCATAAGATTCACATTCATTGCAACCTCTCGGACATGAATCATCAGATGCAATATTACGCCTCTTCAAGAAAACATTAGTTGGAATGCCTGCCTTCCACAATCTCCACCAAAAAACTTCTACTTTCTTCTTAAGCTTCAGTTTCTGTAACCAAGAAAAAAAATCTATATCTTCCATATTAAATCTGTTAATGAGAATCTGCTCATACACCAATGCTGAGACCGTTTTGCCTGAGCATTTCTTCATCAATTCCAACTGGTCTTCACCTTCAAAATCAATATGAACTTGACTAATCAAGTGGACCAAATCTGGGTGAAAAAAAATCTATAACTTCTTGTAGTCCCATAAACTGATACTAAGAATAAATTGTTGTACATAAACTCCATCCAATGAATTGCAATCAATGAATGTAGGACATATGTTGAGACATCTATCAAGAATCCATGTATCATTTAGAACATTAACCTTATCACCCTTCTCTATACTCCACCGAACGGCCATCTTCAAGCATTTACCACCATCAACCAGAATTTTCCAAGCTGTTGAGTTGATTTTTCTTTGAGCTCCATTCAACACATCATTGCCATATCTTGCCGCCATAACACGATGAAACAGGGATTGTGGTTTCTGGATAAAGTTCCAAGCCAATTTGGAACGAAGTGAACCGATTTTGTCAAGTGGTGAATGTACTCCCAATCCTCCATAACATCTTGGTTTACAAATTTCTTTCCACGCCACATAGTGCATACCTTTACTTTCCTCCTTTTTATGCCAAAGAAAACTTCTACAAAGTTTTTCTACCTCAAATAAAACCCTCTTGGGTACCATAGAATGAGTTATTAAAATATTAGGCAGTGATAACAAGGAGCTGTCTATAAGAATCAACTTCCCACCTAAGGAGAGGGACTTCTTGCTCCAGGCATTGAGCTTGTCCGTCACATTGCACAAAATATCTTGAAAATCAGCAATTTTAACTCTATTAAGAGTTATCTTAATTCCCAAATACTTCATATCTTTAACAACTTTAAAACCAAGAACTCTAGCAATCTTTTTTTTTCATAGAATATTTAACAGCCTTTCCAAACATCTTTTGAGATTTTTTAACATTTATTTTTTGCCTAGTCCACCTGCAAAAATCTTCCACAATATTCCTCAAATTCTTTGCTAATTCCACATTTGCATTAGAAAAGATCAAAACATCATCTGCGTACAAAAGGTGGGTAACAATAGGACCCCTGGGAGAAATCTGAATACCAAGCTTTTGTCCTTTTTGCATAATAGAATTTGATAAGAGTTGAGCACATAAGATAAAAAGGTATGGAGATAATGGGCATTCTTGACGGAACCCACTATGAGCATCAATCCAACTAGAATTCTTCCCATTGATAATAATGGAAAAACTAACATCTACCACACATTCCATAACAAGTTTAGAAAAAGCAATAGGAAAGCCATACCAATCAAGAACATACCAAATAGAAGTCCAACTCATGCTATCATAAGCTTGCTCCATGTCAAGTTTAATAGCCATCAATCCCTTCTTATTCTTTGAGATTTTGAATTTGTGAAACACCTCTTGGGCAAAAAGACAATGATCTACAATAGATCTACCATGAACAAAAGCCACCTGTTCTTCTGAAATCAACTTTGAAATAATCTTCTTCAATCTATTAACCGACATTGTAGCCACAATCTTGTAGTTGGTTTGACAAAGGCTAATCGGCCTATAATTTGATGGAATCAAAGGACTTTTAATTTTAGGAAACAAAACAATCAACATCTTCTTCCACTCCTCATGCATATGATAGGAATTAAAAAAACTGTTCATAGCCTTCCAAAGAGTTTCACCTACTATGCTCCAATAGCTTTTGTAGAATGAGTAAGTAACCCCATCTAGTCCAGGAGATTTGTTGTTGCCTTGCTGAAAAACAGAGTTTTGTAGCTCCAAAATAGAAAATTCTGCATTAAGAATCGTGATATCTTCCTCAGAAATTTTCTGAGAATAAAAAACTACAGGCTAATTCGAGATAATGCAATCCCTATTTTTCCATTTTTTCCAAAAAAACTGGTAAAAACTCTTTCAATTTGTTCATCTTCATCATATACATTGTTTAGTTCATCTCTGATTTGATTTATTCTGTTCCCTTTTCTTCTAGCCGTGGCATAACAATGGAACAAATGGAATTAGTATCACCTTCTTCATGCCACCTAACAATGGAACAAATTGGAATTAGTATCGCCTTCTTCATGCCACCTAACCTTAGCCCTTTGATTCCACCAAGTGGAGAGTCTCTTCAATGTGACATTAAGTTCATGTACTTTACTTCTTAAAGTCACCAGGTCATCACCCGACCAATTTACTCCTAGTGCTTCTTTGTTTTGAAGTTCCAGTATTTCTTGTTTCAACTTTTCCTTCAATATATTTAAATCCCTGCATTTGTTCTTATTCCAAAAGAATAGAGCTTTAAGAGTGCGACTGAGCTTTCTTTGCATGATCACGGCTTCATCACCCGAGTCCTTTTTGTTCCAAGAGTGAAAAACAATACTCTTGGATGCTGGATAAGACCTCCAAGTATCTTCAAATCTGATATTCTTTGATTTGAACTGCACGTTAACATCTATTTTAAGAACAATTGGATAATGGTCCGACTCCAGTCTCATTAGATGTCTAGTAACTGCTACCGAATTTTTCTAAATAGCAATAGAATTAGCCAAACACCTGTCTAATCTCTCCCAGATACGAGAGTTCCCCTCCTTGTTGTTACACCAGGTGAATCTAGGTCCCACAAATCCTATATCATGAAAATGAGCATTCATCATGAAACCTTTCATCTCCCTAGGTCCCTTAGAGAATAAGAATCTCTTTCCTCCTTTCTTATCTTCTTTGTTGATAATACAATTGAAATCTCCTCCTATAATAGAAGGAATGTCATTTATCAAATATTTTTCCAATTGTTTCCAAAGTTCACTTCTCTCCTTGCAGCATCTACTACCATACACACCAGCAATTCTCCAAGTTCCAAGTTCCATAATCTCCTTTCTATCAATGCTAGATAATTTTGTCTCCATAAGTCCAACAAAAAAAACTCCATGTTCCTTAACAACTTCTTTCAAATACAAGGAAGCCTCCCTTTTTCTTGCTCCCTTGTAATTCCAAAATAAAATGGAAGACATTTCAAAAAAGTAAAGAAGATATCCCCCCACTGTTGGGATTCGACCTTCCAACCTTTTTGTTCTTCTTGAGATCAATTTCAACCGGTCCTAAGGATCTCAATTCCTTAGCTAACTTGACCTTGGTCAAACTAATTTGAGATCCCAAATCACTACACTTTCCTTCAACAGCTGTAACAACATCATTTTTATCCACGGTTATATCTTCTTCAGCATTTAACTCTTTATTTTCATCCATAGCTTTCTCAGACAATGCAGCAAATCTGTTGTTAGTGGTTGTCTTACATTTCTCAGCAACCTCAGTAGAAACCACCATAATAACTTTTGCGGTATGCTGATCAATCTGCATTCTTGATATCGTGGTCATATTTACCTTTTCCATATTGGGATCCCTCTTCTTATTCAATACAGGTTTATATAATCATCCATAAATAAGGTTATAAGGGATATAATGATCTTCATTATAAGGCACCTACTTCTTTTAGTAATAAGAAACAACTCTATTCATCTCACTCCCATTTGTTTGACCTTTTAGCTTAGAATTAGAGACCTTATTTGTTATATTAACATTTGTTTCTTGGGTTAGGCACTGAGGGCTTTTACGATCCAGTAACCCATAATTGATACAAAAACTTGATGTACCTTCATGTTCTACATTTTGGAAGAATAACCCATAAATACCTTATACCCATACTCACGTTAAAAACTTTTTTGTTAGATAAATTCTAATACTTATTCTAACATATTTACTTCTTCCTTAATTATTAGTATGATCATCCATAAAGGACGTCCAATCATCGTAGCAATAAGAGCTATATTCAAATTGTCCCATTAAAGGCGAGATATTTGTGAAAAGAGAACCCAAACCAGAGTAGTTAAACATTATGAGGAATTTGGAGAGAAAGATGGTGACCATTTATTGATGGAAATGAATTAACTAATTACAAACCAAGATCCCTAATAATAATTTTGTCTCTTAATTCAAAAGAATAAATTACTTTTTTTTTTTTTGGGGGGGGGGGACCCACATTAGGGGCCTATGCATTGATTAAAATTAAGTTATAAGGTTCTTAGATGGGGTCTCGAGCTCACTATTGCTCTAAAAATCTAGAAAAAAAATCTAAAATAGAACCTACGAGCTCCAGATCCCTACTATCAAAAATTATAATGAAACCTAAGTACAATCTAGGGTGGCATGAAGCCATTACCCCAAAATTAGGAAAACTCATTAGATATACTTGAAGTAGGAACTCTTCTCCAAAAAAATCAAGATGCTAATAATGGCAAGCAAAAAAGCTTGAAATCATCTACATTATGTAGCCCAAATGAAAATAGAAGCCCACAAAAAAGTATTGCATAACATTAGATAAGACAACACTTACCTGTAAAAGAACACTACAAAGGGACTATGAAAATAGGGTAACAACAATGCCAAAACACACAATATGAACCTTAAAACAACAGGTATGTAAAAAGGAACAAAAAATGAAAAACACACCCACCAAAAAAAAAAAAAAAAAAACAAAAGGCAGCAAACCCATTTATCATATACATACAATAAATGCTCATTTAAAAGAGAGATGACCATGTAATACAAATCACAATAGTAACAAACTGCCCTATTCTAACACACCAAATAATACAGAAATAACTTATCCCTGCCAAAATTCATCAGCTCAAATATATTGATCATATTTGTGCACATTGAACAATAAACCATAATCAAGACACTAAGTAAAGAAGCAGACCAACCAACAGTGTAAACAATAATAGCAGTAATAGAGATACCAATATTCATAGCTAATTAAAACTAGGACAACAAAGACCATAAATTGGTCGACATCTAGGTCCGCCAAATCAAAATCCAGAAATTATAGATATCAAAACTTATAAAATTCATCTAACAGGACCCATTAAACACATACAGAATACCAACAAAGAATAAGACAATAGATTTCAAGCTAATGAAATAATCCACAAAAACCAAATTAATATTTTAAGTGATTAAAAATTAAATTTTAGTAGCACACCACTAACAACAACCAAAGTTAATAATGATCCTCCCCCAAAGGACAAACAATGTAATAAGAAGATGACAACTATGTAGACAAATGTATCTAACATGGATAGCAATAAACCAATAGTAGAGAATACCACAACCAATCGGCTCCACCACATAAAAAATAAAACTAATGAGGATATTATTACGAATATGGATCCAGGAATCATAATTTTGATGATATAAATATTTCTGACACTTTTATTTTTTTATGATTTCCCTGCCTACTAACGTTTCAGGTCCACAAGATCAAATTACAAATCAAGCCAGCTCAAGATTGGGTAGATTAGGGCTGAGTCAGTCTGTAAGTCTATGTCAAGTGCCTTTACCTTTTATTGAATCAAATGTAATAAAGTGGGCCATGATGCTAAGTAATCTTTCCCACACACACTCAAGGGAAAAAAATTCTACCTATTTTAGAGTTTTCTATTTTTGATCATATCGTCTGGGTCGATCCAAAATTGTCCTAGACGATCAGTTAAAAATAGAAACCCTAATTAGGGCATCCTGGTTAAGGCAACTAAAATTAAGAAAATCATCCTGGACGATATTAGCATCATCCAGAATGATATGCTCAAATAAGAAAGAATCATCTGCCAACTCTTTAAGGCATGTTATTATTTTTGGACATTATCTAAGATATTGTCTTGGACGATGCTTCTCAATTAGGCGTGCTCTCACCAAAGACCTCTTGAGAGCAAGTGGTACGTGGATAGTGGATGATTAAGATACATGACTAGAGATGCTAATCAATTCATTTTGCTGAAGGCCAGGGCTAGAGGTAATGTCACTCTTGGAGATAACACCACCATGAATGTGGAGGGCGCAGATATAATTAGAAACTTGAAGAATCTTTTGATTGAAAATGTTTTGCTTATATATGGACTAAAACATAACTTACTCAACATCAGTCAACTTTGCGATAAGGGTTTTATTAAAAAAATTTGGAAAATATATGCATCATTAGCTTGAATAACAATATTATTTTGCAGGAAAAAAGGATTAATAATGTTTATATTCTTAATTTAAACAACATTGAATGTGCTACTTCATTTTGCTTAAATACTATCGCTGATGAGTCTGGGTTGTGACATAAGTGGTAATGTCATGCTAGTATGAAAATTCTTAAGAGAGTGACCCAAAAAGACCTAGTTAGAGGTGTCTCCAAGCTTAAGTTCACTGACCACATGTGTGATGCTTGTTAACAAGGGAAGCAAGTCTAATCCTCTTTCTATTCCATTAAGGATATTGACACCTCTAGACCTTTAGAAGTCCTTCACATGAATTTATTTGAACCCATTAACACTATCAACTTAGGGGAAAAAGTCTATGGATTTATGAATGTCGATGACTACTTAAGTTTCAGTTGGATTAAATTTTTGTCACTTAAGAGTGAGTCTTTTGATGAATTTAGATCCTTCTCCACTTGGATTTAGAAAAATCATGGTTATGAGATCTTGACCATCCATAATGACCATGGTGGAGAGTTTGAAAATGAGAGATTTAGAGACTTTTGTGAGGATAAAGGGATTATTCACAACCTCTCAGCTCCTAGGATCCCTCAGTAGAACGGGGTAGCAAAAAGGAAGAACATGACCTTAGTTGAAGTTTCTAGAGCCGTGCTTGCTGAGTATTCACTTCTAAAATACTTTTGGGCTGAAGCAGTAAACATAACTTATTATGTGTTGAATAGGGTTAATATTAGAGCCAAACTGGATAAGACACCTTATGAGATCATTACGGGTAGGGCACCCATCCTTTCTCACATCCATGGCTTTTGCAATAAGGTTTTCATTCTTAATAATGAGAAGTTACCCTTAGGAAAATTTGACCCAAAATCTAATGAAGGAGTGTTCTTAGGATATTCAAGTGTTAGGAAATTCTTTTGGGTGTTTAATAAGAGGACTTTGGTGGTGGAGGAAACTACTCATGTAGTATTTGGTGAATCTGATCCTAAGAAGTCTAGAGTTGAGGATGAAATGAAATTGGAGAGATTACTCAAGGAGTTAAAAATTTGGAGAAAAGGATAGAGCCTCAAAATACTGAAGGAGTAGGTAAGATTACATAAGCAATAGAAAATACAATTATGGAGGAAAGGGTAGAACCTAGACACACTTTGCCTAAAGATTAGAGATATTCTTTGAGTCATTCTAAAGAATTGATCTGAGGAGACCCTTCTAAAGGTGTTAGAACAAAGCATCGACTTAGGAAGGAAGTGAACCACTCTTCCTTTATCTCAATGATTGAATCCACTAACATAAATCAAGCCCTATCTGATTAATTTTGGATCTTAGCCATGTAAGAAAAACATAACCAATTTGTGAGGAATGTTGTTTAGGAGTTGGTAGAAAGACCTAAGAATCAAAGTATGGTAGGAACCAAATGGGTCTTTAAGAATAAAATGAATGATTTTTATGTGGTGGTTAGGAATAAGACAAGATTGGTGGCTAAGGGGTACAACCAAATAGAAGGGATTGATTTTGAGGAGACTTTTGCCCCTGTAGCTAGATTGGAAGCCATTAGAGTGATTCCAGCCTTTGTCTGTTATAATAGATTTAAGCTTTTCTAAATAGACATCAAGAGTGCCTTTTTAAATAGGGTGATAAAAGAAGATGTGTTTGTAAAACAACACCTAGGGTTTAAGAGTTCCCAATTTTCTAATCATATTTATAAATTAAAAAAAGGCCTTATATGGATTAAAATAAGTACCCAGAGCTTTGTATGAGAGGCTTAGCATATTCGTACAAGAGAGGGAGTTTGTTAAGGGGAGTGTAGGCACCACCATATTTCTGATAAAAGTAGGAGATGCATTACTCATTATTCAGATCTATATTGATTACATACTTTTTGGATCTTCTAATAAAAAGCTATATAATTATTTTTCTAAAATAATGACCAAGGAATTTGAGATGAGTATGATGGGAGAGATGTCATACTTTTTGGGGTTTATCATAAGACAATTGGTACAACATTTCTTTTGAGATTATTGGATATTCTAATTCTAATTTTGCAAGATGTAGGGTGGATAGAAAGAGCACTTATGGTACTTGCCAATTCATTGGATAGTTCTTAGTCTCATGATCGAGTAGAAAATAAAACTCTATTGAACTTTTCACTGTTGAAGCTGAGTACATTGCATTAGGAAGTTGTGTGGCCCAAGTCCTTTTGTTAAAGCAACAAATTCTAGATTTAGGATTACATGAAAGCAAAATTTTAATCCTATTTGACAATACTAGTGCCCTCTGCATCTCTAAGAATCCTATCCAACATTTAAGTACCGAACAT
Source organism: Dendrobium huoshanense (assembly GCA_016618105.1). Taxonomy (NCBI): domain Eukaryota; kingdom Viridiplantae; phylum Streptophyta; class Magnoliopsida; order Asparagales; family Orchidaceae; genus Dendrobium; species Dendrobium huoshanense. Next base: position 10,981,439 of record CM028345.1, on the reverse strand, counting down.
ATTGACATAAGACATCATTTTATTAGGGACCATGTTATAAAAAAGATATTAAGTTACACAATGTGGCAACTGAGAATCAACTAGCTAACATCTTTACTAAACCACTAGCCTTCGACACATTCAGCATCTTAAGGACCAAATTGGGTGTGATTGACATAAATGCATGAACTTGATGCTTACTAAAATCTGAATTTTATGTTTTTGGATATGTTGTTCGTTGTTTTCTTTTCTTTCTTTTATTTCTAGCTTTTCTTTTGTCTTTAGTTTTAATTGTTGATTATTATTATTTTTGTATTTTCATTTTTATTTTTTTAGTTTCCTTTTTTTTGTTTTTTCTTTTTTCATTTGGTCACTCCTGAAATGAAATTTTATGCCTTATTTTTATTTTTAAAATTTTGTAGTTAATATTTGAGATCCCTAAAATAGCTAAAGGGAGAAACACTTTTGATTGTTTCCCTTCCTCTAACTTCATTTAGCTGTATAATTTTTTTTTTCTAAATAAAAGTATATCTTTATGATTGAGAACTTTTCTATCATGCTACAGTAATCTATCTTATATAAGTAATGTTAAAAGTCATTAAATAACTTTCAAGCTTTCATAATCTTGTCGTTGCATTTATCATATGAATTTGATTTTGCTTTGTATTTTACTCTTCTTTATATAAGAGAATGAGTTATTCTTCTCTAATATCTAGAAGATAGTCTCAAAATTGAGAGTATTTAAAAGTTTCAAAAGGGAGCTAGCTTGCAAAAACGATAAGAGACATAATAAAATGAGCCCAAAAAGAAGAAAAATTGAAAATATGCACAATGATCGCCAAAAAATGAAAGATACACAAAGTGAATAAAAAATTAAAAGATACATAAAGAGTGCCATCCAATTGACAAGAGGCATAAAATGAGCCCACAAGAAAGCAAGCTTCCTTCTCTTTCAAACCTTTAAACCATAGAAGAATTCATGTATTCCTTGATATTTTCAAAGGTTTCATTTCAAAATTCATTATTGTGACTAACTACTTTGGTATAATATTCTATAAGATATTTTTTTGGAACTAAATTTTGGACGGATCACTTTTTCTTATCCAATTGATTTTTTTTTAAGTTAGATCTTTGTTTTCAAAAGATTATTTGCCCTATAAGAAGTTCGAGCTAATAGGATCGTTGTTTCACCATTTTTAATATTTTGATGATGTTAACTCATTTTTCTTATAAATTTTTAATTCAATCACATGAAAAATTTATCATATTCATGCTTTGATTAAAAAAAACTTTGTTTATAATTCTTTTTATCATTTTTATTATCTTTTTATTATTTTATATTCTATTTATTTAATTTTATTTTTATTTTGGGGCACCTTCTTATCACCTCCCTCCATCATCAAAATTTCAATTTTTTGGTCACATCATCTTAGATGATAATCTTATCATCCTGGAAGATATCTTCACAGCACCTCTCAACTTCCATTTAATAATTGATATGACTTTTTCATTTACGATAATCCTGGATGATCCATTATCATCCCAAACAATCTGATTATATTCTACTTCAATTATTTGTTATCAGCCTGGATGATCCTCATCATCCTAGACAATCTTCTAAAATTTTGCTCAATTATTGGTGCTCGTCAAAAATGATCCACCTGTTCATCTTGGATGATCCACATGGCTTAAAATGTTATATGTTTTAAATTCATTTGTACGATCCATTATTGTCGATTATTCTGGATGATCCACCTAATCATCCTGGGCGATATACTTTTTCAATGGTCCTTTAGCTTGACTCCTTAGGATGATCGCCTGTGTCTAAACATCATGGATAATGTCTAATCGCCTTAGATTATATAACCACTTTTTTGACCAATCTTCCCAAATGCAATAATTTTTCCTGATCATCCTAGATAATTTTGTGATCATCCTAGATATTCTGGCCAATTATAAAAGCCAGCCTTAAACATTTTCTCACCATAAATCTTTCTATTCCTATTTTCTCTCACTTATCCTCTTATATTTTTGTTAATGGCGGGTGTCAAGCACTCTAGAATGTTGGCTAGAAGTTCTTTGAGGGCCACTATTGACCCTCGATTAACTGAGGCGACTGATCAAGCTGCTTATCTTTGCTATAAGATAGTCGAGATCATTATATCTAGGACTGTCAACCCTCATACACTCACTTACCCTATTATTAATCTTCTTGCTCAAACCACCCTCACCTTCATCTTAACACTCGTGTTTTCCTTAAATTCTGAACTTCTTTTTGAATTTTTTATGAGCCTTAGGATAAACTCCTCATACACTGCCGTTCAATCTTCTGTCAATAAATACCCTAGGGAAATTATCTATCAAGACTGCAATGAACTCCTCAACTGTCCACTACTGGAGACAAGCTTCTCCTCTTATCTCAAGATCTTGATTATGACTGAATTCCTACCAATCACCTTCTGAGAAACATGCATGTCTCTTATCATGTTAGGGAGTCTAGCACCTTACTCAAAGATGTTAGGATAATCCAACATGTACTTCGCACCTTAGTTATTCCCAAAGATGGTGATCATGTCCATATCACTCCTCTCCTTTCGACCCCACCTTCTATATCATGGCCAATAAGGAAATTCAATGCTGGTGATCTTTTTTTCTATTACATTAAGAATCTCACTAGTATTAGGGATCCAAGGCATCGAAGGAAGCCTAACCATGCCTTAGGACACATCATAGCCTATGTCCAGGAAACTAAGTATAATCTTCAGTATCCTTACCCACCTAATTTTCAGAATGCCTTATACACCAACAACTCATTCCACATTCTTTATAGTTCTCATCTCCACCTGGAGCATGAGGAAGGTGAAGGAACTAAGGAGGAAGCTGCTCCTGCACCTGCTCTGATCTGCCATCACTCACAACTAGATAAGCTGGTGAAGTGATTCGACTAGTGGGAGGCAGGGTTCAACTCTTACGTTGTTGCATAGGAGCAACAACATATGGAGGATGTCGCTATATTTGATTCATATGTAGCACACCAGCATCAGCAACATGACTAGGACATGGTATGGTTTGGGGAATAGTTCACTACTACTTTTTAATTTCTTTCAGCCACCACCATCACCTCCTTCTGATGATCAGGGCCCATCGTACTTATAGTTTTTTTTCCCTATGTCATTTTTTGTGATGTTATTTATTTCTTTTTGTATTTTATATTATATTTTTCTTTTCTAGTTTCCTCGTCCTTTTAATGAAGTCAAAAGGGGGAGTCGTGACAGTGTTTATGTTGTTTCATTGTACTTTTTTTACTACTGTCGTTTAGTCTTTATACCACCTATTTGATTCTAGTAAAATTTGCAACGCTTGGTTCACACTGTTTTTGTTAATGTTATGTTTCATTTAACTACTTAAGTTGAATTTTCTACCAAATATTTGCCATCATAAAAAGGGGGGAGATTGTTGTGAATCTGGATTCAGAAATTGTAATTTTGTTGATAGAAAACATTTTTGACACTTCTATTTTTCTATGATTTCCCTACCTACTAATGTTTCATGGCCACAAGATCAAATTGCAAATCAAGCCAGCTCAAGATTGGGTCGATTAGGATTGAGTTAGTCTGTAAGTGTACATAAAGTGTCTTTACCTTTTCTTGAGTCAAATGCAACAAAGTGGGTCCTGATGCTAAGTAAGCTTTCACATACACACCCAAGAGAAAAATTTTATCTATTTTAGAGTTTTCTATTTTTGATCATATCTTCCAAGATGATTAGTTAAAAATAGGGCATCCTGGTTAAGGCAGCCAAAATTAAGCAAATCATTCTAGACAATATTAGCATCATCGTGGATGATATGCTCAAATTAGAAAAAATCAACAACCAACTCTTTTAGGAATGTTATTATTTTATGACATCATCCAGGACATCATCCTGGATGATGCATTTCATCTATGCGTAAATTAGTTTGATGATTAAGAAAAGTAATTAAGGTTTGATTGATCGATCATATTGTCCTGGATGATCTTAGGACCAACCTAGACGATCAATTATACAAACCTTTGTTTCTTATTGAAAGACTAGAATTATGTTCTGGATGATATATATTTATTTGAACTAATCATATGGGATGATCCAAAAATTATCTCGGACGATCAATTATTTTTTCATCATTTAAACCACTAAAGTTCGGCCAAACAAAGCAATGGTTTGAATGATATTCAACATCTTGAACTAATCGTATAGGACAATCATGAAATCATCCTAGATGATCAGTTATTTTTTCATCATCTAGATAGGTAAATTCTGGCTGGACAAAGTGATGGTCTGGATAATATTTGATTTCTTGAACTAATTGTACAGGATGATGTCCTTCATCCTAAACGATTAGAACAAACAAACCTTTTAATCCTTAAGCTGCCCCTAGATCATCCTGAATAATTGAGCTTAATTTGTATTGATCTTACAGGATGATCCGACGATTATCTAGGATGATCTTTGTCAATTAATTACAATTTAGCAAAAATTTGAATCCCTTTTATATTAGATCTCTTGTTTACTCAAGATGAGATCTTTTGCTGTAGTCCTTACCTGAGAGTGTCAAGTGGAGAGGGAGAGCTTGAGAGAGATAGAGAGAGAGAGAGAGAGAGAGAGAGAGGATCTTGTGAGGGGGAGTTATGAGGGTTTCATAAAGGTTGCTCCAAGCAAGGATCCACATCGTCTTCACTAATCGTCATCCCTGGTTCCTTGGAGGTTCTAGAGAGATATACTTTAGCGATTGATCGAGGTTCTCTACTTGCTTTAGGAGGAAGCAAAAGGAGTTGGGTTCTCTTCCGTATTTAAGAGGAAGTGAAAGGAGTTGGGTTCTCTGCCTCGTTGGGGTAAGTGGAAAGGAGTTTTATCCAGGCTTCTCTGCCTTATCGTCGGAGCAAAAGGAGAGTTACAGTATTTAGTGCAATACGTAGAGGAGAGGCCTCGGGGAGTGGACGTAGGTCAAGTTGATCGAACCACTATAAAATCTAATGTGTTTTTTCTTATTGCATTTCCACATTTAATTTTTGCATTTTATTTTCTAGTGAATGATTATTTGGTTTGTAGTTTTAAATATTTCAAAAGACTGTGATTTATTTTTGAGAATTTTTAAAATACCAATTCACACCCTTTATTGGTTAGCCTCGGGCAAGTTCATAAGGACTTAACATCCCTAAAGAACATTCAGCTACAATATCTGAACCTACAAAATGAGAAAAATAACAAAGTGCTAAAACCAAGAACCACCACACACATGACAAAGAAATAACCTATAATCAAAGGATGAACAAATGAATAACAAGTGATTATCAACCTTTGGTGTATAGTATCATTTGAATCATGATGCTAAGGATCTAACTGCCCCTCCAATTTGATCCAAGTCCCACCCAGGGAATGAAAAGCACCATACCAAAAATTTTGACAAAAGTAAATATAATAGTTACAACACCAAAGGGAGAGTTGACAATCAGCTCGTATAAAATTCTATTTATTCTCACAAATCCTACTAGAATCCTAAATGAATCTCTAACAAATCAAAACCAGACCAGACAGACCCAATATAAACACCTCACTAATCTAAGATCAACAACTCTTTAACTAATAAAGAAAATGGAAAAATAGGAAATATATCACAAAACACCATAAAGAAACCACTGCTCCCTCTTGATATAGAATAAGATGAGTAGCAGTTGACTATCTAGCCATAAAGCAGGACATTTCAATCATTGCCAGAAGGATTCACAACTAAAATAACAAAAAAAGTTAAATACCAAAAGGAAGGAAACAAAAGTATATCATAATTTCCTAAGAAGTTAAAACTAGTAAAAATATACAACAAAATATAGATCAAGGGAATGATGGAGGATAAATAACAATAAATTTCAAACATATGGAATAAACACTTTATCTAATATTTGAGGCCGTTTAAAACAAGCGACAAAATGTGATAAAATAAGTAAATAAGGAATTCCATATTACAAAAAAAATAACAAGCCAATAATTACAAGCGTTCCTTTATCTATATATATGAGAGATATTGACATTTTATTGATTTATATACTACTTAATTTCTCTTAGAAGATGGAAAAGATCAAGGCATCAGGTTTTATCATTCATGTCTTTTAAATGATAAATATTTTGAATCTAATTTCAGGGAATAGAATTTTGATGATAACAAATACTTTTGTTTCTCTACGACTGCCTTGCCTACTAATATTTCAGGTTCATAAGATCAAATTGCAATTTGAACTAGCTCAAGATTAGGTAGACTAGGTCTGAGTCAGTTTATTTCCTTTTTCCTTTTTTGAGTCTATTATAAATGATGTGGTTCCTGATGCTAAGTAACCTTGCATGCACACACTTGGGGGAATTTTTTTGTCTGATTTAGAGTTTTCTATTTTTTCTCACATCATCTGGAATGTTCCACAAATCGACCAGGATGATCAGTTAAAAATAGAAACCCTAATTAGGGCATTATGTTTAAGGCAACCGTCATTAAGCTCATCATCCTGGATGATAGGTTCAAATCATAAAGAATTAACCGCCATATCTATTTAGGTATTATTTATTTTTGTTCATCATCCAGGACGATGTCCTAGACGATGTAATATAATTATACCAAAATTAATCTTGTAATTAAGAACGTAATTAAGGTTTGATTGCTCGATCGTATCATCCTGAACAATCGTAGAATTGGCCAGGATGATTAGTTCAAAAAAAAACCTTAGTTGTTCCTGGATGATCACACAATGGCCAGCTATTATTCTGGGCGATGCTTTGGAAAATTTTCACGAATTTGAACTCATCATCTTGGATGATCATGAGATTGGCCTAGACGATCAAGATATTTTTTCATCGTCCAAACATCCATTCAGTGTGATTATCTAGATGATATTCAATGATTTATACTAATCATACAGGATGATATTAAAGCAACTTGGATGCTATGAATAAAAACCTTCTAATCATCCCAAATCATCCTAGCTGATTGAGCTTAATTTTCACTAATCATACATGATGATATTTAAATCATCTTGGATGACAAATTTGGTTTTTTGAAATTAAGAGCTATTCCAAAGCTCTTCTATTTAAGACCTCCAGTTCCTTTCAAGATATCATCTTTTGCTACTATCTTGACCTGAGAGAGCCTAGAGGAGAGGGAGAGAGGGAGAGAAAGAGCAAGGATCTTGTGAGGTAGAGTTTGTAAGGGGTTTTACAAAGGTTGCTCCAAGAAAGGATCCAAGACATCTTCTATGATCTTCATCCCTTGTTCTTATAGGTTCCAGGGAGGTCTACTTCAGCAATCAATCAAGATTCTTTGTCTGCTTCAGGAGGAAGCAAAAGTAGTTGGGTTCTCTGCCTCACCGGTGTCGGTGGAAAGGAGGTTTTGTAAAGGCTTCTCCGCCTTGCTGTGGGTGTGAAAGGAGAGTCACTGAGTTTAGTGCAATACTCAGAGGGCACCTCCGGGGAGTAGACGTAGGTCGAGTTGACCGAATAACTATAAATTTTTGTGTTCTTTACTATTACTTTTTCCGCATTTAATTTCCACACTTTAAATTTCTTTGTGGTGAATTTGGAATAGATTGTGTGTAACTTATGAAGGAACCAATCAAGTTAAATAATATAGGTTGAATATTTTATTGCATGACTACAAACTTTTTTATATGAAATCTTCTGAAATAATTTTTAACATGTATATTAGGTTTACTCAAATTGTCACCTCATTGTATGCTTTAGGAAGATAGCTAACTAATTACAAAAGAGTCTTAAGCTTGTACCTCGAGTAAGTGTTTTTTGTTGGAGACTTAGCATCAACGCTATTCCTTCTAATGCATTCCTGAATCACAGAAGTCTGTCAAGGATTGAGACCTGCCTGAGAGGTTGCAATTCTGTGGAAAATCAGTTCCATATTGCGGTGAATTGTCATAAACTAATTCAAATTTTCAATGTTAAAAGAAGCTGGGGATTCTCTTTCCCTATTTTTAAATCATTTAAAGATTGTTCTAAAGATTTAAAGATAATGGCCTTTAAAGAACCGGTTATTGGTAACATCTACTATTCAGCAGTTTTCTTAAACTGGATCAATAGGAACAATGTAACTCATGGAGGAAATGAGGACAGCACCTCTTACTTAGCAGCTACTACTATCAGCATGGTTGTAGCTTCTTTTAAAGATAATTCAGTCAACTAGGAAACTAACCAGCCCTCAAAGCTGTCAAATTATTTGTTTCCTCCAACAATTGAATGGATTAAACTAAATATAGATGCATCTGTAAAAAGCAATTACAATGCAGGTATTGGTGGTGTCTTCCGTGACAATAGAGGAAGACTTCTTTGTGCATTCAGTATCAAATGTAAGCATTGAGATCAAGCTCAAATGGAAATGTCTGCTATATTATCTATAAAATCTTTTGTTCTTCAAGGCAGATATGATTTCAAGGGGATCATCATAGAAGGCGAAAATAAAAATATTATTGATTTTTTCAAAAAAATCTTTAATAAACAAATAGGTGATGAGGAAATTCAAGGTAACTTGGATTTTGCTTTCCTAGTAGAATTTAATCAAGTTCTTTTCCACTTTGCTCATAGAAATATCAATAAATTAGCAGACTTTTGTGCTAATTATGCTTGCTCATTTGATTTCTTTTGGGATGATCTTAGTAGTAATAAGGTTCCTCCTATTTTTTTCACCTTACTCAAGGAGGACTGTGATTGCGAAGCAATCACTTTGTTTTATGTAATTTTCTTATTCTAATAAAATCCTGCTCTATGCATTTCTTCAAAAAAAACTAATTATAAAAGAGTCAATAAAATTTTGAGATGCTTGCCTTCTTCTTTTGATGCTAAGATCACAACAATTACATAATTTAAAGATTTAAATACTTATTCTATTGATAATTAACTTGGATTACTCATTACTTTTGAGCAAGGGGTTAATCAAAGAAATCTTGATATAGGTGAGAAAAAGAAGAAGAAAACTGTGTCACTTAAGGCCAACAACATGGACACTTATTCTTTTGGATCTGAAAATGATGATGTTGTCTTCATCATTAGGCAATTTAAAAGCTTTTTAAGGAAGAACAACAAGTATTATTAGAAGTGGAAAAGAGGTAAGGATATCAAAAAATATATAAATCCTTCTGATGTTGTTTGTTTTAAATGCAGTAAGCCTGGACATGTTAAAGCTGATTGTCATACACTTATGGAGTACCCAAGCAAGGAGAAGGGCGAGGAGAAACCTAAATACAGGAAGGACAAGAAGCATTACCAAAAAGCTTTCTGGGTATATTTTGCATTTAACTCATCTGAGACTAAAGCTGAAGAGGAGATAACAAACATATGCATAATGGGTGATCATCTTGGTCAATCTGATCAAGAAGAAGTATGTGAACCAACCTATGATCAATTACTTGAAATTTTAAAAAAATTCATGCATCATATAAAAAACTTAAGAAAATGCAAGCTAGTTTAAAATTGGAGTTTTTGAATTTACAAAAAGAGCATGAAAGTTTAAGTAAAGATCCCACTCTACTATATAGCAATCACATGTCTTTACTAGGTGAATTTGATGATTTAAATAAAAAGCATTAAGATTTGGTGAGCATGATTCTTTGAAAGCATCCTACACCGCACTTGAATATGATTTTAAAACTCATAATGAAGAATCTGAGCATAAAAAGCAATATTTGAATGTTGATAAAGTTATTTTATAAAGTGCTAACTTGAGGTTTAAACCTAAATTGAATACACTTGAGAAAAATTTGAACACATCAACACTTGATCTAAAGCCAAAATTTAGGAAGAGGCATTATAACCTAAACATATTAGTAAATCCTTTTCCTGGAGTTAGATGTTTCTCATAATGTATGCTAGAGCACATTTCACATACTTGCTGTTAAGAGAGTTTCTATTTGCATGTTTTAAATCCTCGCAACTTGTATTATTTTGATGATTACAAATATTATTGTTTTATGTATAGATATATCCTAATACTTTTTGAAAGATTTTTTTTCGCTCTAGTGTGTACTAACATTTTAGGAAAATCAACTCAAAAGAATTCAAATCAAATTTAGCATCCAATCATTAGTAAATTAAAAGCTTTAAAAATGTTTTTGAATTGAGAGGGAGTAATTGTAATTGAGTGAATATTCACAACACACGCATATGGGGGAATAAATTTTGTGAATTGATCGTACGGGACGAACATAGTTCGTACGGGACGATCTTGTCAATTAACCCTTAGAAGAGCAATGGATCGAACAGGCAGTGAGAAAATTTTTCTAAGTCCTAATCGTCCATGATGAATTTAATATTCATCCTGAGATGAACGCCTCTGGATTCTCACATTACACTGTTCATCCAGACGAAATTTACCATTCGTCTCTAGACGAAACTGTCTGTTTAATATCGTACATGACGAAATTAAACCTTCGTATCTGGATGAAACTCTTTGTATAAAATCATCCAGGATGAAACTTGTTCGTCCCAGGATGAATCAAATCGACTTATCATAGTTGGTTACGTCCTGTAGGGATTTGGAAATTGACCTATGGAATAACCGTTTCGTATCGGACGAACCTAGTTTGTATGGGATGATGATCGTGTACGAACATAGTTCAAACCAATATACTTTAGGATCGTTTTTGACACTTTAAGTAAAATAGTACGGGATGATCCACGAACATACGGGACGATCCACTGCATACAAAATTGAAAATTTATAGTTTTTGGGCAGTTTTTCTTATCTTTCCTATATATAGTCCAAATTAGACTACCACAAAATCTTTTTTGGTCATTGATCTTCATGCCTATTGAAAGAAGATTCAAGGAGAGAGTGAGAGAGAGCATTCAAAGAAGGATTTATTCCACATGAGCTTAAAGGCTTTGCTTGGTGTTAAAAGGTAAGATTTCCTACTTGTGATTTGAGATTACTTCACTCTTTGCTTTCTTCCTTCTAGATTTCTTGTGAGGAGATCTGTCAAGGAGATCACCTTCTCTGCCCACACTAGGAGAGAGTGAAAGGATGAACGGTTCTCTGCCCACACTAGGAGAGTGTGAAAGGATGAAGGGTTCTCTTCCCATACTAGGAGAGTCTAAAAGGACGAAGGGTTCTCTGCCCACACTAGGAGACTGTGAAAGGACGAAGGCTTCTCTTCTCACACTAGGAGAGTGTGAAAGGATGGATGATTCTCGGCCAACACTGGGGATAGTGTAAAAGGATGAAGGTTCTCTGCCGCACCGGGTAGTGGTGGAAAGAGTGTTTGTAAAGGCTTCTCCGTCTTGCTATGGGTGCAAAAGGAGAGACACTTTTGGTATTAGTGCAATACTCAGAGGGTGCCTCTAGGGAGTGGATGTAGGTCTGATTTAGACCGAACCACTATAAATCATGTGTCATTTATTTTACTATTTTTTTATTTTCTGCATTTTACTGTTTAAAAAGTTATGTTTGAAAAACTTCTTTATAAAAATTCTAAAGTTATTTTCGGTTCAACTCATAAAAAAGAGAGATAATTTTTACCCACCAATTTACCCCCCCCCCCCCCCCCCTCCCCTCTTGATAGCCGTGGGACATTAACTTAGGTTTAGCAACCTATTCACTAGACTCAACAAGTGGTATCAGAGCTTTGTTTCAAAATCATAAGTTTAAACTACTTTTTGATTAACGTAGATGGCTAGCTTTGGAAACCAAAACACACCTGAGGGTTACTCTATTACTAGACCTCTACTGTTTGATAATATACCTTTTGATTTTTGGAAAACACGCATGTCAACTTTCTTATAATCACTTGATTATCATATGTGGATCTTAGTTCAGGAAGGTTATACAAAACCAACTAGATTAGTTGACGGAGTTAGGGTTGAAACACCTTTTGCAGACTGGACTGTAGAAGAATGTGACTTAGCACATCTAAATGCTAAATGTTTAAATATTTACTTTTGTGCTTTAAAATTCGAAAACTACATGCGGGTTTCCACTTGCAAATGAGGAAAAGACATATGGGATAGACTTTATATAACATATAAGGGGACTAATGAGGTTAAACAATCTAGACTAAATATCTTGTTGACTGATTATGAACTGTTTCACATGAAACCTAATGAATCCATTTCTGATATGTACACAAGATTTACTCAAATAGTCACCTCTTTGCATGCACTTGGTAGGGAACTAACGAATGCTAAAATGGTTAATAAGATTCTTCGTTGTTTACCTACTACTTATGATGGTAAAATTACTACAATTACAGAATCTAAAGATCTAAACATTTATTCAATTAACAATCTTCTTGGTTCACTTATTGCTTACGAGCAAGGAATTAGCCAAAGAAAGATTAATGCAGGTGAACCACGAAAGGAAAAGAACATAGCACTAAAAGTGGAAGAGTCTGAGAGTGAACACTCACAACCTGAGGATGAAGACGACATTGCATTAATGACTAGACAATACAAAAGCTTTCTAAAAAGGAAGCAGAAGAGATGCTAGCAATGGAATAGAGGTAAATTTAATTGAAATGACAATGTTTTTAATGAAGTAATTTGCTATGAATGCAGGAAATCTGGTCATATTAAAACTGATTACCCAAAACTCAAAGCCACTCCTACCAAGGAGAAGGTAGAGGAGAAACCAATTGTAATGAAGGGGAAGAAGAAGTTTCAAAAAGCTTTATGGGCGGCTCAGCTTTAGATTCATCAGAGACTGAAAAGGAAGAAGAAGTCACCAATCTTTGCTTGATGGCAGATAGTCTTGATCAGTCAGATCAAGAAGAGGTAAGTGACTTTACTTATGATGAATTATTTGAAGTTTTTGAACACATGCATGATGCATATAAGAAAATAAAAAAAATGCATGCTAGTCTAAGTTTACAATTTAAAGAACTTCAAAAGAAATGTGAAATCCTTAGGAAAGATCATGCCTTAATAGATGACAACCACATGAAACTACTCGATGAATTTGATGACTTGAATAAAAATCACGAGAATTTAAAATCATCCTATGCTAATCTTGAAAAAGAATTTAAAAAATTTAATGATGAATTAGAGAGCAAAATATATCAAATCAATTATACAAATCGAATCTTGGAAGATAGGAATTCATTTTATAAGTTGAAAATAAAATCTCTCGAGGATAATAGGATACCCCCCCAAAAAAAAAAACTTGAAGATTTTACAAATCCTAAATTTTATCCTAAATATATGGAATCTCTCAGAAGATAAACAAATGGTAGAAGACTTAGGAATCCTTTTCCTAATGTTAAATATAATAATTGTGGATTGTTTGGACATATAGCACACACCTGTACCTTGAAGATGAAAACTAATTTGGTGTGGAGCTAAGATGCATAAACCTAGACATATCATACATGCATCTGATTAAAAATTGCCAAAAAGAGAACCCAAACCTGTTTGGGTTCCCAAGTCTAACATTTAATATTTATGTAGGGTCGCTCTCACACAAGACCTTGTGAGAGCATATGGTACCTGGAAAGCGAATGTTCAAAGCATATGACTGGAGATACAGCTCAATTCATAACACTGGAAGCTAGGAGTGGAGGCAAGGTTACACTTGGAGATATTACCACAAAGAAGGTGGTTGGATCAGGTATGATTGGAAATCTTAAAAACTTTTTTATAGATAATGTGTTATTGGTTGAAGGCTTAAAGCATAACTTGATAAGTATAAGTTAGCTATGTGATAAGGGTTATAGTGTAAAATGTTTTCCTACTAGCTACATATTAAGCCTAAATGGTAAAGATGTTTTAAATGGTAAACAATGTTTATATGCTAGATTTAAATTGTATTCAGACTCCTACTGCTTTTTGTTTGAAATTTGTTTCTGATGAGTCATGGCTTTGGCATAGAAGACTTTGTCATTCTAGCATGAAAAACCTTAGAAGGATTATCCAAAAGAATTTAGTAAGAGGTATACCAAAACTAGACTTTATTAAGGTCTACCTTTGTGATGCATGTCAATTACAAAAGCAGGTGAAGTCCTCTTTTCAGTCCAATAAGGATCTTAGGACTAGTAAACCATTGAAAATTTTACACATGGATCTTTTTGGACCAGTTGGAACTGTGAGTCTAGGAGGGAAGATATACGGATTTGTTATTGTGGATGATTACTCAAGATTCACTTGGGTTAGATTTCTATTTTGTAAGAGTGAATCATTTGAGGAATTTAAAAATTTTTTAACTTGGATTCAAAGGAAATTAGTGTGTGAAATTATTTCTATACAAAGTGATCATGGAGGAGAATTTAAAAATGAGAGATTTGAAAACATTTGTAAGGAGAAAGGAATTGATCATAACTTTTTTTCACCTAGAACCCCTTAGCAAAATAGGGTAGTCGAAAGGAAAAATAGAACATTAATAGAAGCCGCCCGAGCAATGTTGACAGAATACTCACTTCCTAGATATTTTTGAGCTGAGGCGGTTAACACTGCATGATATATTATGAATAGGGTGAATGTAAGATCTAAATTAAATAAAAAACCCTACGAGTTGTTAAAAGGTAAAACACCTAATTTATCTCATTTGCATGTTTTTAGTTGTAAGGTGTTCATTCATAATAATGGAAAATCTGCCTTAGGAAAATGTGATCCAAAATCAGATGAAGGAATTTTTGTTGGATATTCAAGTGTTGGAAAATCTTATAGGGTATTCAATAAAAGAACTTTGGTAATTGAAGAGACCACACATATTATATTTGATGAATCTTGAAATTTGGAAGAGCCAAATGTTATTGAAGATGAGAATGAGGATAACTCCTAAAAGATTGATAGAATAAACTTGGAATAAAATGTTGAAGAGAATTTGGAGAGAGAAAATCCTTTGCCTAGAGATTTGAGATTTTCTAAAAATCACCCAAGGGAATTGATTATAGGTGAACGTAGTAAGGGTGCTAGAACTAGGCGTGGATTAAACAAGGAAGTCAATCATTTAGCCTTTATTTCTAATGTAGAACCCACTAATATTGATCCAGCACTTTCTGATGAATTTTGGATATTGGCCATGCAAGAAGAGTTGAATCAATTTGTAAGAAATAAAGTTTGAGAATTAACTTTAAGGCCAAAAGATCAAAGTGTCTTGAAACTAAGTAGGTATTCAAAAACAAATGAATAACTCAGAAGTAGTCATTAGAAATAATGCTAGATTAGTTACTAAGGGGTATAATTAGATTGAAGGGATTGATTTTGAAGAAACTTTTGCCTCTGTAGCTAGACTTGAAGCAATTAGGGTTTTGCTAGCCTTTGCCTGTTTTAAAGGATTCAAATTATATCAAATGGATGTGAAAAGTGCATTCTTAAATGGGGTAATTGAAGAAGATGTTTTTGTAGAACAACAACAAGGTTTTGAAAATTCAATATACCCAAATCATGTTTTCAAATTGAAAAAGATATTATATGGATTAAAACAGGCACCTAGGGCTTGGTATGAGAGGTTGAGCACATTCCTACTTGAAAGATCTTTTGAAAAATGAAGTGTGGATACAACTCTCTTTTTGAAAAAATTTGGAAAGGATATACTCATTGTTCAAATTTATTTGGATGATATCATTTTTAGTTCTTCAAATAAAAATCTTTGTGATGATTTTTCTAAAATAATGAGTAGTGAATTTGAAATGAGTCTAATGAGAGACTTAAATTACTTTCTAGGCTTTAGCATTAAGTAACTTGAGGAAGGTACATTTCTTAGCCAATCTAAATATATTAAGGACATCCTCAAAAAATATAAAATGGACAAAGCTAAACCTATTAGTACACCAATGAGTTCCTCAGTTCAGTTGGATAAGGACCTTAAGGGAAAATTTGTTGATCAAAAGAAATTTAGAGGGCTTATTGGATCTTTACTTTACTTGACTGCTAGCCAACCCGATATCATGTTTAGTGTTTGATTGTGTACTAGATTTCAATCAGATCCAAAAAATTCATATTTGACAGCAGTAAAAAGGATTTTAAGATATCTGTTAGGAACTCAAAACTTAGGAATTTGATATCCTAAGTTTAGCTCTTCATTTGAAAAATTATTGGTTATTCAAATTCTGACTTTGCAGGCTGTAGAGTGGATAGAAAAAGCACTTTTGGAACATGTCAATTCAATGGAAATTCATTAGTTTCATGGTTTAGTAGAAAACAAAATTTAGTGGCCCTATCTACTGCAGAAGCTGAATATATTGCCTTAGAAAGTTGTGTGGCACAAGTACTTTGGTTAAAACTACATTTGATTGATTTAGGATTAACTATAGGCACTATACCAATTTATTGTGATAATACTAGTGCTATCTGCATTTCTAAAAATCCTATTCAACATTCAAGAACCAAACACATTGACATAAGGCATCATTTCATAAGGGATCATGTATATAAGGGAGAAATTGAACTTACTCATGTTTCAACTGAAAATTAACTTGCAGACATTTTTACAAAACCTTTAGCCTTTGATACTTTCAATATATTAAGAGCAAGGCTTGGAGTGATTGATTTAAATGCTTAGATAAAAATGTTTTCTGCAGAATTGATATTTTTTTGTTTTGTGTTGTGTTGTGTTCATTATGTTTTTTAGTTTGTTTATGTGATATTTTCTTCTTAAAAGTCTGTGTTTAAGTATTGTCTTATTTGTTTTTATTTTTAGTGTGAGAATATAAATTTGTGGTCATCACAGTCCTGGAAAAAAATGTTTCGTACGGGATGATTTGTGTAGTATGACAAACTGTAGAATTTTGAACTATTTTAAGAGGAGTTTTAATGTACTTCGTCTGTACGATTGTCACGATCGTCCGGGATGAAATATTTTTCAAACGATGGGACGAATGAATGAAGCTGTTGAATGGTTAAGTGTTTTAAAAAAGAAAATTGAAATCACCAAGGCTGACCTTGGTATCTTCTTAAACTTAAGTACTGAAGGATTAAGAGCACACACCTTAACCACCACAAATTTTAATTGGAGATAAGTTAATTGAGTGATTAAAGGAGTGAATGTTATGGACCATTTGCCTAAAGTATCAACTTTACTTTGTGATGCCCGTATCATCCAGCACGTACTTAGAATTTCCATTATACCTAAAGTTTGTGATAGAGTCAACATCACTCCTCTTCTTTCTACTATTACCTACTTGATAATGACAAGACAACCTATAGATGAGGCCCAACTCTTAATTGACTATATTTATGGTCTCTTTGAAATTGGTCATGTTGATCATAAAAGAAAGAAGAACATAGCCTTAAGACATCTGATTGCCTATATTTTGGAAAAGAAGTATGATCTGATTCATCAAGTACAAGATTTTGAAGAACCACTCTACTACAATGATGCATCCTTTAGAGCTATCTTCAATAAGAAACAGTCTAGAAAACCTCATGTTGTTCTGAGTGAAACAGAAGAAGAAGTTGAACCTTCACATGCTGTTGAACCAAATTATCAGGATTTGGTTCAAAGATTTGACAATTTAGAGGCTCATTTTGATCAAAGGTTTGATCAAATTGAAACTCACTTGCAGCAGCAGGATATTCTGTACAATCAAGATATGGGATTTATGCGTGATCAGATAAATGACATAAATTCTAACATGCTTATGATAAGTAGTTACTTCAACTTCTTTGGTGCAGCACCACCTCCTCCTCCTCCAGATCAGGGTCCATCTAAATGATTGTTGTGTTCTTTATGTGTTTATGTGGTTTATGTGTTTATTATTTTATTTTAGATTGTTGTATTTCATTTGTCTTTAGATGTGTTTTTATTGATATCTTGGACTAAATGTAATATCTTCATTCGATATCAATATATGTTCCAAAGCTTTGTTGTTTAATTATTTTAGAAATATGTGTAAGACTTTATCACATTCATCATTTTTTTAATCTTAATAGTGCTTTAACCTAAATTGTAAATTAAAATTAATTTCATTAGAAAATCTAATTATTCTAAATTTAAGTGATGCTTACAACTTAATATTATTAGAATTTTTAATTTCATGTCTCTTCTTTAGACTACATTATCTTTAATATTATTATTGCAATTTAGATGTTTTCTTATTTTGTATTTCTCTTTTCAAATAGTATTTATGCACTTAGAAAAATTTGAAATTTTAGATTATTGATTTTGGAAAGAATTCAATTAATCTTGAAAGCTATACAAATGTACAAAAATCAAAAGGAATGCACAAAAGTTTGCAAGGAGAAAAAGAGGCACAAAATAAGCCCAAAGTAAAAAGATGCACAAAAATGTGCCATAAAATTGAAAAAGATGCGCAAAGTGTGCCACATGTGGTAGTTACTTCTTTCCAAACTCTTTTAATCTCTTAATTCAAATTGATCTTATGTTCATTTATAACTGACATTGAAATTTGAAATATAAAATTTTTTATTCATCCTTAGTGCATTGATTTTCTTTATCATAATGTCTAAATTGACTCATGCCTTTGATAAATTTTTTTTATTATCTATGTTATATCACTTCTTAAATTATATAAAATTTATTGATTTCTCTAATGTTTTAATTTTATTTATATACCTTATTTCAATCACTTTCAAGTTTAAATGATCAAATGAATTTGATACTTCTACTTACATTTCAAGACTTCTTTTCTTCTTCACTTTTTGCTATTGTCAAAAGGGGAGAGAAATTATTTATTAGTTTTGTTTGTTTTTTTATAGTCCTTTTATGTTTGTCATTGTTGTAGTTGTATGTTTTGTATGTTTCTTGGTTTGTATAAAATTTTTTAAAAATAAAAATTTTGAATTTATGCCACCTTATTTTTCATGTATTCATCAATTCAGGGGAAGTTTAGGAGATGCTTAGAATTTAAAATCCTACAAATAATAATTTTTTTGCCATCATTAAAAAGATGGAGATTGTTAAGAGAGTTGCTATTTGCAAGTTTTACATTCTTGCAACTTGTATTATTTTGATGATTACAAATATTATTGTTTTATGTATAAATATCTCCTAACACATTTTGGAAGATTTGTTTTTACTCTAGTGTGTACTAACATTTAAGGAAAATCAACTCCAAAGACTTCAAATCAAATTCAGCATCCTATCATTTATAAATTAAAAGCTTTAAAAATGTTTTTGAATTGAGAGGGAGTGATTGTAATTGAGTGAATATTCACAACACACACATATGGGGGAATAACTTTTATGAACTAATCATATGGGATGAACATAGTTTGTAAGGGACGATCATGTCAATTGACCCTCAGAAGAGCAATGGATCGAATAGGCAGTGAGAAAATTTTTCTAAGTCCTAATTGTCCATGATGAATTTAATATTAGTCCCAGGACGAACGCCTCTGGATTTTCACGTTGCACTATTTGTCCAGACATAATTTACCATTCATCTATGGATGAAACTCTCTATTTAAAATCGTACAGGACAAAATTAAATCTTCGTCTATGGACAAAACTCTCTGTATAAAATCATCCAGGAAGAAACTTGTTCGTCCCAGGACGAAACTTGTTCGTCCTACGACGAACCGAACCGACTTATCACAGTTGGTTACGTCCTACAGGGATTTGGAAACCGACCTATGGAATAACCGTTTCATACCAGACAAACCTAGTTCGTACGGGACGATGATCGTGTACAAACATAGTTTATACCAATATACTTTAAGATCATTTCCGACACTTTAAGTAAAATCGTCCGGGATGATCCACTGCGTACATAATTGAAAATTTGTAATTTTTGGGCAGTTTTTCTTGTCTTTCCTATATATAGTCAAAATTAGACTGCCACCAAATCTTTTTTGGTCATTGATCTTCGTGCCTATTGAAAGAAGACTCAAAGAGAGAGAGCATTCAAAGAAGGATTTCATCCACAGGAGCTTAAAGGATTTGCTTGGTGTTCAAAGGTAAGATTTCCTACTTGTGATTTGAGATTACTTCACTCTTTTCTTTCTTCCTTCTAGATTTCTTGTGAAGAGATCTATCAAGGAAATCGGGTTCTCTGTCCACACTAGGAGAGTGTGAAAGGATGAAGGGTTCTCTGCCCACACTAGGAGAGTGTGAAAGGATGAAGGGTTCTCTGCCCACACTAGGAGAGTGTGAAAGGACGAAGGGTTTCCTACCCACACTAGGAGAGTGTGAAAGGACGGATGGTTCTCTGCCAACGCTGGGGATAGTGTAAAAGGACGACGGTTCTTTGCCGCACCGGGTAGTGGTGGAAAGAGTATTTGTAAAGGCTTCTCCGCCTTGCTGTGTGTGCAAAAGGAGAGACAATATTAGTATTAGTGCAATACTCAGAGGGTGCCTCTAGGGAGTGGATGTAGGTCTGATTTAGACAGAACCACTATAAATCTTGTGTCATTTATTTTTACTATTTTTTTTTTTTTGCATTTTACTATTTAAAAAGTTGTGGTTGAAAAACTTTTTTATAAAAATTCACTAAAGTTATTTTTGGTTCAACTCATCAAAAAGAGGGATAATTTTTAACTACCAATTCACCCCCCGCCCCCTCTTCATAGCCGTGGGACATTAACTTAGGTTTAACAACCTATTCACTAGAATCAACACTTGCACTATTCACCAGAGTACACATTGGGTGTGTGTTGGTGGAATTTTGAAAATATGTTTTGAAAATATTGGTTTTCTTTGGGAGTTAAAGTTAAATTCTAATTCTAAAATTGAATCATCCTGTTAGAAACAATATATCACCTCGAAAGATGAAAATAAAATTTCATAACGGCGTTCAGATTTAGAATTATGAAATTCATCTTGAATATTGTGAGCGGATGCTAAAGAGAAATTCATATGACCCCGAAGGGTCAAAATGAGGTTCAATTGAATATCCAGCTACAATATTCAAGAAGTGTGATCGTTAGGTTCACATCCAAAGCCTTATAAAAGAAAGATATATCTCTCCGAAGGGAAAAAATATCGTTCGATGACAATTCTTTAAATATGATAATAATGATCACTAGTATTTTAAGTTCTCCCAAAGAAATCCAATTGAGTTTTGAAAAATCAATTTTTAAAATCAGGTGTGTGTGGTTCTAAATCTCCTACGAGCGCAAGCCCTCGTAGTTAATTACATCGTAGGGAGATAAAATCTCCTATGAAAACTCTCGATTAAAATAGTGGCAAAATTTTATTAGATTTTCTAGGAGTGATATCAAAAAGAGATGAATTTTGGAGACTCAAAAGGGAATGGATCAAAATTGAGCAGTTATTAACGGAATTAATGGGGAAGAGGTAGGGGACACTTAGAGATTCCAAAACCATCCGGAAGTGTCCCAACTTAATCTAAGTGTTGGGCTTTATGTTTTAGTATTGAAATGAAGCTTTAATTAGAGTTAAGTATTTTATTAGAAATTTGGGACTATATTCCCGAAGTTTGGGTCTTATAATCAAAGATCTGCCCCAGATCCTAAATCTATTTTGGACTCTGGACCACAGTCGTCCGATCCTAACTAATGCAGTGCAAGATCTGGACTTACCCCGGCCTAGATTGGGGAGCCAGCTAACCACCTAGTCGATTTAAAAGAGATGAATCCGGTCTTTTATGAAAGAGTGGTAGGGACGTTTTAATTAAAGTTTTGGAGAGTTGGGGCCGACATCTAGAGATTCTCCTAATTGGCCCCTTTGACTTATGTTGGGTGCAAAAATGCTAAAACTGATGAGATTAAAATTTTGACTCTTTTAATTCATTTCTAATGCAATGCATGCTGGTCGACAACTTCCAAATCAAGTATGCTTGAAATTTTAAAAATAGACTTATAAAATAATTTTTTTTTAGAAGACTGGACTTCCCCAGGTCCGGCACCTCGTCCTCATAGGTCAGACTATCCGGACTCTACCCGCAGGCGGGGAAGGGTCTAAAGCAAGGAAAGAGTAATGCAGAAATATGCATGCGACCCCAGGGTCGATCCCCGGCTAATTCCCTAGATTCGTTATCTTTCTATGTTATTTAGACTCACAAAAATTTTAGACTTTTAAGGTTATGAGTAGAAAACTTTCACACCCTCACGAGTCTCACGTATCCAGGCGAAAACAAAAAACGGCATGCAATCGCCAAAAAACTAGTAAAAACAAGTAATCCTAAAGGCAATCAAATCATCACATCAAATATAAATTAATTAACAAATGTCCATAGGCAGAATTGCCTTGCTTATTACAAATTAGAATATTACAGAAAGTAAAGTGGCCGGGCACCACTGACAACAACCCGGATTCTAAACATAGTAATGACTCAAGTTATTTTGAGTGAGATACTCTCAATCTTCAAATCTTCAAATCTTCAATCTCATTCTTCTTTGGACTCCTTTTCTTCAGTCTTCTTGGAATCTTCGTAGTGGATTACCCAAACGGAGAAGAGGGCGCTTCCCTCAACGGGGGAAGGCCACTCTTTCCTCTTTGGGTAAGGAAAAGGTATGATTCAAATTTGGATTTCCAAATGGAAAAGGAGTGTTCCCTAAGCTTTGGATCTATGTATCCCAACTCAAAATCAACTTTCACAACACTTGACACTTACACAAATTACATTAATACCAAAATAAAAATCTAGACTCACCTGCAGGGTTATCCTAAGAAATTAATATATAAAAAGCAGTTATTCCCAAGAAGTTGTATATGAGCAGAAAAGAAAGTAAACACACTGGCCACGCTCTTTTTATGATTTGGGGGCTTTAGCAGCTGAAGCACCTGTGCAAAGAGTTTATAATATTTATGCATTTTTTGATTTGCCCCCTTTTTATATTGCCCTGCATGAGCGTGGCCACCTGTAGAAAACTGTGTCAACATCCAGATCGTACCTAACCTAAGGGTAATCTAGTCACCAAACACATCAATCCATCCACAGAGTACAGAAAAAGTAAGCAGACACAGCAAAGCAATTTCATCCACAACATGCAGTGAAAACTACGAAAAATCCGGCACACAGCAGTAAAGTAAACACCGGCCTAACCTAGATCTAGAGTTGGTTGTCCTAGCACATCATCTAAAGTGTGTGAGAAAGGTCGTGTGTATTAATTGAAGTTGTCTAAAAGAAGTTGTCTAAAAGTCTGGGTTTGTTAAGGTTTAAAATGGATTTAGATTAAAATTTAAGTATTAATACATTAAGAATTTTAATTAAACATATTTTAAAAGTTAATTGATTACTACCTTTGTTTCACACCGAGGCCGTGAAGTTTATTTCACCTTCCTTGGGGCTAAGCTAATAGCCTCGTAGGCCTGGATTACCCAGTAGCAATCGGGGTTGATTAAGTTAATTAAATTGGTTGGAATTAAAGGAGTGGATTGATATTAAAGGGAGATGGTTGCTGATTTTAATAGATTAGTTGAGAGTTTTATTAACCTATTAAGAAAATTCTGAAATTTGGAGGACTTAATAAGTTTTGGAGGTCATCCGGATATGCTAATTAAGGGGTCAAAATTTGACTTTTAAAATTAGGATTAATCTTAAGGCTTTCAGATTTTTAACAAATACTAGACCTTATTATGAGTTGTCAGACAGGTGGCACATTCAATTTGGAGTTTTCTATCAAAAGTTATGATTTTTAGAAGTTTTGACCCGATTTTGACCTAAAGTTGACCAAAATGTTGACTTTTTTACTTTGACCAGATTTTGGGGGTTTGAAATTCTTAAAAAATACTAGATTTTAATTAGAGTCATTAGCCACTGAGTTTGATTGATTTGGAATTTTCTATAATTAGTTATGAATTTTGGAAGTTTGGATATTTATTGAAATTATTAAATTATTTCAATTAAGGGTCATTTTAGTGATTTGATCCCAAATCAGTCCCAAACTTCTTGAAATCAACTCCAAAGATCAGAAATGATCTAAGGAGAGATCAGCAAGTGTTTAAAGATTTTTTGGGATTTTTAATAATTTTTAATTAATTAAAATTGATTATACATTGATTTTGATTAAAATTAAATTAAAGTGGATTTTAATGTCAAATTAAAGTAATTTCAATTTTCAATGATTAAGAGTTTAAATATGGTTAATTAGAGGTATTAAGGGTATTTTTTGGAATTAATATAAATTTATAATGATTTATTGAATTTTTTAAGTCCTTAAAGGGGCTGAAATTTGACATGCTCAATTTTCTAACCTAATGACCTCCAAATTGAGTAAAATTTAAACCTAAGGTATCTGATGTCACTAAGTTTACTATGTTCAAGTTTCACCCCTATTGGGTGTGTTTAGAATCCCATATGAATTTTCTAAGTTCTCTAGACATTTCCTTAATTATTTTTCCTAGGTGTCTATAATATTTATATAGGCATGAAACTTGGTGTGTCTAACCCTGACATACATTTAATCATACCACAGAAATATCACAGCAAAATACTAAAACCCTAAGGAGTTATGAATTTTCAAAGTTTAGGGTCCAAAATAGACCATTTACCTTAAAAATTCATATCACAGAAATCTATTGAGCATATAAATCTAGAAAACGTATTAAACATGCCTAAGATACTTAATAATCATCCACCAAAATTTGGGCTTCATTTGTTCACTGGATTGTGAGAAAATAGCAATAAATGAAATTAACATAAACTCAAATATCTCACAATACAGACATCAAATCAATATAATTTTAATTTTAATAAATATTACATTAGATTATCTTTCCAACGAGCCCAAGAACGCCCCATTTGGTGGAGAACTCGATTTTCTGTGAATTTTTGAAGATTTGGAGCATTTAAAGCATTTTTTATTCAAATTTGGGTCAAATCAGCTGACGGTGATGTGGCGGCGTGGCGTGATGCCACGTCACCCTCCCATACCACGGGATGACCCACATTGAAACATGGAGGAAGCCGCACGGTATACCCAGATCTGAGCCGTCTGATCTTCGATCGGACGGTCCAGATCTTTTTCAGTTCATTTTGAATAGAAATCTTTAAATGCTCATATCTTTCAAAATACTCGACGAAATTGCACGAAATTTGAACTGTAGCTAGAGGGCAATATGATCTTACAATGCCTGGAGTTTGGAGGCTCCATTCATTGTAAAATCGCTACAGTTTCAAATTGAAAGTTAAACTTAAAATAAACATAACTTACGATCCAACCGTCGGATGTTTGATACTTTTGGCTTGTTGGAAAGCTGCAGCAATTCTCTACAACTTTGATGAAGACTCCAAAAGCTGGATCTCGCTGGATCGAAAGGTATATTGGAAAGTCCTCTTTCTCTCTCTAGAATGCTCTCTCTTCACTAAAATAGTGATTTGAGGCTTGAAAATGGTTGGGAAAAGCTTGGGAAGGACTTGAAATGTGTTGGAGTGTATGGGAGGAGCTCTTGGAAGGTTGGGGGCTGCTGGAGTTTTTGGAGATTTTGATCATATCAAAGGGAATGATGAAGAAGCCACCTTTAGGTCAAGTTTTCCCTCACTTTACCTTTGGCTTTTGGATTGGATGGTTGAGATTTGATTTGGAGTGGTTTGGATGAGTACCAAGTGTCCCCTATGCTGTCCAAAGCTATGGAATAGGGTTGGTGGTTGAGAGTGACATCTCTTGGTCCATGTGAAGAGGGACCACACCTTTTTCCCCATTTGGATGAACCAATGCCAAGCCTTGTTAAAGGGGGGAGGTTTAAGCTCTATTAGGGGAGGAAATGTGTCACATCACATCATGTTTGAGCAGGTTCTAGACTAAGCCATGGATTGCCAAGGTGGCTTGAAGATGTGGCCAAGAGTTTGAGATCAAAGATTTGAATTTTTAAGTAAATACATGAAGTTAAAGAGGGTTTTGACCTCTTCAAATGAGTTGACCAAGTCAACCTAATATGAGGATTGACTTTAAAGTCTTTGGACATGTCATGAGTGTCCAATTGAATGATTTTGAAAGGTTGATTTGATTCAAATGGGTTGAATAATTGAATTTGACAAGTGTGTAGGTTAAAGGTTGATTTGGTCAACCATGATTGACTTGGTCAACCTGGTCAAACCATGAGTCAAGTTTGGATTCCATGTGTTCCTAAAGTCATTTAGGATCCATTGGAATGATATTTGAAGAATATTTCAAAGGTTGATAAGTCAAATCAAGTTGAGTTTAGGCCAAAAGTCCAAAAATCTCCATTTAAGGGCATTTTGGTCATTTTGGACTCAAGTCAATTTTGGGTCAAATTGAATCTAAAAAGATGTAGATCATTGCTTAATAATTTAATATCAAGGTATTAAGAAAGATCAAATGATTTGAAGGGGGATCCAAAGTCAAATTCCACTAGGTGAAGGCCTAGTGGCATGGATTGTAAATATTCAAAGGTTTTGCAACATTTGGAGTTGGATTAAGTTTAAAGGGTTAGAATCCTCCAAATGAGCTCAAATTTGGAGGGTAACCTCTAAAGACATGTCTTATCACTTTGCAAGTGATAGGCTCTGAATCAGAGACCATTTGACTGGGTTTTGAAATGTTTGAAAATTCTTTGAAAAGGGTCTTTAGGACAAGACCTTAAGATTTTGAATTTGAGTTTAGACTTCTGGATTTGGAATGGATTTTAAGTTTGAATGATTAGTATTGAAGTATCAAAATCATTTACAATCATGTTGTGATTGTTAATGGATGGATAAGGTCAAAGCTAGATTAAAGGTGGGATCAAAGTCTAGGTTGAAACTTGGATTCTCAAGTGGATTGAGTCAAAGTTTGAATTAATTTGGATTTGGATTGAATGGAATTCAGATTGATTTGAGGTTTGAATTGATCAAGGGTAGGGATTGATTTGAGTCTGAAATTGTCCTAGAATCTAGAGAGATTCTAAGATCTAGGATTTAAGGGAATCCTGGGCTCTAGAGTAGGCTCTAAGGTCTAGCTCTAGGAAAGAATCCTAAGGTCTAGAGTGGATCCTAGGATCTTAAATTAATCTGGAGTTTGGAAGGGCTTTAGTGACCTCATACAAAAATGATGTCAACAAATGGACCCCCAATGTGTGTGGTAGAAGGTACTTCTGCTGCACACATTGGCGTTGACCGAATAGGAGTAGGATCTTAAAGAAATTAAAGGAAGGGCATCACCCAACTTTAAGTCCATTGGAAGCTAAAGAAAAGCTTACACCTATTTTGAAAAGAGGACTGGAGAAACCAAGGTAGGGAATACCTAGCCTTGGGTCTAAGGAAGGGCATCACCCAACCTTAGGCCTATAGGATGCTGATAGAAGACTTACTCCAAATTGGCAGATTAACTGGAAACCAAAGTAGGGAATACCTAACTTTGGGTCTAAGGAAGGGCATCACCCAACCTTAGGTCTACAGGATACTGATAGAAGACTTACTCCTAGTAGACGGATCAACTGAAAACCAAGGTAGGGAATACCTAACCTTGGGTCTAAGGAAGGGCATCACCCAACCTTAGGCTTATAGGATGCTGATAGAAGACTTACTCTAAATAGGCAGATTAACTGGAAACCAAAGTAGGGAATACCTAACTTTGGGTCTAAGGAAGGGCATCACCCAACCTTAGGTCTACAGGATGCTGATAGAAGACTTACTCCTATTAGACGGATCAACTGGAAACCAAGGTAGGGAATACCTAACCTTGGGTCTAAGGAAGGGCATCACCCAACCTTAGGCCTATAGGATGCTGATGGAAGACTTACTCCAAATAGGCAGATTAACTGGCAAACTAGGATGGTGCCACGAAGGGCGTACTCCATTACTAGCGAATGGTCATGTGGGGAGGAAACTTGCTCCACACAGAGGACCTCAACTGGCAAACTAGGATGGTGCCACGAAGGGCGTACTCCATCACTAGCGAATGGGAATCAGGATGGTGCCACGAAGGGCGTACTCCACCACTAATCCCCGGGTCAAATGCCAGGGTGGTGCCACGGGGGGCGTACTCCACCACTAGCAAATAAGAATCAGGATGGTGCCACGAAGGGCGTACTCCACCACTGATCCACAGGTAAAAGCCAGGATGGTGCCACAGAGGGCGTACTCCACCACTAGCGGGTCTAACCCCAAGGGAAGGAAGGACCTAACCTTAAGGAGAAGGCGAAGAGCGTTAAAAAAAAAGACCTTAAAAAAAAAGGTAGAATCAAGTTGTAAATAAAGAAAAGGAAGTTTTAATAATTGATAGAATGAGCTACATCAAGCATAGTATTTCTTAAGGAAACGCCCATTGACAGGTAGCATCGGATGGGTCCCTTTACAATCTACTAACTGATACGAGCCTCCTTCGTAGACAGTCTCTATAACGAAGGGTCCTTCCCACATAGGTTCAAATTTACCTCCCAACTTCCGATGGGCCAAGATAGGCCTCCGAAGGACCAATACCAAGTCTCCTGCTTGGAAGGTCCTAGGTCGCACTAACTTATCATGGGCTTGAACCATACGGGATTTATACGACTCTAAACTTTGTTGAGCTTGGAGACGTCGCTCTTCAAGGCCTTCGAGTTCTTCCAATCGTAGTTTTGCATTTTGCTCATTTGTAATTTGATTGTGAACTACAATTCTGAGCGAAGGGATTTGTATTTCCAAGGGTAGAACAGCCTCAGATCCATACACTAGTGCAAACAGGGTGGATTGGGTCGGGGTTCTATAAGTGGTATTATAAGCCCACAAAGCTTCCATCAACCGCTCATCCCACTGCCGTTTGTTATCATCAAGGGTCTTTTTAACAATTTGCACCAAGGTTTTGTTGAAGGCCTCGGCCAATCCATTTGCCCGAGGGTAATAGATCGTCGAATATCTCCAATCAATATTATGGCGCCTTACAAAACTATTAATTTTTGTAGACTTGAATGCGGACCCATTATCGGATATGATTCTGCGAGGTACGCCGAATCGATATACAATATGGTCACGAAAGAATTTTAAGACATGGTGTGATGTTACGTTTCGTAGGGGAATTGCTTCCGCCCACTTTGAAAAGTAATCAGTCGCTGCTAATATGAAACGATGACCTCTCGCGGAGGGAGGGTCAATCGGCCCAATGATATCCGTGCCCCAACTCTCGAAGGGACATGAGGCTATCGTAGGGTGTAACACATTAGGCGGCTGATGTAAAACCACACCATGGACCTGACATTGATGACAGTGCTTTGCAGTATTCATGCAATCGTCGATCATTGTAGGCCAATAGTATCCAAGTCTTTTAATCTTTAATTTCATTTTTGGACCCGATTGATGTGCACCGCACAGTCCTGAATGAACTTCATTAACAATTTTCTGGGCTTCTCGCTTGTTCAAACAGCGCAGCCACATGTGATCGAAGGACCGACGGTACAACAGATCGTTAACTAGTGCATATGATAGGGCACGTTTCTTAATCTGGTTGGAGAGTGATTTATCCTGGGGAAGCTTCCCTTCTTTAAGGTAATCGATTAAGGGTCGTCTCCAGTCGCCTTCTTCGTCGGTTGTCGAAGAGGCAGAAAGGATCTGAAGGGGAGTCTTACTAATGTGTTCCAAATCTATAAGGGAGAGGGTCTTACGACCCTGAATCTCTATAGGGATGGAATCCTCCTCAGGACATGCAAATTCCTTTACAAGCTTTGCTAAGGCATCCGCCGCGGAATTGCTTCCACGGGGAACCCTATACAAAGTAGCAATAGGGATTTGTTCCAACAAGTGAAGTGTGTACTGGTGATATCTTAGGAGATTCGGATTCAAGACTTTATAAGTTCCGGCGACTTGGTTAATCACCAACTGGGAGTCTCCAAATATCTTAATCTCTTTAATTCCCATTAGAATTGCAAGTTCCAAACCAGTTATCAGAGCTTCGTATTCAGCTTCGTTGTTTGTGCAAGGCTCCGATAGGTGGTAGGAAAAATGCATCATTCCTTTTTCTGGCGTAATAAAAATCAGACCGACTCCAGCCTTTCCAGGGACTACAGATTGTTGGGTCGCAATCCTACGAAATGATGCTGCCCCATCAAAATATAATTCCCAGATGGCCTCGCCAGATTCCCTCAAACTCATGATTTGTTCGTCGGGTAGGTCATCGTTCAGAGGAGAATCTGCCGGCAGCGGGTGTGCTGCCAGAAAGTCGGCGACAGCCTGTCCCTTTACAGCACGAAGGGGAGTGAAAGTAATCTCAAATTGCAACAATATCATAGACCAACGAGCTAAACGTCCTGACAACGTAGGTCGGGTCATAAGATATTGCAAAGGATTAACTCTTGAAATCAAACTGACTGAGTGGGAGAGCATGTAATGCCTCAGTTTCTGAGCTGCAAAAACCAAAGCAAGACAATGCTTCTCAATTGACGGGTATCGAATTTCAGTAGGAAGGAGTCTTCGACTGAGGTAGTAGAGAGCATTCTCTTTCCCTTCGTCGTTAACTTGAGCCAACAAGGCACCTAAAGACTCATCCAGAGCTGCAGTGTAGAGGATTAACGACTTTCCCGGAATCGGAGCTGCCAAGACTGGCAGATTAGAAAGGTATTGTTTGATATCGTCAAAAGTATTTTGACACTTCTCGCCCCATATGAATTTAGTATCCTTTTTCACAAGGACAGAAAAGGGTTGACATCTCCCGGAAAGATTAGAAATAAACCTCCTTATATATGCCAATCTACCTTGTAGAGACCTTAACTGGGTAAGGCTCTTAGTGGGTGGCATATCTAAGATGGCTTCAATTTTAGCAGGATCTATCTCGATTCCGCGGTGCCTCACTACGAATCCTAAGAATTTTCCCGAGGCGACGCCGAAGGCGCACTTCAAGGGGTTCATTTTTAAATCGTAGCGGCGCAACCATTCAAAAACAACTCTTAAGTCATACAGGTGAGCCTCTTTAACCTTGCTCTTGACAACTAAATCGTCAATATAACATTCAACTTGATTATGAATTAAGTCGTCAAAGATACGGGTCATGGCCCGTTGGTAGGTTGCTCCGGTATTCTTTAAGCCGAATGGCATTACCTCATAACAAAAGATTCAAATAGGGGTTCTGAACGCCGTATTTCTCTCATCTTCGGGGGCCATCTTGATTTGGTTATAACCCGACAAGCCATCCATGAATGAGAAAATATCATGTGAGGAGGCAATGTCCACCATGAGTTCTGGTATTGGTAGAGGGAACTCATCTTTAGGACATGCCTTATTCAGATCCCTATAGTCGACACAAATTCGAATTTGACAATTTTTCTTTCGAACTGGCACGACGCTGGCCACCCAAGAGGGATATTGTTCCTCTCGAATGAATCCGGCTTCTGCCAATTTCTTAACTTCAGAAACGACTTGTTGCTCAATCTCTAAGCGCATGCGTCGAGGAGCTTGTTTAACAGGAATGGCATCATGCCGAACCCCAAGTTTGTGAACTGCTACCTCAGCAGACAAACCTGGCATTTCATCGTATGTCCAGGCAAAGCAATCCCTGAACTCGAATAACAACTGGATTAAGTCTTGGGTTTCACCCTCGCTCAACAAAGTACTTATGAAAATCGGACGGGGGTCATCATCGTTTCCCAGGTTAATTTCTCTCAACTCATCGACTGTCGACTTAATTTCTTCTTCAAAATCAGGGGGTGCATCCCGAACTTGAAGATCATCGGGATCATCTAAAGTCTCCAAACAGAGTCCATCTAGAGGACAAGGAGGATCTGTATGGACATTTGGAGAATCGAGGTGGTAAGCTATCATTAGGCAATACTCATCATCATCGAATGAACTAACTGTTCCAAAGCCAATACCACTTGTTGGATTTTTATTTATTTTTGTTCGCCAAATATTCTCGTGGTATCTAGCTTGACTCTTAGTCCATCGGTATGGTATAGAACCTTTAGAAAAAGTGTTTTTTACACAAACAGGGAAGTAGCCGAAAGGTAATTCCATTAATTCATTAAAATCTGCCTCCTCAAGGGTTACATCACCTTCGTCCCTTGCGGAGGAGGAGCCAGGAAAGAATTTCTGGACTTTCTTAACTTCACCATCCAAGTTGGGGGCCACTTTAACTTCCAACCCTACAATCCTGCCTGCCGACAGTGGGGTCAGAGAAAGGGCCTCAATCCTTCTAGTGAGCTTTTCATACATTGTTAATTCAGGCTCGTCACTTTTAACTTTTGAAATACCTACCTCAGGGTCACTGTCCTGGTCTAAGGTGAGATCAAATTTTGGAGGAGCATTTATGTTTTGATAATCGAGAGAGAGGGCAGTACCTTGACTTTCTAGTTCACCATCGGAATCTGTTTCCAAATCAATATACACAGGTGCTGCTCTCCTATCTAATGAAGCACGGTCTCGACCTCGTGCCCTTAAAGCCATCCTCCCACCTCTTTGAGGTAATGTGCTTGGAGGCCTAAGGACAACGATATCAGAGTCGTCTTCACTACTCGATTGCGTTATTTCTTAATTGATATTATTATCTTTTTCTTTCTTTTGGTTGAATTTTTGTCCAACCATTTTCTCCTCAAATTTGATCTCCAATTTAGAACAGGACGAGGACCCTTTTGGTATGAAATATGCAGCATCTTCGTAGATCCCAATTTCTTGAATCGAGAATGGTTGCAAATCACCCTTAATCACATGTTCAATGCCGTCTCGTTGATACTTAAAGCATTGGTGCAGGGTAGATGGAACCATTCTATATTCGTGAATCCAAGGTCTACCTAGAAGTGCGTTAAAGGACGTGGTCGAATCAATGATATGAAATTTAGCTTCAGTTTTTAACCCTCCTATTTCTAGGAGTAAAGTGATTGAACCTAAAGCTCTCTCGCCCTTCTCGTTGAACCCACGAACACTAACCTGTCGGTTGAAAGCTTGCTAGTATCAACTCTAAGATAAGTAAGAGTCTTTATGTTCATCACGTTGACCGATGCACCCGGATCAACAAGGACTCTTGATAACTTGAAGTTTCCCACATCTACAGTAATGTAGAGGGGACGATTGTGGTCAGCAGTTCCCAAGAGTAAATCTTCGTCTGAAAAGGTAACCCCGGGGACCTCTTTGAAGTAAAGAGCCTCATCTTTTGAAGTTGCAGCCAACTGTGTTAAGCAAATCTCGGGATCGAGAAGTGCTTTAATTAGAGACTCCCTCATTTCTTTGGAGAGAAGGAGGGCGTCGTAAATACTTAATTTTGCTGGCAACTTCCTAAGGTGGGCTAGAACATTGTAATCAACCTTAGGAACGACAGACTCGAAACCCGGAGAAATTAAAGGAAATTCTGGTTGTTGAGGGGAATCTGGGTTTAGATTTTCGAATGAGGATTGCTTGCCTTTGTCCTGAGGGGGCAACCTAGGAGGTAAGACTTTACCGCCACGGAGTTGCACCTGCTCGACGTCTTCGGGCGGGCAAACTAGGGCAGTGTCTACACACACCATAGGTATTGGATCATCATTTCCTGAAAGCGAGTCAGAATCTAAAAGTTCTATCAAGATAGGATTTCCTTGGAAATTGATTTGAGGGAAATCACTTTCTGATAAAGCTTCACATTCGACCTCTTCTTGAATAGTCGATTCGGGGAGATCGGTCTGATTAACCTCAACATTTATTTCATTAGAAGTTTGATTCAAAACAGGAGAGTCATCAATTTGCATTTGAGATTCATGGTTAATCATCAAGACACAAGTAGAAGGATATTTTTTATTCATCTTTTGACCCTTCGCCTTTGATGGGGCAAAGTAAAAGTCAGATAACAAAAGAGGGGAAAGGGTTTTAACACCGCCATCTGCCATTCTAATACATCTCTCATCTACACACTTCCTCTCTACAAAATCAAATTTCTCTTCTTTTACATTTTTCTCAGTAGTTCCTAAGACTACTGGAGAGGGAAGTGGCTCAACGTCCTTCTGCGAAGCGTCCAGGTCAACCTTCCACACCGGGGCCTGGGCTATCGTAGTCAGCTGTTGAGAAAGACGAAAAGACTTGTTAATCGACTTTTTAAGTGCCCGGGACAAAGCAATGTCTCAACCATCTTCAACAAGACAAGAAGAGTTAAGAGGATTACCTGAAATGGTTTTAATTGAAGCCTTTTCTTGATCGACCAAGTATTCCTTAGGTATTATGATGTTACCTTGGGTGTAGTTCCTCTCAATCCAATCTTTGAACACAACGCAGTCCTCAAGAGGGTGACTAAGCATCCTGTGATAGGGGCAATACTTGGGATCATCTTTCTTGCTCTCATCCTCATGCCTCCTGGCCTCTGGCAACTGAAAATCTGGTTTCTTTAACAAACTCTTGAAGATCTTCTTAACTGACTCCCTTTTAAATGGATAAGGCTTTGCCAATCTCTCTCTAAAAGGGATGAAGGCGGGATCTCTAGTATATTGAGGAACTATCTGAAAGGGCTGCTTCTGAGGCAGTTGTGGTGGAAGTGGAGTGCTAGGCTGACTAATCACTGGCCTCTTTCCTTTATCTACTGCTGAGACCACAGCTTTCTTTTCAAATGTTTTCACCAATTTTGGACCCTTTCTTTCTTCAGACTGCTCTCGTAAGAATGGCATCCTAGGAGCCTCTTCCTGCAAATTGCTAGCCTTATTAAGAAGTTTTTCAAAAGTTTTAATAGTGAAATCCTTCAGGAGAAAAGCAACAGGGCCGTGGATATTCTTCAAAAGGATCTCTACAGCATGTTGCTCTCGCAACTGGGGTTCACACTTCATCGAGAGGTTTCGCCACCTCAAGATGTACTCAACCAGAGACTCTCCCGTCTTTTGCTTTTCAACCACGAGATCGCCCACGGTGGTGCGTTGTTGCACTCCAGAAAATCTCTTAAGAAAGAGGTTTTCTAAGTCGCTAAAGGTTCTTACTGAACCGTTGGGCAGATCGGCGTACCATTCAAAAGCAATGCCGGATAGACTACTTACAAATTGGCGAAATAGTAGAGCATCTGACCCTCCTGCATTGCAACAGCTTGCTCGGAAGTGAGCCAGATGCTGTCTCGAATTTTCAATTCCAGTGAAAACTTTAAAAGTTGGTGGCACAAAGCCCTTTGGGTAAGGAACTAAGTCATATTCCTTGGGGTAGGGTCTACCCTTTGAAATAGACACGGTTCCTTGAGAAAGAGCTAAGGCCTCCCTTACCTGGTCCTCAATTAACTGCTTAATATCCTTCTGAGGTAGGATCGGAGGAATGGTGGAAACTGCAGGGTGAACTGGAGGTGCTTCTACTGGACAAGGAAAGGTCATAGGTGGTGACTCGAGAGGTCTGGAACTAAATTCTGCCCTTTTGGCCTTTTCTGTGAGCTCTCGAGCTGACTGGTGGATCATAAAAGACTCTTGCTGTGATTTGTCCAACTTCTCTTGCATTTCTCTAACTTGTGACATCATGCTAGCGAGCTGAGTCTCCAAGTTTTTTATGTGTTCTTCATCTCTGTCTTTCACAGACTCATCTGAATCTGACTCAGCAGTATGTGGATCACCATCTTTAGCAAATCGGCGTTTGCTGGGCTCAGCTTCTTTATTAGACCCTCTAGTTTCGACCACATGGATGCCACCAACATAATCATCTTCATCCTCAAGGAGATCATCCATATCAGGGTCAAAAGAAGCCATTCCTTCTTTGTTCAATAAGATGTTTCTTATTTCTTGAACTACCTCCTCGACCGGTCTATCCCCAATTGACTTAGGATCAAGGGATAAGTATCCTTTATACTCAGCCATATCAAATAATTCTTCAGAATTCATGAGGGCAATGATTTCTGTGAGTTTTGTATTAGGGTCTGGTTGAGACTTTGTATCCGGTTCATCTTCCATTTCTAGATCCTGGTCAATTCTCTCCTCTTCGACTATCCCAGAGCTGGTAGTCAGAAGAGTGGCATCCTCTACAGGGAGAGGGACATATTCCTCAGGAGAAGCAGGAGCTTGCAAAGTGATAGTTCCCACATATGGTAAGGTAAGGTCCTCAGACACCTGACTAAGGGGCCTAGGAATGACACTCAAATCTTGGGGATCATCAACTGGGGTAGCAGGGATGGTGACTATTGGATCTTGAATTAGACTGGCTGTGGTAGGACTGTCAACTGTAACAACTGGAGTACTAGTCTGGACATCCATCAATTCGACTGAACTCGGAGTAGGGTTGGCTGAAACTCGTTGGAGCTGCAGAATGAACTTAGAAGTTCTAGGAGGTGGTGGCAGATTCTCCAACATAGTTCTCTTTGGCACATATCTCTTTTTAGGAGATTTAGGTCTTTTCCCTTTAAGGTCCACAGACTTTTGAACTTCAACCCCCTTTGGTTTAACAATCACTGAGGCCAATCTTACAGGTTTATGTGGGGGTACCGGGGGTCTACCAGTAAAATGGTGGCCTCTCTCGGACCCAGTCAACACAATACCCTCTGTTTGAGAGGACGGAGGGCGTGACACCCAGTGATATCCATCAACCAGTACTGAAGTAGCGGGCTGTCTAACATACTTCTTATTCTTCCTGACGAATTGTGGGGTTAAATTCTTTGCTTCAGACACTTCTTCCTTCAACACTTCTTTTTGGAAGCGATGCGAGATCACTCCCTTCAATTGTTTCACATATTCCTCTTTAGTCTGTCCAGACTGTGCAGCGCAGGTGTGAATTATATTTCTCAAAGTCCTTGTCTTCTGGAGATGTCTTTCTTTCTGAGTTTTCTTAGTCGAGTAGTCGACCGGGCATGGTGGAGAACGGGCTATCCTAGCTATCCTCTCCTCCCCTTGAGCTGAAGCTATGGGGTAAAAGCGACTCCCCTTTAGGATGGGAGAGGAAGCAGGAATAGGTAGCTCCTCAACAGCCTCAGGTTCTACTTGAGCTAAGGTCTTAAAGGGGACTACTCTTTTAGCCTTAAGGATTTTCTTTCTAAGTCTCCTCAAATAGTTCTTCTTCTGATTCTTAGTGGCAAATTTAAGCCCAGAACTAGACCCCTCCTCAAAAATAGACTTGATTTCAGTGGGAGGCTCAACAATTAGTTCAGACTGTTTCTGATCATCACTGACTACTGGCAAGGTGGGTGCAGATCCCACAATCAACTCAACCACTGGGGGAATTTCCTTACTGGCATCCAAACTAACAATCTGGTGTCCATCCATAGAGAGCTCTAGAGTACTAAATCCCATTCCAAAAATAACAGTGCTCCCTTGGTCATTAACAGTTGAGGACAACTCTCGGTCAAAAGAGAAAATCAGTTGGCCAGCTATTTGAGATTTTCTGAAAGTTAAAGAAAAGGATTGAAATTAGATTTACTTGAAAAGAGTGGTAAAAAGTATTTTATTATTATTTTTTTTGAAAATATGACATATGTTGGCCCACGAGGAAATCGTATGGGGTAACATATGACAACTTGGAGTTTAAGAAAATTTTGAAGAAATTTTGAGAATTTGAAAGGGGTTTTCTTACAGGTTCCAAAACACAACGGACAGAGTTTCCCCTTGCCCGAAGGCTTATGGAATTGTGAGAAAGCCTAAGTAAAAGGAATAGCTTAACCCTCTCCACCCTTAGAAGTCAAAGGGGAAGCGAGGGGGTTAAAACTAAAGTAGTTTGGAATGAAATAAAAAATTTTGAATTCTTTTTCAATTTTAAGGATTCATATGTTAAATGAGAAATTTATCGACCATAAATCCATAAGATTGAAAAGGATATCCATAGATCTGATTTGACACTGTCGCCTCACAGGCTATGCCAGGGCAGAAGGTCAAAATCAGAACAAAAATCTAGATAAAGCCAAATTTAGAGGTGCAACCTCTCTTTTAATATTTTGTTATTATTTTAGATGTTGGCCACACTCACCCAAGGAAGAAATGAGCAAAGGGACCAACGGAAGAAATGATAGTTGAAACTACCGATGAAACAAAATTCTGCCACTATTAAAGATGGGAAGAGAAATTTGGTCCCACCGGGCATGCCATTTTTGTGTTGGTGGAATTTTGAAAACAAGTTTTGAAAATATTGGTTTTCTTTGGGAGTTAAAGTTAAATTCTAATTCTAAAATTGAATCATCCTGTTAGAAACAATATATCACCTCGAAAGATGAAAATAAAATTTCATAACGGCGTTCAGATTTAGAATTATGAAATTCATCTTGAATATTGTGAGTGGATGCTAAAGAGAAATTCATATGACCGCGAAGGGTCAAAATGAGGTTCAATTGAATATCCAGCTACAATATTCAAGAAGTGTGATCGTTAGGTTCACATCCAAAGCCTTATCAAAGAAAGATATATCTCTCCGAAGGGAAAAAATATCGTTCGATGACAATTCTTTAAATATGATAATAATGATCACTAGTATTTTAAGTTCTCCCAAAGAAATCCAATTGAGTTTTGAAAAATCAATTTTTAAAATCAGGTGTTTGTGGTTCTAAATCTCCTACGAGCGCAAGCCCTCGTAGTTAATTACATCGTAGGGAGATAAAATCCCCTACGAAAACTTTCGATTAAAATAGTGGCAAAATTTTATTAGATTTTCTAGGAGTGATATCAAAAAGAGATGAATTTTGGAGACTCAAAAGGGAATGGATCAAAATTGAGCAGTTATTAACGGAATTAAAGGGGAAGAGGTAGGGGACACTTAGAGATTCCAGAACCATCCGGAAGTGTCCCAACTTAATCTAAGTGTTGGGCTTTATGTTTTAGTATTGAAATGAAACTTTAATTAGAGTTAAGTATTTTATTAGAAATTTGGGACTATATTCCCAAAGTTTGGGGTCTTATAATCAAAGATCTGCCCCAGATCCTAAATCTGTTTTGGACACTGGACCACAGTCGTCCGATCCTAACTAATGCAGTGCAAGATCTGGACTTACCCCGGCCTGGATTGGGGAGCCAGCTAACCACCTAGTCGATTTAAAAGAGATGAATCCGGTCTTTTATGAAAGAGTGGTAGGGACATTTTAATTAAAGTTTTGGAGAGTTGGGGCCGACATCTAGAGATTCTCCTAATTGGCCCCTTTGACTTATGTTGGGTGCAAAATTGCTAAAACTGATGAGAATAAAATTTTGACTCTTTTAATTCATTTCTAATGCAATGCATGCTGGTCGACAACTTCCAAATCAAGTATGCTTGAAATTTTAAAAATAGGCTTATAAAATAATTTTTTTTTAGAAGACTGGACTTCCCCAGGTCCGGCACCTCATCCTCATAGGTCAGACTATCCGGACTCTACCCGCAGGCGGGGAAGGGTCTAAAGCAAGGAAAGAGTAATGCAGAAATATGCATGCGACCCCGGGGTCGATCCCCGGCTAATTCCCTAGATTCGTTATCTTTCTATGTTATTTAGACTCACCAAAATTTTAGACTTTTAAGGTTATGAGTAGAAAACTTTCACACTCTCACGAGTCTCACGTATCCAGGAGAAAACAAAAAGCGGCATGCAATCGCCAAAAAAACTAGTAAAAACAAGTTATCCTAAAGGCAATCAAATCATCACATCAAAATATAAATTAATTAACAAATGTCCATGGCACCACTGACAATCGCCACAGGCCTTGCTTATTACAAACCAGAATATTACAGAAAGTAAAGTGGCCGGGCACCACTGACAACAACCCGGATTCTAAACATAGTAATGACTC
This sequence comes from Dendrobium huoshanense, assembly GCA_016618105.1. Lineage (NCBI taxonomy): Eukaryota > Viridiplantae > Streptophyta > Magnoliopsida > Asparagales > Orchidaceae > Dendrobium > Dendrobium huoshanense. The sequence goes on along the minus strand of CM028345.1, from coordinate 10,942,090 downwards.
AAGTTATTTTGAGTGGGATACTCTCAATCTTCAAATCTTCAATCTCATTCTTCTTTGGACTCCTTTTCTTCAGTCTTCTTGGAATCTTCGTAGTGGATTACCCAAATGGAGAAGAGGGCGCTTCCCACAACGGGGGAAGGCCACTCTTTCCTCTTTGGGTAAGGAAAAGGTATGATCCAAATTTGAATTTCCAAATGGAAAAGGGGTGTTCCCTAAAGGGGTATCCTTTCCTCTTTGGAATCCAAGCTTTGGATCTATGTATCCCAACTCAAAATCAACTTTCACAACACTTGACACTTACACAAATTACATTAATACCAAAATAAAAATCTAGACTCACCTGCAGGGTTATCCTAAGCAATTAATATATAAAAAGCAGTTATTCCCAAGCAGTTGTATATGAGCAGAAAAGAAAGTAAACACACTGGCCACGATCTTTTTATGATTTGGGGGCTTTAGCAGCTGAAGCACCTGTGCAAAGAGTTTATAATATTTATGCATTTTTTGATTTGCCCCCTTTTTATATTGCCCTGCATGAGCGTGGCCACCTGCAGAAAACTGTGTCAACATCCAGATCATTCCTAACCTAAGGGTAATCTAGTCGTCAAACACATCAATCCATCCACAGAGTACAGAAAAAGTAAGCAGACACAGCAAAGCAATTTCATCCACAACATGCAGTGAAAACTATGAAAAATCCGGCACACAGCAGTAAAGTAAACACCGGCCTAACCTAGATCTAGAGTTGGTTGTCCTAGCACATCATCTAAAGTGTGTGAGAAAGGTCGTGTGGCTGGGATAGATCCTAAAGTAGGTTATTAATTGAAGTTGTCTAAAAGTCTGGGTTTGTTAAGGTTTAAAATGGATTTAGATTAAAATTTAAGTATTAATACATTAAGAATTTTAATTAAACATATTTTAAAAGTTAATTGATTACTACCTTTGTTTCACACCGAGGCCGTGAAGTTTATTTCACCTTCCTTGGGGCTAAGCTAATAGCCTCGTAGGCCTGGATTACCCAGTAGCAATCGGGGTTGATTAAGTTATTTAAATTGGTTGGAATTAAAGGAGTGGATTGATATTAAAGGGAGATGGTTGATGATTTTAATAGATTAGTTTAGAGTTTTATTAACCTATTAAGAAAATTCTGAAATTTGGAGGACTTAATAAGTTTTGGAGGTCATCCGAATATGCTAATTAAGGGGTCAAAATTTGACTTTTAAAATTAGGATTAATCTTAAGGGTTTCAGATTTTTAACAAATACTAGATCTTATTATGAGTTGTCAGAGAGGTGGCACATTCAATTTGGAGTTTTCTATCAAAAGTTATGATTTTTAGAAGTTTTGACCCAATTTTAACCTAGAGTTGACCAAAATGTTGACTTTTTTACTTTGACCAGATTTTGGGGGTTTGAAATTCTTAAAAAATACTAGATTTTAATTAGAGTCATTAGCCACTGAGTTTGATTGATTTGGAATTTTCTATAATTAGTTATGAATTTTGGAAGTTTGGATATTTATTGAAATTATTAAATTGTTTCAATTAAGGGTCATTTTAGTGATTTGATCCCAAATCAGTCCCAAACTTCTTGAAATCAACTCCAAAGATCAGAAATGATCTAAGGAGAGATCAGCAAGTGCTTAAAGATTTTTTGGGATTTTTAATAATTTTTAATTAATTAAAATTGATTAAACATTAATTTTGATTAAAATTAAATTAAAGTGGATTTTAATGTCAAATTAAAGTAATTTCAATTTTCAATGATTAAGAGTTTAAATATGGTTAATTAGAGGTATTAAGGGTATTTTTTGGAGTTAATATAAATTTATAATGATTTATTGAATTTTTTAAGTCCTTAAAGGGGCTGAAATTTGACATGCTCAATTTTCTAACCTAATGACCTCCAAATTGAGTAAAATTTAAACCTAAGGTATCTGATGTCACTAAGTTTACTATGTTCAAGTTTCACCCCTATTGGGTGTGTTTACAATCCCCTATGAATTTTCTAAGTTTTCTAGACATTTCCTTAATTATTTTTCCTAGGTGTCTCTAATATTTATATAGGCATGAAACTTGGTGTGTCTAACCCTGACATACATTTAATCATACCAAAGAAATATCACAGCAAAATACTAAAACCCTAAGGAGTTATGAATTTTCAAAGTTTAGGGTCCAAAATAGACCATTTGAAGGAATCCACCAAGGATGAAAGACCTATTCGAGGTTGTATATCGGAGCACTTTGCTCAATGATGTTAACCTGTGCGGGAAGAGGTCGAGAGGATCCACCAAGGATGTAAGACCTAACCAAGGTTGTATGTCAGAGCACTGCTTGATGATGTTAACTTGTATGGAAAAGGTCTAGAAAATCCATTAAGGATGTAAGACCTATCTGAGATTGTATGTCAAATCATTTTGATTGATAACATTAACCTGTGTGGAAGAGGTCGAAAGAATCCACTAAGGATGTAAGATCTATTCGACGTTGTATGTCAGAGCCTTTGCTCGATGACATTAACCTATGTGCAAGAGGTCGAAAGAGTCCACTAAGGATATAAGACCTATCCGAAGTTGTATTTAAGAGCCTTTACTCGATGAAATTAACCTGTATGGAAGAGGTCAAGAGAATCCACCATCGGTGTAAGACCTATCTGAGGTTATTTGTTGGAGCCTTTGCTCAAAGATGTTAACCTGTGTGGAAGATGTTGAAAGAATCCACCTAGGATGTAAAACCCATCCAAGGTTGTATGTCGGAGCCTTTGCTAGATGACATTAACCTATATGGAAGAGGTCGAATATGATTCCCATGTGATTAATTTTTCCTTGATTGGGAGGGGGCAAATACCATATGTATTCCAAAATAATGGTGAAGAATGATTTATCTTTAGACTATTTGCTGCCTTTTTGAGGTCGAGATGAAGACCTTACCCAAGGAGTAGAAGTCTAACAAGGGACTGTATGTGGCTTGAAATTTATCAAAAGCATCCTTGCATTTTCCAGGAGTTTTATTATATATCATATTGGTTTCGAAAATCTTGGAGGGATCTTCTTGACTAAAATTGTAGTCAAGGTTGCTCCCCAGTTTGGATATGATTTCCATGAAATTGATGCATCAATAGCAGTTGAATAATCTTTTGAGGTTGAGCCAAAATTGCCCCACAGTCGAGAACCACATTCCCATAGACGGCGCCAAACTGTTGCATCCTGGAGTATTCACGGTGATAGATAAATATAGAGTTTAATGTCTTAGCATTGTACAAAAATCCAGCATGCAATCAGATAAAAGAGAGGGTGTGTCATCCACTAGAGACATTAAAAGTTTTACGTGGAAAACCCCTAAAAATGGGGAAAAACTACGGAGCCTGGTACAGTATGAATGAATCCACTAGTATTGTAGTTGATTACAAAGGATGTCCTTCCTCAAGGGAAGGCCTTAACTTGATGTACATCTTATAGAGTACATTACATGGTGAGAATACAAAGCATCATTATTTATTTGTTTATTTGGTTTGAAGGATTGTAGTCGGTGCGCGACGTAAGTCGGAAAGACTGTAGTTGGTGGGTGACAGAGGTCATAAGGATTGTACTCGGTGGGTGACATAAGTTGGAAGGACCATTGTCGGTGGGCGATAGATGCTGGAAGGACTGTAGTCGGCGGGAAACGTTAGTCAGAAGGACTATTATCGGTGGGTTACGGAGGCCAGAAGGACTGTAGTCGATGGGCGATGTTAGTCAGAAGGACTGGTTTATGTAGACAACCATCAATGGAGAGAATCTAGCATTAGATAGAAATCCAGTGAAAGCTCGACAATAGGCAGAAGTCTGGTGTCGGGTAGAAACTTGATGATGAGTGGAGGTCCAGCATCTTGTTGATATCTGACACCAGTTGGAGGCATAAGAGAATTATGATGTTAGATGGTATTTATATAGAACTCTAGCATCACTTGGAGGTCGGGCAAAATTTTGGTGTCACTTGGAGATCTGTCAGAATTCTGATGTCACTTGGACAGTATTTCGACGGCAGTGGTTGAAGAGGAGTTTTTCCCTCCTATCCTTCTTCTCTTACTTCTGCCCCCCTCTCAAGATAAATGAGAGGGTATATTTATAGATATTTGAAGTGGCATGGCCCGTAAATAGGTGAGAGATCAGGGGTAAATGTGGAGTGGTTCGGATGGATGGCTGGTATTGAATCCTTTGATCATGGACTATTTATCAGACACTTGAAAGTCTTAATGATGTTAGAATTCAGTGATCTTGCGCTTGTTGGATTTGTCTTGTCAAGCCGCTCAATTTGACTATAAGAATGTCATGTTAGGAAAATTTTAGGTAACTTAAATTATGGTTTGAACTTTCTAATAGCACTTTGTGTCCTTGATCTGGACTCATTTGGGCTCGGATTAAGTAAAATTTGGTGTCGTTTGGTTTGTGTTTTTGAGATGCTCAGTTTGATTATAAGTTTGCTAAAATTAGAGTTAACATGGTCTCCTATTTAATTCTTGAAGTTTCTAACTCAATTTTTGCCTTGAGATTTGTGCTTGATCAAGATAAATTTTTGATGATATATCATTGGCGTTATTGTATTTTTTGGCCTTCTCTGATCATCTCTATTTATCATCTAATTTTAAACTTTTTTTGTCACATCATCCCGGCCGATATTCATATCATCCTGGATGATCAGTTTAATTCACTATTGAAATTCCATCTAAATGACTGATATGATTCTTCTGCTTTTTATCATCCTGGATGATGCACTATCATCCTAGACGATCTGATCATCTTCTTCTTCAATCATTTGTGATCATCCTAGATGATTCTCGTCATCTTGGATGATAATATGAATCTTAGCTCAATTATTAGTAATCATCCCGTATGATCCACATGTTCGTCCTAGATGATACACGTGGCAATGCATTTAAACCCTTCAAATTCGACTAGTACGATCAATTATTGGTGATCATCCCATATGATCCTTTTGTTCGTCCTGGACAATACACATGGAAAATCTTTAAACATTTTAAATTTGATCAGTATGATCCATTATTGTGCATCATCCTAGATGATCCACCAAATTGTTTTGGACAATATGCTTTTTCAACTATCATCCGGAATGTCTCCTCAGGATAATATCCTGTGTCTTATCATCCCAGATGATATCTGATCATCCTGGACAATATTATTAGCTTTTTAACTAATCATCCTGGATGCAATTATTTCACCTGATCGTCCTGGACGATTCTGCGATCATCCTGGATGATTAGACCGATTCTTAAAAATCCAAGGATTCCAAACATTTTTTCTCACACACTCTTCTTCCGTCATTACACTTCCTATTTCTTTATTATTCCTGATCATGGCAGGAGGAAAGAGGTCTTGCATGGCTTCTGGGAGTTTCTTAAGGGCAAATCTAGATCCTCGCTTTGCTGATGTGTTCGATCAAGCCGCCTATCTAAGGTATAAAATGGCCGGGATCACTATATCCTGGACCGTCAACCTGCACAATTCGTCCTATTCTTTCCTAGATTTGTTTGTGCACACTTCCTTGACCTTCCTTCTCACTCTCACTGTCCCATTCAACTCTGAGATTCTTATTGAATTTTTTGGTAGCCTCTACATAAATTCCTCTTTCATTACTCTCGATTCCTATATGAATTGTTGTCCCATCAAAATCACATATAAGGACTATCAAGAGCTTTTGCAACTTTCCACCATAGCGAAAAAACTCCACACCCTGTATTCTTATCCTAACTACAATTGGGCTCTAACCAATCACTTTCTAAGAAATAATAATGCTCACTTTCACATTGGAGAGTCTAGCACCTTACTCAAAGATGCTAGGACATTCCAGGATGTCCTTCGTACCTCAATACTTCCAAAAGCTGGTGATCGCATTCATGTCACCCCTCTTCTTTCGATCACCACTTTTTACATTTTGGCATGTCATAAATTCAATGCAACTAATTTGATTTTTAGCTATATTGAGCATTAAACTAGTATTCGAGATCCAAGATTTAGGAGGAAGCCAAATATTGTCCTAGGACATATCATTGCCTATAAATTAGAATCAAAATACAACCTCCAATATTCTACCCCTCTAAATTTTTATCTTTCCTTCTACCCAAACAACTCCTTTCACCTTATTTACAGTACTCCTCTCCACTCAGGGCACGAGGAAGCGAAGGGAGCTGAGGAGGAGGCAGCTCCTGCACGAACCTGCACCTGCTCCACTTCCCAAGCACTCTCAGCTGGATCAGCTGGTGGAGTATTTTGACCAGTGGGAGACACGATTTGAGACCTATGTTGCTACATAGGAGCAGCAACATGCTGAGGGTATTACTCATTTTGACTCTTATGTGGCTCACCAACGGCACCAGCACAACCAGGATATGGCCTGATTTGGAGAGCAGTTCGCCTCTCTGCCTAGTTACTTTCAGCATCCACCCCCACCATCACCTCCTCCTTCGGATGATCAGGGCCCATCTTTCACTCAGAGGAGGAACATGAATTTGTACCTACACCTGCTAGTGAACCAAATTATCAGGATTTGGTTCAGAGATTTGATCGATTAGAGTCTCATTTTGATCAAAGATTTGATAAAATTGAAACTCACTTATAGTAGCAGGATGTTCAGTACAATTAGAACATGGGGTACATAAGAGCGTAGATGAATGATATTAGTTCCAACATGCTTATGGTAAACAGTTATTTTAACTTCTTCAGTGTTGTACCTCCTCTTCCTCCAAATCTGGGTCCATCAGAGTGATTCATGGGTTATGTTTTTCTCTAGTTCATGTGTTTTGTGATGTAGTAGTTTGTGATGTATTTTGTTTTAGTTATGTGCTTGTTATATTTAATGTTTCTGTATGTTCAGTTTTATGTGGTATTGATATCATTCCTTAGTTTGTAATATCCATTATAATGATATCAATACAAGTTATCTTATTTTGTTTTAATCTAATTTTGAAATGTGTGTTAGCCTATATGAAAATTCCTAAATCTTTTTGATCCTACAAGTGTTATAACTTAAACTAGAACTCAAAATTGAATTCATTAGAAAATCTAATTTTTTTTTAAGTTTAAGTTTTACTTATAACTTGATAAAATTAAAAATGTCAATTTCATGTCTCTTATTAGACAACATTAATATTTAATATTATTATTGCAATTGAGATATTTTCTTATTTTATATTTCACTTATCAATAAATATTGTTGCACTTTGAAAAATTTGAAATTTTTTATTATTCATTTTTGACAGATCAAGATTACTCTTGAAAAATGTACAAATGTATAAAAATCAAAAGGAATGCGCAATGATTCACAATTTGAAAAAGAGGCACAAAATAAGCCCACAAGTAAAAAGACGCAAAAAAATGTGCCACAACTATTGAAAAAGATGCGCAAAGCGCCACATGTAGTAGTCATTTCTTTCTACAATCTTTTATTCCCTTAATTCAAATTGATCTTCTATACATTTATATTTTGTATTGACATTTGAAATATACAAATTTTATATTCATCCTTTTTGAAATGATTTTCTTTATCTTAGTGTCTAAATTGATTCATGTTTTTGATATATATTTGTTATTATCAATGTTATATCTCTTCTTAAATTCTATGAATCATTTTTATTTATCTAATGATTTGATTTTATTTGCAATATTTATTTCAATCACTTTCAAGGATAAATTATCAAAGGATTATCATATGACAGCTTACATTTATGTACTTTTTCTTCTTCTCTTTTTACTGTTGACCAAAAGGGGGAGAAAATATTGTTTGTATCGTATTTATGTGCTTGTTTGTATCGTATCTGTGTGCTTGTTTGTATCATATATGTGTGATATCTATGTGCTTATTTTATATCAAAAAGGAAAAGATAAAAGATAAAATTATTGTGAAATGCCTCCTTATTTTCATATGTTTATCAATTCAGGGGGAGTTCAGGAGATTCTTAAAATTTGAAATTTATACAAACAATAATTGTTTTGCCATCATCAAAAAGGGGGAGACTATTAAGAAAGTTGCTATTTTCATATTTTATATTCTTGCAACATGTAAAGTTTTGATGATTCCAAATATTATTGTTTTAAATTTTTGTTTTCTCCGAACACTTTTTAGAAGAATTGTTTTTACTCTTGTGTTGATTAAGATTTCAGGATAATTGAACTCCAGACTAATGAAGACTTCAAATCAAAATTCAGCATGAGATAATTTGTAAAATTGAAGCTTGTACTTTTCATTGTATTGAGTTTGAGAGGGAGTGATTATAATTAACTTAGCACACACACACTTGGGGAGATCTTTAAAATATGTTATGATCGTACGGAACAAACCATGTTCATACGGGACGATCAAGTCAGTCATCCCCTTGGAAGAGCAATGGAATGAACAAGAAGTAAGAAAATTTTTCTAAGTCCTAATTGTCTATATGAATTTTCTATTCATCCCAGGATAAAATGCTCTATGGAAAATTTTTGTTCAGACGAAATCCTATACTCGGGCCAAGACAAAATGCTCTCTGTAAAAATTTTGTCTAGTTTTACTTCAATTCATCTCAGGACAAAATGCTCTCTAGAAATTTTTCATTCAGACGAGTTCCTATTCGGCCTAGGACGAAATGTTCTCTTAAAATTTAGTCCAGACGAACTCGTATTCATCCCAGGATGAAAATGTTTAATTTCTTCCAAGTTTGATAACTTCCTACAGTTTATCAAATCGACCCATGGTATAACTGTTCGTACCGTACGAACTTAGTTCATACGAGATGATAATCGGGTATGAAGTCAGTTCGTACCAATATACATTGGGTTCGTATGCAACTGACTTAAGTAAGTTCATCCAGGATGATCCACGATCGTACGGGATGATCCACTATGTACAGAATTGAATATCAGCAATTTTTGGACGGTTTTTTGTGTCTTTCCTATATAAAGTCCAATTAAAATTGCCTCTTAATCTTTTTGCCAACTGATCTTCATACCAACTGAAGGGAGACTCAAGGAGTGAGTGTGAGAGAGTGTTTGAAGGAGGATTCTTACTACTGGAGCGTGAAGGTTTCACTTGGCACACAAAGTTAAGAGTCTCTACATGTGGTTTTTGATTACTTCTCTCTTTTCTCTCTTCCTTCAAGATTTCTTGTGAGAAGATCTATCAAGGAGATCCGGTTCTCTGCCGACACTTGGAGAGTGTGAACAACTGAAGGTTTCTCTGCCCACACTTGGAGAGTGTGAATAGCCGATGGATCCTCTGCCCATACTTGGAGAGTGTGAAAAGACTAAGGGTTCTCTGCCTACACTTGGAGAGTGTGAAAGGATGAAGGGTTCTCTACCTACACCGGAAGAGTGTGAAAGGATCGACGGTTCTCTGCCAACACTAGGAAGAGTGTAAAAGAATAACGGTTCTCTGCCGCACCGGGTAGTGGTGGAAGTGACTTTTGTAAAGGCTTCTCTGCCTTGCTGTGGGTGCTAAAGAAGAGTCACTAGTGGTATTAGTGCAATACTCGGAGGGTGCCTCCGGGGAGTGGATGTAGGTCGTGTTTGACCAAATCACTATAAATCTTGTATCTTTTTATTTTCCACTGCCTTTAAATTTTTACAGTTTTAACTTGTGGTTGAAAAATCTCTTTCTATAAAATTCACTAAAGTTAATTTTTAGTTTTAAATTTTGAAAAGAGGGGTTAATTTTTAATTACCAATTCACCCCCTCTTGGTTAGCCGTTGGGACATAAGCTTAGGTTCAACAACCTAATTCATATTGAACAAGTTTCAACATGGATGACGACTCTCTGGAGGAAAAAATTGAAAGAAAGCCTTAAAATAAAACCTTAGAAGGATCACGATAAAACCAACGATTACAAAGAAGAAATAAAAATCCAAACCATATCTCTAGAGAAATGAGAGGTGGCTTTCGATCACAAGCCCTAGATCGCCTAAGAATTGCCCATGGAGACAGAGCGCAACGATTTAGTAATAATGAAGACTTTTTTTCTCAATTTGTCATCAGTAGGGATATACTTATGCAAAATTCTACACATAAAAATAGAAATGGTATTAGGAATACTTTTATGTCAAATCATAGCGAATACCTTATTAACACCTTTTTTACCTAAACATATGCCAAGTATGCATTAAATTAAATATGCCATTATGAGACAAATCACATAATAATAAATCTCAGAATCAAAATTAATGGGCATAATAAGAATTTTTAACATGACATTTCCAGGAAGGTTATCAACAAATTTAATATAGTCCCAAGTGTTATCAGTGATAAATGAGTGAACTTTAGTAGTAACAATGGAAATAGAATTAATAATGTAATCAATGGAAATACATTCTAGCCACTAGTCTTGCCAGAAGAACATGTTCGCTCTACTAAGCCCCCATTTAAAATGGGGGTCAGCACTACATTTAATGTTGCAAATACTTTTCCACACTTTGGAGTTCCAAATTTTGTAATAACACATTGTAGGATGCTTACCCACACAATAATTATCATTCATATAGTTTGACTAAAGAGAGAGTTTATCACAGAAATTAAACCACAATTTAAAGGAAAAATAAATCATACATATTCTTACCACCTAAAGACCCTTCATTCAAAACCCCAATATAATTATTCCAGGAAGACCAAATAATTTTAGAGTTCATATTAGAGACACTCTAGAAGAACTTATTGAATAATTTCTTAACTTTATTACACACAGTATGGGTAGGTTGCAAGGTTTGAAAAGAATAAACTAGTAAAGAACATAAAACACTTTTAATAAGAGTTAATATATCCCCATAACTAAGGAAATTTGAGTGCCAAGAGAGGAGCCACTTTTGCACGTGGTTAATAAGATCATCAAATAAAAAGGTTTTCTTTGTACCCTTGTAAAGAGGGACCCTAAATACTTAATAGGTAAAGACCTTTGAACAATACTAGTATTTTGTTGAATAGTGTTAATGAGATTATGGGAAACCTTTCTAGAAATAATAAAGCAACTCTGGTTTTTATTGACAAAAAGACCACTACACTTTTCAAATATATTTAAGAATCTCAAGAATTTGTTGACCCAATTAATCGATGCATTAGGAAAAATAATCACATCATCATCAAAACGTAAATGAGAAATAGGAAATCCACCCATAGTTCTATAATAATTGTTAGGAAAGTTTTAATACAGGTTAGTAAGACCTCTAAACAAATACTCCATGGAAATAATGAAGAGGGCTAGAGAGAGAGGATCACCTTATCTCAACCCATAAGAAGACTTTAAAAAACCATGACTATTACCATTGATAATGATAGAAAAAACAATATTCAATCAATTGTTTAATTAGGTTAACAAAAAATAGAACTGAAACCAATTAAGTACAATATGTGATTAAGAAAATCCCAGCCAATACTATCATAAGCTTTGGCAATATCTAATTTGAAAATAATATTACCACCAAACACCCTAGCATCCAAGTCATTCAAAATATCTTGAGCTAATAAAATTTTATCCGTAATAGATCTCTCTTAGATAAAACCAGTTTGATTAGGAGAAATAATTTTAGAAAGAAAAGGAGCAAGGTGGTTCATAAGAAATTTAGAAATAAAAAAAAGTACAAATACTTATAGGTCTAATGTCATTCCAATAAGAATCTCCATTCTTCGTAGGTATAAGCACAATGGAGGGGGAAGAAAATAACTTAGGCATATGGTTTCCAACAAAAAAAATCTAAAATAGCATTAAAAGATCATAACTCATGATATCCCAAGGTTTTTGAAAAAAATTAGTCGTGTAAACATCAGGGCCAAATACAAAGTTAGAATTCAAATCAAACACCATTTTCTTTACTTCCTTCAAAGTAGGGGGAGTAGTAAGAGCCAAATTATCCTCATGGTTAATGATACTCGAAATATTACTAATATTATAAATAGGGATGGGAGTAAAACTATTATTAAACTAATTTTAAAAAAAATTCACATCGAAGTTTGCAATCTCTCCATCATCTTTAGTATAAGAACCATCATCACAGGCAATTTTATGAATCCAATTATTAGTTCTATTCCTTTTGACTAAGGCATGAAAATACTTAGTATTATTATCCCCATTAATAATGTGCTTAGAAGCCACTTTTTTCTTTCAATAAGTTTCCTCTTGGTCATTGAAATTACACAAAGTACTTTTAGCAATTTAAAGGGCATTAACATTAGCATCAGAAGGATCATTTTGCAAAATTTGCTCCAAAGCAATGAATTTCTCTTTAACCATCATAATGTTAGTAAAAAAAATTTTGAAAACATTTCGATTCCACCAGTTAATTTTTGGCTTATGTCTTTTTAACTTGAGACATAACCTATTCATTCAAAGTATAAAATTATCAGGGTAAAGGGGGGCATGCAAATTTTCCTTAACCAAGTCAATGAAAGAGTGATCAAGTAACCACATGTTTGAGAATCTAACGTTATAGATGGAGATGTCATTTCTATGCTTAATTATAATAATAAAAGGAGAATGATTAGAAAGGGTTCTACTAAGATGATCAACATGTGTAGAAGTAAAAGTATTAATCCAACTATCATCAAACAAAAAATGATCTAACATTTGCCAAAGATTACCACGATTCCAAGTAAAATTGCTACCAGTATACCCAATGTTAATGAGATTCCTATCAAGAATCATACTATTAACCTGCATAGATTGGTAAATAGGGGTAGACCCCCCAAGTATTTAAACTAAAGAGGATATAATGTCAAAATTTCCACCCAACTTCTAAGAAGAGTTAATACTATTAGGGAAAAGAACAAGTTGGTCCCATAAAATCTTTATATTACTATGAGATGATGCCGCATAAACAAAAGAAGTAAAAAATGAGAGTGTATATAACCTATACGTCAATGAAGAACTTAAGTTAAATCACCCACAATATCTATAGCCAAAGGATCCTTCCAACTAACCCAAAAATTATTAGAGATATTAGCCTCAGCATGGTTAAAACCCAAAAATCTAGAACTACTATTAATTTTATCAGTAGAAATAAAAGGCTCAAAAATAATAAGTATGGAAATAAAATGAATATGACACAAGTTCTATAAACTAACTCTATTAGAAGGGCACCCAATCCCCCAAACATTCCTAATAATGGACTTAATCATGAGAATTAGTATGTAAAGCATGAGATCTGGTGGTTCTAGGGGATTTAAGTATAACATTCTTATATTTCTTATTCTTTTTAAAAATTAACAAAATGAAAATTACCTACCTCCTCTTTATTTTCTTTATTAATGTTATCCTGATTATCACAATCAATCATAAAAACAAAATGTTGATATACAGTTTGAGAAACCTTACAACTCGTTTTTGTATTAGACCCAAAGTTCATATTTCCTTCTATAAAATCCCCTTGATCAAGTTCACCTTCTTCCAAATTTTGCTCACCATTCACCTACACATGAAATGTTGAGGCAAAATTAACATGTGAATTGGTTTCCTTGTTAATAGTATCATTACCAATTTCAACTAAGGTCTTATTAGTAACAGAACTTAGTTGGAAACTAGTAAGCATAGTATTATGCTCAACTACCATAACATCCATTTGATTCTCTGAATGGGTCTCCACCCTTTGTTCATCCTCTCTAAAAGTGTTGGTAGGATCCCCCTTCTCTCCGACCTTTGGAGATTTACTAGATTGATTATTGCCCACCTAAAAGGATAATGGAGCCACAAATTCATGGACATGATTTTCCCTTTAAGATATATGGTGCTTAATTAATTCCTTCATAAGGTTAGAATTCATGATATTATCCCCTTCTAAATCTTTAGCTGCTTCCTTGTGCTTGCATAAATGAGGATGTTATTTAAAATAATTAGAGTACCATGACCATCCAACTTATAAAAACCACAAAATATAGGAAAATTTTCAAATTTGACTTTTTTTCCTAACCATTAAGCTCTGAACCAATTCAAATTTCCTTGGGTTGCTTCTTGGAAATATCCATTTTAACCAAAACCCATGTGAAAGATAACCTGGAAACCAAAGCAGTCACTTGGTCCATCTGTAAAGGCTACCTAAGATAAAAGCTAATGCAAAAAAGATTTGGGAATTAAAAAATGCAACCTTATATTTCAAAATGAGATCCAAATAAGGGCTATAGGAGATTCCTCTCTAACATCAAAATCTGGAGTCTATTTAAGCAAATACATTTGGTAAAAAAAAATATAGTAAGCTCTCCCAAAAAATACAGTTATAATCTAAATCATTTGAAAGTTGTATAGCAACTTGATGTTGATCCATGAATCTAACATAAAACATTATGAAAATTTTAAGGTTCACAAAAAGCTTAAGGATAATGTACAAGTTAGGAAATCACAACATAAATTTTTCCATAAGTGTAATGGCAAAAGGAGCGACGAGAATAGAAATAAGTTTCTAATCAATAAATAATACCGGTGGCTATTTTTGTTTGGAGAATTTTACGTAAGTTCATTCCTATGGATGATAAATTAATTAAATGATGTTTTATATTACATTCCAAGTACCAATGTTGTTATCATGTGGAGAATATTCATCATGTTTTTCTCTCTTGCCCTTTAGCAGTTAAAGCAGAGACTTATTTTGATGACATTTTCCAATTGAATTGCTTTATTGCTAAAATGTTTATTAATGCTATGCTTAATTATTGGATTATTAATTCTGAATGCTATATCAGAAATGTTATTCCTTTTATCATTTTATCATATTTATGGTTGGATAGGATTAATTCTATTCTAAATGGTGTAGGTACTGGTACAAACCACTATAGGATTATCCAGAATGTGAAAGATAAGGTTGTCGATCTTTATTCTATTTAGTTGCTCTCTATTAAGAATTTTAAATACTATTATTCTGTTGCAATTTGATTTAGGGCTTATGTTTGAGGTTGATCATCTTCCTAAAGAATCTAGGTTAATTTATGGGACCAAACCCTCATTTAACTCTTATAAGATGAATGTGGATAGTGTTATCCTTGGTTCCTCTTTAGGTTGTGGTGGGGTTATCAGGGATTTTCATGGCAGTCTCACTATGGATTTTGCTAGTCCTTTACAGAATTAGAATGTTAACTATGTTGTCATATTTGATATGCTCCATAGTTTAAGATTATTTATTTCTATTAACTTAACTAACATTTGTATTGAAGTTGATTCCAATTATTATTTTCAATTTTTAAATTCTATTAAGGATACGGTGTGTAATTCTACTCTTTTTTATTTGGTGAGGGATATTAAGAACTTGTTGATCTTTATGAACTATTCTTTCTCTCTTGTTCACAAGGAGGGAAATTTATGTGCTAATTGGCTTGCCAATTGGGGGTATGGCTTATAGTGTCATTCTAATTAGATAAAATTTGTATGCCTTATGTTAAAATTTAATACTTGCTATTCGTTGGAGACTATTGTCATATTTTCTTTGTTTCTAGCGGCTCACTCCCAATCTTTGTCTTGGGTTTTGTTTATGTGTTGCTATTTCTTCCTATTGCTCTATTTTTGTTTAGGTTGCAGCTATATTACTCAGTCTAGTTTTCTGTCTTCTAGATTTTTTGGTCTTTTTAGCCTTGTCATATTTGGTTTTTAGGGTGCTCAGGTGGCCTTGTCATGTTGCTTTATTTTATGGATGGTTGGTTCCCTTTGCAGTTATCCTGATCTATTTGAGTCCTATTGTGGTTGTTTGGGTTGGGTTCTATGCTGCCTTTTGATGCTTAGAATTAGGTATTTTATGGGTATTTTTGGTACTTTGTCGGTGGGCATTTCTTGGAGCCTTTTGGTTGGTTTAAGGATTACCTCTTGGTTGACCTCTTGGAGATTATCACTATGACCTTCTTTCTGTTTGCTTTTTTTTTTGCTACCAAGATTAATTCTATGTACTACTCTATTATGGATAATATGGTATATTGTTATATGCTTTTATTTGGTGTCTTTAGGGCTTGGTTGCTGGGTGATTCCTTGTGCCTCTAGGTTTTTACTGACACTTGGTATTATGGCTCTCTTTTTAGTAGCCTTTTCCTTAGTGTTTTTGGGGGTCTTGCTTATTCCTTGAGGTTAAGCATGTCTGACCGGCTGAGTAGTCTAGTTATGTTGAGATATTTTTGGTTCATGGTTCCCTTGTCTTACTATTTATTTTAATTGGTTTGTCTTTCTTCATGTTGCTTCTTATGCTTGGATGTCTTGGATTTGTTGTTGTTGTATAGGGTTTAATGGTGCCTGGTGCTATTTTTTACTTGATGGTATGACTAACTTTACTTATTTGGAGGTGAATAAGTGTGGTGACCCATCTAGCAGTTCTTATGTCTTTGCTATGGTGGATTATGGGGTCAATGTTGGTTGCCCTAATTACTCAGCTGATAATGGTTTGCTTCTTGTTATTACCTCTTATTACATCATTTTTATCTATCTTATGAATATCTGTTTGAACTATTAACCTGTTAGCTGTTGCTTTTATTTGTGCTTTTTCTTTTGTGGGCATCATCTTTTTTTGTAGAATATTCTTAGTGCTAGTGTTTGATGTGGTGCCATATTGGATGGGAAGCTAGAGCTGAATGTTATTTTTTGTTTCTTCCTTCTTTTTGGGCTCTCTTTCTTGTGCACTATAGAATGTACCTAGTTTTGATTGTATTTTCTCTTAGTAGGGAATGCGAGCTCGTAGGAATTTTTTTTGCTTTCTTTTATATCTCTTATGAGCATTATTGAGCTTGAGGTCCCTTTAAGGACTTTGTAATTTTTTGTTGAATGAACATGTAGGCCCCTCTATGGGTTAAAAAAAAAAAGGATTTTAGAACTAGAAGACAAAACACCAGCCGCAAGGACCTCCTCGGAAGATTGAGACCTGCCTTCCCCATTCATAGTGAGTCTAGGGTTCGATGATAATGATGGAGTCATCATGACCTAACACTACCAAAATGAAAAAGTAAACAACAAAATTGCTAAGCAAAATGTAAAATAGATAGGGAATGGTGTAAAAATATAGAAAACCAGCCACTAAATATAATTCACAATGAAGAAAATGAATGCCCAAGAAGGAGCCCAAGAATAACCTCAGAATCGCTAGAGAACAGAAAAAGAGAGACTTCCAAGGTTTAATGTTTTGACTAGGGTTGAACTATGGTCGAACCTGATGATGTAATAAAAATTTAAAAAATATTTAAATTTTAAGATAACAATGCAATAATTATGAAATAATATAATTTTGGAATTAAAAAAATAAATAAATCATACTTAAATAATATATTTCATAATTTTAAATTAAATATAAACAATTCTTAATTTATGTTATATTTTGAAATATAAATAATTACTAATTTAAATTTAAAAGTAAATATCTCCATTCATTTATTTTAATTCATATTTAACAAAAATTTAGTTCAAATAAAAATATAAAATTTTAATATAAATAATTACAAATTTATGTTTTATATTTAAGTATAATTTACACCAATAAATTATATTTATAATTCACACTATAAAATTAAAATTATAAATTCATACTGCATTATTTATATTTAAAAAATTGTTAAAAAAATTAAATTTAATATTATATAATTAAATAGCTAAATAGAATTACATTAAATATTATTAAATAAAAAGTAATCATTTTGTTATTGTTAAATTAATTAAAATTTATGTTTAAAAATATATAGTTTGTGTTGTTAACTTATGAAGTTCAAATTAGTTCTTTAGTCATACATCTTTTGGACATTTTAGATTAGTATTGCTTATAACTTTATATTAATTTTTTCATTTAAATAAGAAAAGAGTCACATGAATGGGGATGTCATGTGAGTAAGCTTAATTGGAAAATATTAAAAAATTCAATATATTAAATTTATTACTTTATATTTATTTTATCAAATAAAATTATTTAATTATGTAAACTTTTTAATATTTGAACTGATCCATTCTTAAAGATTAGGTCTGGTTCGACCACTTGTTCGTATTAGTTTTATCTTATTCAATGTGAAAATAGATTTAGAGCAAATTTTTACCAACCAACCAATTAGTTTTCAATTCAACTGGTTGATCTGGCTGGCCTAATATGCTTTTCAAAATAATGCTCTAGTGTTGTCTTTTTTAGTACATTGAAGGACTTGATGCTAAGATGGTTCAAACACCTATAAGTGGGGTGATCCCCTCCATTGTCAAGTTTAAGAAAATGTTTTCACATTGTTCTCTTATTACCAAAGACCCCTCAAGAGTTTGTGAGTTCTACTTAAGATGAGATAAGAACTAGGTAGGTCAGAAAGAAGCTTCATAATGAAATTCCAAGAACAAATGCTCTACATAAAAGATCTTAAATTTGTAGTCACCTAAGCAGTCTTGACTCAAGGGCTAAGATAAGGTCCCATCATACACATGCTTGACCTGTAGTAGCCTAAGATGCTAGCAGAACTATTGCAACTTGCTAATAGCTATGCAAATTCAATGGAATACAATCGAGTAACCAAATCCTTCGTAGACATTCCATGCCATGAACTTGCAAAAAAGAAAAATCTTTCAATAAGGGATCTAGAGAAAGAATTCAACCTTTAAGGAAAAGAAACCAAGGATCAGATTTCTAGTGCATTCGAGGGCACCCTATCCTTATGAGGAACCCACACATATGAGATTCTTAAGTACGAAAACACCACCAATACTTAGAACTATAGGAGTATTCAAAGAGGTTGCTCACTGATTTAGAGATATCTAACTTATACTTTACGAAAGGTATCCTTTGTTGAGCTCATCAAGGCCATCCAAAACTAGTTACTCTTAGAATGACCTCTATTAACGAAGATCAATAGCACCCGAGACACATCACAATATTGTGTGTTCCATAAAGACCATTGGAATGACACCGAGGAATGTTGACACCTATTAAACCTTGTTAAAGAACTCATCAAAATATGTAAACTCAAAGAATTCATCCTCACTATTCTAGTATAGTGATCAAGAAAAGCTCCAATTAAACAAGGCACCAACAAGCCTAGAATTGCTCGAGCAATCCACATCATAGGAGTAGTACCTACCATTACAAGATATTGTCAAATAGACATTCCTAAATATGTAAAGAAGCCACATATTAAAAAACATAATGCAACCACATACTCATAGTTGGATATAGATATATCTATGACAATTAGTAATAGAGATGAGCCCATAGAGGGGAACCCTATAGTGAAGCTATCATTGTCATAGCCTAATAGATATGGGGAGTTCAATAAATAATCTTCAAGATTATCTTTGATGAGATGAATATGCTTGATTCTTAGCTCATTACTATTATAGAACCCCTCTATGAATTATTGTGGGAACAAAAAGAGACCAAAGAAATATATTCCCTACCAATTACTTAGGGAAAAGAATCATAAGTACAATGCCATGGTAAAATTGATCATAGTCGATGACCCAGCCACCAATAATGCCATATTTGGAAGGCCATTGTTGTGTACTTTAAGAGCTATGGTTTCCACTTACAACATTATTATTAAATTTCCATTAAGGTAAAAGAAGTTAACATCAGAGACAACCTAGCCCAATTATGGACTTTCTACCTATGAGCTATTAGTCAAACCAATACCACCAAAGAGATCCTCTAGCTAGATGTAGAGTGATGCGTTAGTTTTAAATAAACCAAAGACATCAAGGAAGTACCCATACTGAAGATTAACCATCTAAATCTCTTTAAATTGGTGCTTCCTTTAATAAAGAACACTGAGACAAATTAGTTTAAACCCTCCATAAGCTTCTCGAAGTATTTGCATGAACAATAGTATACATGCTAGGCATCAATGAAGAAATCATATGCAACCAACTTAATATGTAGAGAGACTCTCATCCCATCAAGAAACAGATAAAAAAATTTTCCATTTTGCTCAATGATCTTATCCTAAAATAAATTTAAAAGCCACTAGTCGTAAACTTCATCACAGTTTCCAATACCCATATTTGATCTAGATGTGGTGATGGTCCTGATAATGACTAACAAATGGAGAATATTCATAGAATTTACTTATCTAAACTTAGCATGTTCTAAGGATGGTTACCCCTTAACAAGGATCAATGACCTATTAGACTCGGTGGTGGGGTATCCCATCAAGAATTTCTTAGATGGATTCCCATGCTACAATTAGATCTGAATACTCTCTGAATAATATACAAAAGATTTGAATTTAATAAAGAGGAAGGCATGTACCGCTATAAAGTCATGCCTTTGGATTGAATAACACTAGCAAAACATAGAAAAGGATTATTAACAAAAGCTTTAAAGAATGTTAGGGAAAATGTCAAAGAACTCATTGATGACCTTTTTGTTAAGAGTTGATCTCTTGATCAACACATAGAAAGCTAGTAATAGACATTTATAATGATCAAAAAGTACAAATTGAGAATGAATCCATTCAAATGCACCTCCTAAGCGGATCTAGAAAAATTCCTAAGTTTCCTTCTCATACCCAACAAAATCAAAGTGAATCCTGATATGGAATAAGCCATTCTCGACATGAAGGTAACCAAAAATGCCAAATAAATCTAGTGACTCATTAGCCAAATCATAAAGCTCAACTATTTCATTACTCAATTAGGAGAGTGTCGTGCCCCTTCCTTCAAGACTATGATTTTTTATGAAGCCTTACTAAGTTGAGTTTGAAGCCTTACTATGAAGCCTTACTTACAGGACTTCTATTTACTTCCAAATTAGGTGTCACTTGTGTTGCGGATCTGTTTTCATGGTTTATGATTTTGCTGATACTAAACTCTTTTATTTCTCTAAGACTACCTTATCTACTGACATTTCAGGTCCACAAGATCAGACTTCTATTGGAACCTGCTAAAGATTGGATAGACTAGATCTGAGTTAATTTGTACATTTTTTCTTTCTTGAGCCTTCTGAAATTGATGTGGCTCCTGATAATAAGTAACTTTGCACACACACACCTTAGAAGAATTTCTGACTGTTCTCTAGAGTTTACTGTTTTTGGTAAAATCATCAGGGACGATATTTATATCAGCCTGGATGATCGGTTAAAAAATAGAAACCCTGATTAGGGCATCATTCTTGTTAAGGCAACCATCATTAATTACATCATCCTGGAAAATTTTATATTCGCCAGGATGATAGGTTCAATTCAAAAAGAATCTGTCACTAGATCTATTTAGAAATTACTAATTTTTGGAGATCATTCCGGTGGATCAGCCTGGCCGATCCAGCACAATTTTTCTTCAATAAATTTGGCAGTTAAGGAGAGAAATTAATGGTGATTTGCATGATCACATCGGCCTGGCTGATCGCAGGATCATCCGGGCCGATTTGACATCGGCTAGCTTCTTTTCAGGATGATGTTCAGGATATTTTCCTCATATTTGAACTAAACATCCAAGATAATATACTACCAACCTGGACAATATGACTAAAAATTGTCTAGTCGTCCCTAACCGACCGGGCTGATTAAGTATAATTTATGCTTCTAGGCCAGACCGATATTTATATCAGCCTAGATAATAAAGTCGGGAAATTACATTAATGATCTCGTTTTGAGATATTCCTTTTAAGCTTTGACAAGGCACCTTTGTAAGTGTCTTTGGAAGCGATTGTAGTTTTTCTCTTTTGGGTGAACTTGAAGAGAAAGCTTGAAAGGGAGTGAGGAACAGGTGAAGTCTGAGAGAGGGAGAAGATCCTTTGAGGGGGACTCAAGGGAGTGTGGAGGGTTATTCCACACGGTTGCTCTGGTAGGCTTGCAACTTAGTACCATCAGATTCAAGGCTTATCTTGAGGGAAGTTCATAGAAGAAGAAGATCTCTTTGGTGTCAAAGGACCCGGTGACTCCATTGCACGGAGGAAGAGAGAAGTGATTTTGTAAGGGTTTCTACGCCTAACTGTGGGGGCTAATGGAGAGATACTTAGTTTAGTGCCTCCAAGGAGTGGACGTAGGTCAAGGTTTGATCAAACCCTTTATAAATCTGGTGTGTTCTTTCATTTATTACTTCCATATTTAATTTCCCACTTTAGTTTTCATTATGGTGAATCTTGGTTTGTATTTTTGATCGAATGATTTATTTTAAATATTGATTAACCTCTTTCTCTTAATTAACCTTGGGCCAGTTCATAGGGCCTAACATCCCTAACAAACTTTCTAGTGCCATCAGAGCACTTTCAAGTGGTATCATAGCGGGATTCATTAAAAAAAGTTTTTGAAAACTTTTGAATTTTGATCCATAGTTAATTTTTCTAATCCATGGTAATATTGCGGAAGGTTATTCAATCACCAGACCATCTTTATTTGAAAATATTACATTTGATTTTTGGAAAATTTGTATGTCTACTTTCTTGCAATTGATTGATTTTTGTATGTGTCATATAATTTTAACTGGTTATTCATTACCGTCATGGGTTTTAGATGGAATTAAAATTGATATTCCTTTTAATAAATGGAGTAGAGAAGAGAAAATCAATGCTCAATTGAATGAAAAATTTTTAAACTATTTTTTCTGTGCTTTAAATTCTAAAGATTGTATGTTAGTTTTCACGTGCACTACTGGTAAAAAAATTTGGGATAAATTACACACCATATATGAAGGCACTAATGAAATCAAGCAATCCAAGTTAAATATTTTAATGCATGATTATGAACTATTTTGCATGAAACCTTGTGAGATGATCTTAGACATGTATATTAAATTTATTCAAATTGTTACATCATTAAATGCTTTAGGAAAGAAGTTTTCAAACTTTGAAAAAGTTAATAAAATTCTTCGTTGTTTACTTGATAAGTTTGATTCTAAAGTTGCTGCTATTTGTGAATCAAAAAATTTGAACGAGTGTTCTATTGATAATTTAATTGGCTCACTCATTGCCTATGAGCAAAATTTGGGTCAAACATTTTTGGATGCAGGTGAAACGATAGTGTTAAACGCTGAAAATATGGAGGAAAGTGGCTTAATTGGTGACGAAAATAATGACTTTTCAAGATAATTAAAAATCTCACCAAAGCATAAGCCTCAATAAAAGTGTAATAAAGGTAAAAATGGTAAGAATGCTAAGATTACTTCTGACATTATTTGCTTTGGATATAGGAAACCTAAACATATAAAAAATCAGTGTCCTAATTTGAGAACTCCTCCAGGAAAAGAAAAGGGAAAAGCAAAGCAAATTTTAAAATGGCCAAATAATGAAAAGAAAAAATATCTTGGGCAGACTTAGCTTCTTAATCATCTGATGAGAAGCAAAATGATGTTTAAACCATTGTTTATTTTTTTGTTTTGTTTGCATGTTTTGTTATTTTTTTTGTGTTTTTCATGTGTTTTTTTATTTTGAATTTATTCTTTTTTTTTCATCCTTTCTTTATAATCTTTTCTTTTTCTTCTTCTTTAAATTTTAATTGTCTTTACTTTTTATTTTTTGTCAACGTACTCATCACCATACTTTTATAATTAAAAAACATTGGATTAAAAATTTTAAAATGAAAAATCTACCTCCTACTTTTCTTGAATTCTTATGTAAGTTGTGGTTAGCTTCTCTAAAAATAGTCAAAGGAAGGAAACTCATGATTTTTACTCTCAATCTCTATTTTCTAAAAGAGGTTATTATACTTTTGATTTAAAATCTTCATCATATTTTAAATTGGATTTTGAAACTGAACTTTTTTCATCTCCCTATTTTTTATCAATAGCATAGGAATCTTTTGCAAGTTGTTGAATCTACCTCAAAATTTTCCTAATCAAGTAGTTCGTTGTGTAAATAGTACTTTGTTTTTAAAATTCTAGAAATGTATTATATTAAAAAAAATGGCCAATGACGCCAAATCTAGCCAATGACACCAAATCAAAAGATGCGCAATGACGCCAAATTGAGAAAGATACACAAAGTGTATCAAAAGAAAAAGATGGGCAAAGTGCGCCAAAAACTGACAAGAGGCATAAAATGAGCCCACAAGAAGTATGCTTACCTTTTATATTTTATTCAAAGCTTAAGAAAACCCTTGATATTTTTGATGCTTGAGTTTGAAAATCATGATTCCTGATTCAACAATTCATACGTTATTCTTCTATTAGATATGTTTTATGGAATGAGTTTTAGAAAAATTAGTATTTCTTTTTCTAATTTATTCGTTGATTTATATATTGGATTAAAAAGTTTTTTATCCTTTAAAAAGAACTTGAGCTTGGATTATCAACTTCTGAATTTCTTACCTCTACTGGATTATGCATTGTCAATTCATTTCTTATTAAGTTTTTTTTTTTGAAATTAAGAGGTAACTTTTTCTTTTTAAGACTTTTTGTGCCCCTTCTCTTTTTGATAATGTTAAAGGGGGAGAAACGTATTATTGTATTTGTACCTTTTTCATCTTCAAAATAAAAAATAAAAAAATTTTTTGATCTCCCCTATTTTTAAAAGTTTTGTTTTAGTAAGGAGGAGATTAGGAGAACATTATTTCTTTTTTGTAAATTCAACTAGTAATGTTTTCCATCATCAAAAAGGGGGAGATTGTTGCGGATCTGTTTTATGGTTTATGATTTTGATGATAGCAAACACTCTTATTTCTCTATGACTGTCTTATATACTGACATTTTAGGTCCACAAGATCAGACTTCTATTGGAACCAGCTCAAGATTGGGTAGACTAGATCTGAGTCAATTTGCACCTTTCTCCTTTCTTGATTCTTTTGTAATTGCTGTGGCTTCTAATGATAAGTAACTTTGCACACACACCTTGGAAGAATTTTTGACTGTTCCATAGAGTTTACTATTTTTGGAAACATTATCCGGGATGATATTTATATCAGCCTGGATGATCGGTTAAATAACAGAAACCATAATTAGGGCATCGTCCTTGTTAAGGCAGTTGTCATTAATCACGTCGTCCTTGACAATTTTATATTGGCCAGGATGATAGGCTTAATTCAGAAATAGTCTGCCGCTAGATCTATTTAAGAATTACTTATTTTTGGACATCTTCCTGATGGATCGGCCTGGCCGATCCAGCATAATTTTTCTTAAATAAATCTGGCAATTAAGGAGAGCAATTAATGGTGATTTGCACGATCACATCGGTTGGGCCGATTGCAATATCGTCTAAGCCAATTTCACATCGGACAGCTTCTTTTTAGGGCAATGTTCAGGATGATTTTCTTCATATTTGAACTAATTATCCAGGACGATATACTATTGGCCAGGACCAAATGACAAAAAATTATCTAATCGTGCCTAATCGATTGGGCTGATTGAGCATAATTTATGCTGGTCGCCCAAGCCGATAAAGTCAAAAAATTGTATTAATGAGCTTGTTTTGAGATCTTATATTTAAGCTTTCACAAGGCACCTTTGTAAGTGTCTTTGGCAGCCATTGTAGCTTCGCTCTTTTTGGGTCAACTTGAAGAGAAAGCTTTATAGGGAGTGAGGAACGGGTGAAGTCTGAGATAGAGAGAAGATCCTGTGAGGTGGGACTCAAGGGAGTATGGAGGGGGATTCCATATGGTTTCTCCTTGTACCTGTTGTTGTGCCTGTTATCTAAATGCATTTCTTTTGTTTTGCACTTGCTTTTGGTATCATATTTTTTTTCTTGTGATTACTTTAAAAAAAATAAAAAAAAATATAAATACAAAAAAAAAAAAAACAAAAGAAATGCTTTTCGTACTCACTTGCAACAAATTATTTGACATCATCAAAAAGGGGGAGATTGTTTCAACCCATGACCCCGAGTTTGAGATTTTGATGATGTCAAATAATGAGTGTTTTGGAATAACTTTTCATTGAATACTATTTTATTTGCTATTGTCCTTGAGTTCTAACATTTAAGAAAGATCACAAGTGACTCAAGATGAAAGGAAGACTAAAAAAAGGGTAGATTAGGAGTATGAGTCAAACATTGTATTTTTCCATTTATTTGATTTTATTTTATTGAGCCTGGCCACAAAATGCATACGAGTAAGAGCAACCATGCACACACACAGGGGGAGAGTTTGCTTTTAAATGAAAAATGTCATAGAAATTCTTCTCTGGAGATCGTACTGTACGATTTTAATTTGTACCGTACGATCAGAGCTATGTGGACGATTCTGTGAATAGATCGTACTGTATAAATATGTTCGTAGTGTACGATATGTTCAGATCCAAAACCCTAGCCGTAGTTTAATTTGAGTAAGTGATTTTGCGCCGCTCGTACTGTACGAACGTGTTCGTACTGTACGATTTGTTTTTAATACTTACTTAAATTAACCCGTAATTAGTGCATGTAATTCAGGCCTAATTAATTTTTGAACATCGTACTGTACGAAATTGTTCGTACCATACGATGAACAGTGACGGCATCTGATCGTCCAGACTATCGTCCTGTATGAATAGTGTTTTAGTGGATCGTACCGTACGATATTATATCGTACAGTACGAATTGTTTTTGAACTGTTCGTACATCTTCGTACCAGGACGATATCTGATTATACATATCATACTGTACGATGTTGCATCGTACTGTATGAATAGTAATGACTACTTTTGAAATCAGAGGTTTTTGGAGCTCGTTTAATATGTCAATCAAGTCCTTTTTGAGAAAGAATTACAGAGGGGGTGAACGTGGTTAGAGAGGGATTCCAAGGGAGAGATCTCTAGAGAAATTCTTGAGGGTTGAGAGCGGAATGAGGAGGTGAGCGTTGTGAGAGAGAAGAGGTGTGAGGGAGATCACACGGTTGCTCCAAGCTTGTTGCATCTTGCTCCTCCTGTGGCCCTAGAAGGATTTGAGGGAGGATCTCCAAGGGAAAGGCTTGTCTACATCCGTTGCCTCGAGGTTCTCTGCCTTCTCCAGGAGGGAGAAAAACGAGAAGGTTCTCTGCCGTCGCCAGGAGGGCGAAAATAGAGTTTGGCACTCCGCCACGCCAGGTTGGTGAAAGGGAGGTTTGTAAAGGCTTCTCCGCCTTGCCGAGGGGGGCAAAAGGAGAACTATTTTGATAGTGAAAATCCCAGAGCGGAGGACTCCGGGGAGTGGACGTAGGTCATATTTTGACCGAACCACTATAAAAACTCTTGGTGTGTTTTTTCCTTATCGTCGTTTATTTTTTTTTACTTGCATTTAATTTTCATGACTATTGCATGGTGAAGCTTATGGAAGAATAATTGTTATGTTGTAGTATTTCAAAAATAACAAAAAAATTAGAACTCTTGTTTAGGGTTATTTTTATTAAGGAAAAGTTTTTCACAATTCACCCCCCCTCTTGTCATTCAGTCATTTCAATTGGTATCAGTGCTTGTTTTTCAAAAATAGTATTTTAGAAAACCTTGAAAAAACGATCATGTCGAACTTTGGTAATCGTAACACTGCGGAGGGATATTCAATAACTCGTCCACCACTTTTTGATAACATTCCGTTTGATTTCTGGAAAATTAGAATATCTACATTTTTGCAATCTATAGATTACCGCATGTGGATGTTAGTAAATGATGGATATGTTGCACCATTTAAGATTGTTAATGGTTTGAAAACTCCTGTACCTTTTATTGAATGGAGCAATGAGGATAGGGAGTTAGCCCAACTGAATGCTAAGTGCTTAAACTGCTTTTTTTGTGCATTGAAATCTGAGGACTATATGAGAGTATCTACTTGTGTTTCTGGTAAGGAGATTTGGGATAGACTGTGCATTACATACGAAGGAACAAATGAAGTAAAATAGTCTAGGCTTAACATTCTACTGCATGATTATGAATTATTCCGTATGAAACTTAGCGAAACAATTTCTGACATGTACACTAGGTTAACCCAAATTGTGACATCCATGCATGCATTAGGTAGAGAAATTTCAAATTCTGAGAAAGTGAATAAAATTCTTAGATGCCTACCTAGTTCCTATGATGCTAAGATAACTGCTATCACTGAGTCTAAAGATCTTAATATTTATTCTATTGATAACCTCCTTGGGTCACTCATTGCATACGAGCAAGGAGTGAGCCAAAGGCAAAGTGATGCAGGTGAAAAGAAAAAGGAGCGGACGGTGGCATTAAAAGCTAGCAACTCAGAAAGTGAAAGCTCTGCAGGGGAGGAAGACGATGAGATAGCACTGATGACCTGACAGTTCAAAAATTTCCTGAAGAGAAAACAGAAGCGTCATCAGAACAGCTGGAATAAAGGTAAGAGCTCAAGGTTCAATAAGGTTTCATCTGATACAATCTGTTTTGAATGCAGGAAGCCAGGTCACCTTTGAGCTGATTGCCCCAATCTGAAGAGCTAACCAGCTAAGGAGAAAGGTGATGAGAAAGCCAAATACAAGAAAGGAAAGATGAGGACACAAAAAGCTTTTTGGGCCGACTCTGCCTCAGAATCGTCAGAGGAAGAAGCAGAGGAGGAGGTAATTAATTTGTGTCTTATGGCTAACGATAACCTTGATCAATCGGATCAAGACGAGGTATGTCAACTTTCATATGATGATTTACTGCTTATTTTGGAGAATATTCATGACTCGTATAGGAAACTAAAAAAGATGCATGCTAAACTTAATATTGAATTTAGTTCGTTACAAATTGAGCATGCTAACTTAGTTAAAGAAAATTCTGATTTAGATAAAGATCACATGTTGCTTCTTGATGAGTATGATGCATTAAATAAGAAGCATATTGAACTAAGTGAAGCACATGAATCCTTGAAAACATCGCATATTGAACTAGATGTAGAATTTGAAAAACTAACGACACTTGCATTAGAAGTAGATCATAGTGAGCACTTGCTATTAATAGAAGTTGATGGATTGACAGCTCAAAATAAAACCTTTAGTGAGAGAATAAAAGAACTAGAAAATGAAATTGCATCACTCACATTAGGCCATCCTCGCAAACCCCCAACACTGCATGCATCACAAAACTTTAGAAAGAGGCACCACCACCCACATAGATTAGTAAACCCATTTTTTGGTGTTAGGTGTTTCTCTTGTGGCATGCTAGGTCACATAGCCCGCACATGCACAATTCACTATAGGACACACTTAGTATGGAGTCCTAAATTGCATCCATCACAGCATAGCATGCATACATCTCATTCATACAAGCATAAGGAGGAACCCAAACTCACTTGGGTTCCCAAATCTAATCTTTGAATGAAATTGTAGGGATGCTCTCACAAAAGACCTAGTGAGAGCATGTGGTACCTGGATAGTGGCTGCTCGCGACACATGACTGGAGATATGAAGAAGTTCATCCTATTGGAGACCAAAATTGGAGGCAAAGCAACGTTGGGAGACAACACTACCAGGAAGGTGATAGGCTCAGGTATCGTTGGTAATGCTAAGAATTTTTTAATTGAAAATGTTTTACTAGTTGATGGTTTAAAGCATAACTTACTTAGCATTAGTCAACTGTGTGACAAAGGTTTTGATGTTAAGTTTTTTATTGATAGATGCCTGATTAGTTTATTTGATGAAATAATTTTAGAAGGAAAACGAATGAACAATGTTTACATGTTAGACCTTGATTGCGTTGATAGCTCAAAATCATTTTGCTTGAAAACAATAGTTGATGACTCGTGGCTATGGCATAGGAGAATATGCCATGCTAGTATGAAAACTCTTAGAAACATCACTCAGAAAAACCTAGTTAGAGATGTACCTAAGTTAGACTTTACTAAGGATCACTTATGTGATGCTTGCCAACTAGGAAAACAAGTCAAATCATCCTTTCACTCAATTAGAGATGTGATCACCTCTAGGCCACTAGAAATTCTACACATGGACTTATTTGGACCCGTTAGTACAGCCAGTCTAGGTGGAAAGAATTATGGATTTGTGATTGTAGATGACTTCAATAGATTTACTTGGGTAAGATTCTTAGCACACAAAAATGAGTCTTTTGAGGAATTTAAAGTATTCTCCACATGGATTCAACGAAAATTAGGTTGTGAAATATCAACAATCCATAGCGATCATGGTGGAGAGTTCCAAAATGATAAGTTTGTGTCATTCTGTCAAGAGATAGGAATAGAATATAATTTCTCAGCTCCTAGAACACCCCAACAGAATGGTATAGCAAAAACGAAGAATAGAACTTTGGTAGAAGCTGCTAGGGCAATGATAGCGGAGTATACACTTCCTAGATACTTTTGGACAGAAGCAGTCAACACAGCCTGTTATGTTTTGAACAGAGTAAACATAAGATCAAAGCTAAATAAAACTCCATATGAACTCCTTAAGGGTAGGATACCAAATCTTTCACATTTACATGTCTTTGGGTGTAAGTGCTTCATCTTAAATAATGGTAAACATCCCTTAGGAAAATTTGATCCCAAGTCTGATGAGGGTGTCTTCTTAGGTTATTCTTATGTAGGTAAGGCCTATAAAATTTTTAATAAGAGAACCCTTGTAGTAGAAGAATCCACCCATGTGGTATTTGATGAATCAGATAAGCCCTCAGAATCTAAAATTGAAGATGATAAAATAGAGGTAATTCAAGGAGTAGAGACGATGACCTTAGGAGAAAGGGTCGAACCTCAGGAAGCTTTGCCTAGAGAATGGAGATATTCTTCTAGTCATCCTAAAGAGTTAATTTTAGGAGACCCTTCAGAAGGTGTAAGAACTAGGCATGGACTTAGGAAGGAGGTTAGTCACTCAGCATTTATTTCTATGATAGAACCCACAAGTATAGATCAAGCCTTAGGAGATGAATTTTGGATTCTAGCAATGCAAGAAGAGCTGAACCAATTCACCAGAAATGATGTTTGGGAGTTAGTAAAGAGACCTAAAGATCACAGTGTTATTGGAACAAAATGGGTATTCAAGAATAAGGTGAATGATTCAGGAACAATAATAAGGGATAAAGCAAGGCTAGTAGCTAAGGGGTACAACAAAATTGAGGGGATAGACTTTGAAGAAACCTTTGCCCCGGTTGCTAGACTAGAAGCCATAAGAGTGCTCTTAGCTTTTGCTTGCTTCAAAAACTTTAAGTTATATCAAATGGATGTAAAGAGTGCATTTCTGAATGGGGTAATTAAGGAAGATGTCTATGTTGAGCAACCCCCCGGATTTGAAAGTTCACAATTTCCAAACCATGTATTTAAATTAAAGAAGGCACTATATGGATTAAAGCAAGCACCTAGAGCATGGTATGAAAGACTTAGCTCATTTCTTTTGGATAGAAGATTTAAAAAGGGTAGTGTAGATACTACACTCTTTTTACAAAAGGTCAAAGAAGAAATTCTCATTGTTCAAATATATGTGGACAACATCTTATTTGGATCTTCGGATAAAAACTTATGCGATGAATTTTCCAAAACAATGAGTAATGAGTTTGAAATGAGCATGATGGGAGAACTTAATTACTTTCTTGGCTTTAGTGTAAAACAAATGGATAATGGAACTTTTCTTAGCCAATCAAAGTATATTAAGGATATTTTAAAGAAATATAAAATGGATAGTGCAAAACCCATGAACACCCCAATGAGTTCGACAATCCAATTAGATAAGGATCCTAGTGGAAAATCAGTAGACCAGAAAAAATATAGAGGAATGATTGGATCCCTTCTTTACCTGACTACCAGTAAACCGGACATAATGTTTAGTGTGTGCCTTTGTGCCCGTTTCCAAGCTGATCCTAAAGAGGCTCACTTAACTGCTGTCAAAAGAATTCTTAGATATCTACTAGGCACCCCAAACTTAGGAATTTGGTATCCCAGACACAGCACTTCCTTTGAAATCCTAGGGTACTCAGATTTAGACTTTGCAGGATGTAGGATAGATAGAAAGAGCACCTCTGGTACCTGCCAATTCATCGGACAATCATTAGTTTCTTTTTCCAGTAGGAAGAAAAACTCAGTAGCACTTTTCACAGCCGAGGCAGAATATATTGCAGTAGAAAGTTGTGTTGCACAAGTGCTATGGTTCAAACAACAAATTCTTGATCTTGGATTACCTGTTGGAACCATCTCAATCATGTGTGACAACACAAGTACAATTTGTATATCTAAGAATTCAATTCAACACTCTCGAACGAAACACATAGACATTAGACATCATTTCATTAGAGATCACGTCGCTAAGGGAGATATAGAACTACATCACATCGCTACAGGAGATCAATTGGCAGACATATTCACAAAACCTTTAGCTTTCGACACCTTTTGCACCCTAAGGACCAGATTAGGTGTCATAGATATAACAGCATAAAAATAAATAAATAAATAAATAAATAATTTGAAATTTGTGTTTTTTTTTGTTTGTTTGGCTGCTCCTGATCATCACACACTCACCTCACAAAAACTTTGCGTTCACTATTCATCGTACTGTACGACCTAAATCGTACTGTACGATATATCTCACTGTACACAAACAAGCTGATTTAGGCTCTGTTGTTCGTACTGTACGATCCCGCTCGTACTGTACGATATTCGTCCCGTATAATTGCCTACCGTATTGTACGATATTTCTTTTTCGTACAATACGATCCACGTCAGCAACGGATTGGGACGAATTTAACGGGTTGGTACGACATTATTGAGTATTGTACTGTACGATACCACCATATCGTATGGTACGAACCACATCAGCACACGGAATAAATGTGAGTTAAAGCTGTTCGGTACGATATTTATTATGTATTGTACTGTACGATACACCTGTTCGTACAGTATGAAACTTTTGGTCAAAAGTCGTACTGAGGCCTCGGGACGATCAAAATTCGCCTGATCGTACAATACGATATATATCGTACTGTACGATTTGACTGCCTTTTCCCGAAACGAACGGTCAGAACATTGATTGCCTATCGTACTGTACGATTCCAGATCGTACTGTACGATGTTCGAAATTTCCTATAAATACCCTTACCTAGGCCGTTCTTTTCACTGAAATCTCTCCTCACTCACTTCTTCACTCGTTTTCGTGTCCTATTGCAATGTCTAAGCGAGTTCGGATGACTGCTGGAAGCTCGTCCTCGTCGAGTCGCCAACCTGATCGTTTTCTGAATATTGAAAATGAGGAAGCCTACCATCGCTATAGAGCCTACAAAATTTCCCCTTCAAAAATGCTTAATCAGACTGCTCTCAATTTCGAGGTAATGAGCCTCTTTGCTTCCATAACCTTCTAATTCCTACTCACTCTGGCGTTTCCATATAATTCTGAACTGCTTTTTGAATTCCTCGCCAACCTCACCTACACCGTAGACAACACCACTTTTCACTCCTTTGTTTGTGGCCGCACCGTTGAAATCACTAGAGCCGATATCGCCCAGTATATTGGGCTGTCCACTGAAGGACCTATGGTTCGCTCATTTCTTACCGATGAATTTGATTGGAGCGATGTAAATAGAGTTCTTAGGAATACTGCATTTCATTAACACCAACCCCTTGTTCAATCCTTAACTCGAAATGCACGTATAATTCAACATGTTCTTCGAACCTCAATCATAACCAAAGGTGGCGACCGTATCAATCTAACCCCTACCTTGTTCGTCGCTACCTATCTTATTATGTCCAAAATTAAGTTTGATGAGGTCGATTTAATCAGCAACTACATTCGCCACATGACTTTTGTTCGTCTACGTACTACCCGGCGAAAATAAAATCTAGCTCTTGGTCACCTAATAGGACATATCCTCCACAATAAATATCAATTAGCTTACCCTGGTGAACCCGACATTCTTCCTATTTTTTATACGGATGCTTCCTTCCGTATTCTCTTTCATCAGGGACATGAGCCTGAAGATCCAGTCTTTGATGACGAAGAAGGAGAAGATGCCCCAGCCGCAGCTCCAGCTCGACCACGACGCCATGCTGCACCCCGAGCATCAGCACAAGCACCAGAGCACTCTAATGATGACTTAGTCGCCCGCTTCGACCAGCTGCAGACTCGTCTCGACATGCATATTCAAGAACAGCATCACCAACACGAGACTGATATGCAGTGGTTTGGCGAACGGTTCACTGCAATTGATCACCGCTTCGATGCTCTCTTTCAATATTTTCAACCAAATCCACCTCCACCACCATCAGATCAGCACCCGTCTGCTTAGTTTGTTTATGTTTGCATTGTAGTTTTTGTTTATTTTCTTCTCTTACTTTTTGCTTTTAGTTGCTCCTCCTTTTTGTGCTGTCAAAAGGGGGAGAAGTTTATTGTACCTTGTTGTGCCTGTTACCAAAATGCATTCCTTTTTGTTTTGCACTTGCTTTTGGTATTATTTTTTTCTTGTGTTTACTCAAAAAAAAAAAAAAAAAAAAAAAACAAAAGAAATGCTTTTCGTACTCACTTGCAACAAATTATTTGACATCATCAAAAAGGGGGAGATTGTTGTAACCCATGACCCCGAGTTTGAGATTTTGATGATGCCAAATAATGAGTGTTTTGGAACAACGTTTCATTGAATACTATTTTATTTGCTATTGTCCTTGAGTACTAACATTTCAGGAAGATCACAAGTGACTCAGGACGAAAGGAAGACTAAAGAAAGGGTAGATTAGGAGTTTGAGTCAAACATTGTATTTTTCCATTTATTTGATTTTATTTTATTGAGTCTGGCCACAAAATGCATAAGAGTAAGAGCAACCATGCACACACACAGGGGGAGAGTTTGCTTTTAAATGAAAAATGTCATAGAAATTTTTCTCTGGAGATCGTACTGTACGATTTTAATTCGTACCGTACGATCAGAGCTATGTGGACGATTCTGTGAATAGATCGTACTATATGAATATGTTCGTAGTGTACGATATGTTCAGATCCAAAACCCTAGCCGTAGTTTAATTTGAGTAAGTGATTTTGCGCCGCTCGTACTGTACGAACGTGTTCGAACTGTACGATTTATTTTTAATACTTACTTAAATTAACCCGTAATTAGTGCATGTAATTCAGGCCTAATTAATTTTTGAACATCGTACTGTACGAACTTGTTTGTACCATACGATGAACAGTGACGACATCTGATCGTCCAGACTATCGTCCTGTACGAATAGTGTTTTAGTGGATCGTACCGTACGATATTATATCGTACAGTACGAATTGTTTTTGAACTGTTCGTACATCTTCGTACCAGGACGATGTCTGATTATACATATCGTACTATACGATGTTGCATCGTACTGTACGAACAGTAACGACTACTTTTGAAATCAGAGGTTTTTGGAGCTCGTTTAATATGTCAATCAAGTCCTTTTTGAGAAAGAATTACAGAGGGGGTGAACGTGGTTAGAGAGGGATTCCAAGGGAGAGATCTCTAGAGAAATTCTTGAGGGTTGAGAGAGGAAGGAGGATGTGAGCATTGTGAGGGAGAAGAGGTGTGAGGGAGATCACACGGTTGCTCCAAGCTTGCTGCATCTTGCTCCTCCTGTGGCCCTAGAAGGATTTGAGGGAGGATCTCCAAGGGAAAGGCTTGTCTACATCCGTTGCCTCGAGGTTCTCTGCCTTCTCCAGGAGGGAGAAAAACGAGAAGGTTCTCTGCCGTCGCCAGGAGGGCGAAAACAGAGTTTGGCCCTCCGCTACGCCGGGTTGGTGAAAGGGAGGTTTGTAAAGGCTTCTCCGCCTTGCCGAGGGGGGCAAAAGGAGAACTATTTTGATAGTGAAAATTCCAGAGTGGAGTACTCCGGGGAGTGGACGTAGGTCATATTTTGACCGAACCACTATAAAAACTCTTGGTGTGTTTTTTCCTTATCGTCGTTTATTTTTTTTTACTTGCATTTAATTTTCATGACTATTGCATGGTGAAGCTTGTGGAAGAATAATTGTTATGTTGTAGTATTTCAAAAATAACAAAAAAATTAGAACTCTTGTTTAGGGTTATTTTTATTAAGGAAAAGTTTTTCACAATTCATCCCCCCTCTTGTCATTCAGTCATTTCAACCGCACCTGGGAAGGTGGAATTGATTTTGTAAGGGCTTCTCTGCCTAGCTGTGGGGGCTAAAGGAGAGACACTTAGTTTAGTGAAATACTTGGAGGGTCCCTCCAAGGAGTGGACGTAGGTCAAGGTTTGACCGAACCACTATAAATCTGGTGTGTTTTTTCATTTATTAATTCCACATTTAATTTCTACACTTTGGTTTTCATTGTGGTGAATCTTGGTTTATGTTTTTGATCGAAGAATTTACTTTAAATATCGATTCACCTCTTTCTCTTAATTAGCCTTGGACCGGTTCATAGGGCCTAACATCCCAAGTGAACTTTCTAGTGCCATTAGAGCACTTTCAACTTGCCTAGTTGTCTATTAAGACTTGTAATTAATGGCAAACAAAATCAATGATAAAAACAAAGTTAAAGTGTGTTTGAAGTCAAAATTGAGATCAACATACTTGAGAATTTCAAGATCTCTCAAATTCTAAGGAATAAAATCAACTTGATGACTTTCTTTCTAAGTAAGGAAATATTAACAAAAAATAAGTGATACAAGTCTCTGCATCTACCATCGTGGAAGATGAAGCATCTCTAATATAAGCAGAACCCCCAACTCCATATCCAATGAGTTTGATGAATCCTTAAATGAAGTATTTAAATATTCGAATAATCAATGTAATGTTGGAGATCCTTGGTAATTTAGGATTAGCGAAACTAACTTTCTACTAGTAGGAGATTACCTATTTAGTATATCATCCTTCTCACTTAATCTCAATTATGTGTGGGAAGACCACAATGAGGCTTTACAAAAGGAGATCCATGCAGATAAATTTTGAATCCAATTTAACAAAAGATCTCACTCCATAAAATCCTTACATAAGGATATTTCTGGCCTACTCTGATAAAAGTTGCTAAAGAATTATGTTGGAAATGCATACAATGTCAGAAGTTTGATCCAATAGTTCATACAAGTTTCACTCGATCTTAAATCCCTGGCCTTTCTCCATATGGGGCATGGACTTGTTAGTCTTGTTCCACCAGTAGCGAGACAAAGACGATTCATTCTTTTCATGATCGACTACTTCACTAAATAGATTGAAGTGAAAGAACTCACTTATGTAACTTTAGCCATAGTTTGGAACTTCATCTAGATAAACATTACTTAATGGCATTGAATTCCTTTCACAATCATCATATATAATGGACCAAAATTGTTTAATCAAAGTCTCAAAGAATTATGCAATGTTCAAGGCATCTGCCTCTAGTTCACATTCGTTCATTATCCACTATTTAATAGACATGAAAAGCCCTAATAAGCCCATATTCATTCTCCTCAAGAATTAAATTGAGGGAAATAAGAGAAAGTGGGTAGACCTACTTCCTTAAATAATTTGGGCCCCCATAACAACTTTAACAACCATCATAAAACCTAAACCCTTCTCACTCTTGCACAATACAGAGGTCATACTACCAAAGGAGCTTGAATTACCGATCCATAAAGTGATATTTACAACTCATTACACATCAGTGGAACTTAGGGAATGGGAAGCATCCAATCAAGTAGGCTTAAAAATAGCCATGACTTATTAGAAGAACTTTGAGTGTAAACAACTCTCTAACAAGAAGATAAAAGTGAACATATACCAAGTACTATAATATCCTCTTTTTTTTGAAGAAATGCATATAGCATTAAAAAAAAACAACTATTACAAACTATAAAGCAAAAGCGAACCCTTAAAAACTTTCATAATGGATATGTGATCCACTAAATTCCATTTTAAATCCATTGGGGTGATGGGGATACCAAATATTGAAACAACCTAAAAGGTTGGTTAGTATCCTTGAGTTCCCAATAGATAGAAAATGAAACCTAGTAAAATTCCCACATTTCATAACATCAGTTTCAAAAAGGTAGAAAAAACCTATAAAAAACCAAAGCAAAAGATAACTTGCTACATGAAAAGTAAAAAAAATGCTAATACAACTGTCCAAACATCAACCGGACCTCCATCAATATTCTTAGGGTTCAACAAGCTCCAGTCAAGAGTAGAATTTGCTGATACTTCAACGCAACCAACCAAAGCTGCCATGAACAAGCCAATCAATGTCGACAAAGAAATAACACCAACTCCCACCTCAAGAGTCCAAGAGTCGGCCTCTTCATAACCAAATTCATACGAACTGAAAATCACCACCACACACATCATACTGGCAAGAAAAAAACTACTAATATTCCAATCCTTCAAGTCTCCAACAAATAAGACTTGTTCTTCAAAGACCAAAATGGTAACCATGTTAAGTTTAGCAAGAAAAACTCCCATCTAAAACTAGCTTCAACACTTCTATAAAAATCCAAAAAAATAACCAACATTATAATAGCTTCAATAACATCGGCTTCACCAGAGCATTTACCCGATCTACCTTCCTTGGATGATCCAATCAAATTCATAAAAAACGCTTCATATCTAGTGGTAACATTAACATTAACTCCATGTTTCTTTAGGAAAATAGAAATCCTCTCGTACAACAAGGAATCACACGCTAAGAAATTTGCTTTATTCGATTCTCCCAGATTCTTGATAAGAAAAAAACTACACAAAAGTTCTCCCAATTAATCTTGCATCTCATTCCACAACTGAATATTTCCAATCCTTAATTGAAAAAGGATCAAAATAATCTTCTTAACCAAATCTTAAAGACAAAACTAACCACATTTATAAAAAGAAAAACACCAAAATTCCTTGAATAACAACCAAATCCTCATAAAAGAACTCCCAGGTTCAAACGTCAAACCCAAAAATATTCGAGCTCCAAGAAATGAATCAAGGCTATTATAAAATCCATATATAA
The DNA here is from genome assembly GCA_016618105.1 of Dendrobium huoshanense. NCBI lineage: Eukaryota > Viridiplantae > Streptophyta > Magnoliopsida > Asparagales > Orchidaceae > Dendrobium > Dendrobium huoshanense. The sequence goes on along the minus strand of CM028345.1, from coordinate 10,903,485 downwards.
TCAAGCAACAAATACCACCAAAATTCTCAAATCTTATCAAAGCAAAACAATCATGCCACAAGCCATCTTCAGCCAAACGATTCCCCATCAGATTCAAGGCCAAAATAGGCAACCAAATAGAAATTTCATCCAAAAAAAAACCTCAATCCACCATCGAATAAACAAAAATCCTCCTCAAGTTTCACATCCAGATATGTAAACTTACCAACTTCAATCAAGAAAAGTAAATCTTAATAATAAACCCAGACATTATCCAATTCATATTGATGCAGAACCACAGTAAGTCTTAGGTCTGCCAAAACTTCCTAAAATCCAACGCCTCTCTACCCAGATTCTTTAAAGAACCTCCATCGGCCATGCCAGGCCGATGGAGAACCACTGCTCTCCAAGGTTCCGCCAAAATCTTCATGATCACCTTTGTCACTCGCTCCACCCTTTTTGCTCGCTCAGCTTTTTGCTTGCTCCTGTTAAAAAGAAAACCTTCTAACTTCGAGACCTAGTCCTAAGGTGTCACTCTACACTCTACATATTTGTATGTAACTTGGTAAGTTATCTATATCATCAAATAATAATCCAAACCAATCATATATAAATAATAAACTCACAACAGAAACTAAATAAAAAAAACTTGGAGCACCGATGACCTTAAGCTATTATACCCACAAAGGAAGTAGTTATATTTATTCTATCTATATTATTATTTCTTTTCTTTTGATAAAAGTTTCTTTGTCACTTTACAAAATTATTTTGCATATAAAAAAAACCTCAATCAAAGGCACGCATTTAGAAAGACCTTTTCTCTAAGAAAACCATAATAAAAGGAACCTGCTCAAAATAGATAATTTTCTAAAAATAAACCTCAATCATAAACCTTCACCTAAAATAAGCATTTATTCAAAAAAAAATGTAGTATCTTTAAATACACTTGATTATAAAAAGCTTTTCTCCAAAATTTCCTAGGGAATTAATGAGGGATTATACTTTGTGTATGAGAGAGTTAATGCTTTATGGGTGGCTAAATTATATGATAATTAAATTGTATAACACTATAAATTCTTCTATAAAATTCTTCCGACTGATGCTAGTGCACATGCCGATTAAGTAATAAAGTGTTATGAGAAGTGTGTCAAACACATGAGGAAACAGGTGAACAAAAATTGACTATAGTGATACCAACTCAAACTAATAAATTTATTATATGCAATGAACTAAGGGTTAATTACTAGAAAAAAATTTATAAAATAGGTAAGATAACAAAAAATAAATATATTTTTAGAAAATAATGATAAATGAATCTATGTTCTCCTAAGAAAACTCATTTATAATAGTAATGAATCAAAGCATGTGCACCTTTTGGATATCTATTAAGCTTGTAAAGTTGTGTATAAAGGTTATGGCCACTCTATAGTTATGTTATCTCCATATATCTTAGAATCCTAATCATCATGTCTAGGTAAGAAAGCATTCCATTTAAATACTTCTGTTTATTCTTACGTTTCTCCCCCGAGGCAATATATTACATAAGATTTTAAATTTAGCATGGCCATTAAAAAAAAAAATTAAACATGAGAAATATTAAGAATAATAATTCACATTCTTATGAGTATATTAAGAAATATGTGGATTTTTATGTCAACAATTCAAAACTAGAGTTTAGCCAGTAATAAAAATAGAATTGAATATAATACTTTCCATTACATGCTCAAGATAAGAGTTCAAATAAAAATATTTGAATAAATTAACACTCAAAGTGAAAAATCTTAAATAAATCCTACAAATGGACTCTTCCAAAAGTGATTCTCCCCTTACCCCTTCACTCTCTACACGCCTTTTCATTTTTAAGTGTGATTTTTCTATCTACAAGGATGACCAATCCCTCCACAAAATGTCACTCTCTATCCTTTAATTCTTTTTTTTATTTTTTTTAAACTATCATACATAACACAAATAAACTTAAGCATCATTACACTTGATAGAGTGGAACCACTTTGTTACAAATAAAACTAGGGCCTCAACACTACTAAATGTGCTCTATTGTGGTTTTTTGTTGACCTGACACAATTATTGATTTATTCGACATGGTGCTTCTTTTCTCTAAATTCTCTACCATGATGTTGTAGAAGATGAATGCCATTAGCTTTACATCATTTATTCTACATTGCTTTCATGGTTGGTGCTTCAATATTAAATTTTTTGAAATTCTTCCTGACACTTTGACACTGTTATGTTAACTTATGGTGCAATTATTTATTTTTGTTGAATCTTAATTATGTTGTTAAACCTAAGTTAATGTCCCAATGCTAACCAAGAGGGGAGGGGGGTGAATTGATAATTTAAAAAATTACTCTTGGATTAAAAATTTGAAACCGATTAATGATTCGTAGTAAGTTAATTTTAAAGTTCTCAAAATAATTTTTCAATCATGGAATTAATAACTTTCAGTAAGTAAGTAAAAAATTAGCAAAAATAAAAGACACAAAGATTTATAGTGGTTCGGTCAAACACAACCTACATCCACTCCCGCAAGCCTCCTACTTCAGGTATTGCACTATTATGAAAGTGACTCTCCTTTTGCTCGCACAACAAGATAAGGAAGCCTTTACAAAACTCTCTTCCACCAATCCCCGATGCGGTAGAGAATTGTCATCCTTTCACACCATCCAAGTGTAGGCAAAGAACCTTCATCCTTTCACACTCTCCAAGTATAGGCAGAGAACCTTTGGCTATTCATACTCTCCAAGTGTATGCAGAGAACCTTTGTTCTTTCATACCCTCCAAGTGTTGGAAGAGAACCTCCGGCTGTTCACACTCTCCAAGTGTTGGAAGAGAACTGGATCTTCTTGAAAGAGCTTAACACGAGCAATCTAGAAAGATAAGACAAAGAGTGAAGAAACATAAATCACAGACAATGATCCTTACCTTTGAGTAACCTTATGAACCGTTCACGCTCTACTAGGAAGAAATCTCTCTCAAACACTCTCTCACACTCTCTCCTTCAATAGCCCTTTACAAATTACAAAGACCAAATGACAAAATGATTAAGTGTTAGTTTTTAGTGGACCTTTTATACAAAAGACATGAAAATTTGTCCAGAAAACTAAAATTTTCAAATTTGATTTCCAGGATCGTACCGTGCTATCGTATATTCGTACGTACAAATATTTCAAATATTGTTGCATACAAACTCATTATGAATAAGTACAAAATCATTTCATACATGATAATCATCCAGTTTGAATAGAAAAATTTTAAACTTTGTATGTTTGAACCGCCAGGACAAAATGAACAAAAATAGACCAGTGCCCTTCATCCCAAAATGATAAAAAATGTCATCCATATGATCTTCGTTCAAGGATGAACCAGAGCCCATTGTCCCAATACGATAAAAAATATTGTCCGTATGATCTTCATTTGAGGATGAACCAGAGCCCATCATCCCGGTACAATAAAAAAATATCATAAGTATTATCTTCGTTCGAGGATGAACTAGAGGTCATCATCCCATTACGAACAAAAATATTATTCATACATTCTTCATTCAAAGATGAACTAGAGTCCATCATCCCGGTATGATAAAAAATATCATCCTTATGATCTATACTTAGAAAAAATTTTGTCCTTTCTATTAGCTCCATTGCTCATTGAGGAAAATAACTTACCAGATCATCCCGTACAAAATAATATCATACTGTATAATCAGTTTAAAAATATAAATTTTAAAAACTCTCCCCCGGTGTGTATGCTCAATTACTCAATTACAATCACACTCTCTCAGACTCAATAAAATGAAAACTACAGACTTCAATTTATAATACACTCTAAACTGGTCTTTAACAATTCGAAGTATGATTTCCTTGAAATGTTAGTATGCACAAGAGCAAAACAATTATTCCAAAAATATATTAGGAGAAATAATAATCAAAGTAATAATATTTGAAATCATAAAAAATATACAATTTGCAAGAATATCAAACATGCAAAACTAAATAGCAATTGTCTCAACAATCTCCCCCTTTTAATGATGGCAAAAACCATTATTATTTGAATAAAACCTTTAGAATAAATCAATCAAAAAAAAATTAAAAAAATATTTCAAAGATCACAAAACACACAAAATACTTTATGAAAAAAAAAATAAAACAACTCTAACAAACATGAACAATGAAAAAAAATCAAATTAAAAAAAATAATATTTCTCCCCCTTTTTGACAATATTAAAAAGAGAAGAAGAAAAAGTAATAAAAATGTAAGAAGTCATATGAGAAGCCTTTGATAATTGATCCTAAAAGAGATTGAGTTATAATTTTAATAACAAGATTAATGGTCATTAGAGGAAAATAAAGATTTATAATAACTAAATTAAGATATAATATAGACAATATAAATATATCAAGGTCATGAAATATTCTAGACAATTAGATAAGGAGAATTTTTGTAAATGTGATAAAATAAAAATTAATCTAACTCAATTTCCAATACAAAATATAGTTGAACATTAGATTAATTTGAAATTGAAGATTAAAAGATAGAGGAAAAACATATACTTATGGCGGCATTGTGTATCTTTTCAATAGTTGTGGCAAACTTTATGCATCTTTCTATATTTGGGCTAATTTTGTGCCTCTTTTCAATTTAAGAACCATTGCGCACTTTTGATTTTTGTACACTTTGTACATTTTTATTTTTTTTAATTGATATTTCCTAAATCAATAATCTAAAAACTCCTCTCTAAGTTCAAAGATAATTATATCGAAAATAGAAATAAAAGAATAATAAGACATCAAAATAATAATAATATTATTAAAATTTTGTATGCCTAAAAAAAACATGAATTTGATAGTCTTAACTTAACTGAGTTATAAATTAACTTTAAAAAAAAAAAATTTCTAATGAAATTAATTATTATATTGCTGATCATATTATGCCACTTTTAAGATCAATTAAGTCAGGATAATCATATAGGCTAACGAACATTTCTAATAAAGACCAAAATAAACTAAAACAAGGCAACACAATTTTTATTGATATCAAGTTATCAAAGAGATACAATGAATGCTTAGATGATATCAATAACAACACAAACATAACATCAAAAACTTAGACAAAAAATAAGTACATAAAAACACTACAAAATAAAACTAAAATATCATCACATCATATCACTATGCACTAATAAACACAATCACATAAGAAGCATATCTATCACTTTGGGGGTCCCTGGTCTGGAGGAGGTGGCTGGTTAAAGATATTAAAATAGCTATTCATCATAACCATATTCGTGTTTACCGAATCAAACTGACTTTGAATCCAACACATATCCTACTGATATTGAGCATCCTGCTGGTGTAGGTGAGTCTAAATTTGATCAAAGCACTAATCAAAATGACTCTCAAGTCTATCAAAGCACTTGACCATCTCCTGAAAGGCTGGTCCTCGAGCAGGTACAGGTGCAGGTGTAGGTGATCCCCCTTCTCCCTTATAATCCTCACTTTCATCACCTCTCCTAAAAATTACTTGAAATGAAGCATCAGTGAAGAAGATATGCATTTCTAGATGAGTATTAAGATGAACTAGATTGTACTTCTTCTCAAGATTATAGGTCACTATGTGTCCTAAAGCAATGTTTTTCTTTCTCTTATGAGAGACATGACCAATTTTCAAAAAGCCCATAAATGCAGTCATTAATGAGTTGGGCTTCATCTATAGGTTGACCAGTCATGATAAGGTAAGTGATAGTGGAAAGAAGAGGAATAAAATTGATACGGTCACCAGCTTTAAGAATTATAGGGGTTATAAGAACATGTTGGATGATCCTAGCATTTTGGTTTAAAGTGGATACCTTAGGCAAATGACACACTTCTCTAATCCCTCTAATCACTTTATTTATTTTAGTTCAATCAAAATTAGAAGCAGAGGTTAAAGTGTGGGCTCTTATTCCTTGAGTCCTTAATTGCAAGATTGTTCCCAAATGCTCCTTGGTTATTTCAACCCGCTTCTTCAAAACATAAGACCTAATCCTACTTTGATCAGTGCTAAAGGTCATATTGGCAAGAAAGTAGGGAAAAGTGTCCTTATTGTAGGAGTGAACAAGAGTCGGGATAAAAGCGAATTAGGTGGCAGTAAAAAGAGGCATTACTTGAAAGTTTATGTTTTCTTGCAGAAGATCTCTAGAAGGTGTGATTTTGGCGTAAACAAACCTAAGAAATGATTCCTCATTAGTTCTGGATAGAAAGTTGTCTTCATCATTCCAAGAAGATGGACCCTTAGTAAGTCTACCCCTCTTGTTATAACTTGACATTGAAGGATTGAAAGATGAGAAGGATTTGAAAGGATATTGAAGTGAATGAGAATTAAGTTTTAAAGCCCTTCTATTTAAAGAAAAATGATCTTTCGTACATACGAAAAGAGTATCATACTATACGATGCTTGTGTTCATACATACAAAAATAAATTTCGTATGTACAAACAAATACATTCAAAATTAAATGACGTTTCATAATCACACAATTTATAAGGTATCCTTTTTTACAGACTTTTTAACCATATGATCGTATAGATGAACAGGTGTTCATCCAGGATGATCGATTATTTTAAATCATTTTAATGATAGTTTAAATCTTCCCATAAAAACAAAAACAAAAATACGCACTTAAAAATCAAAAATAGAAAATACACAAACATACAGATCAAGTTTGCAGAAAAATTTTAATTAAGCATTTTGGTCAATCACACCAAGCATTATTCTTAATGTACTGAAAGTATCAATGGCTGGTGGTTTTGTAAAAATGTCTGCAAGTTAATTTTCAGTTGAAATATGATTCAGTTCAATTTCTCCATTGGATACATGATCCCTTATTAAATGATGCCTTATATCTATATGTTTGGTTCTACAATGTTGAATAGGATTTTTTGAAATGCAAATGACACTAGTATTATCACAATAAATTTGAATTGTGTTTATTGTAAATCATAAATCAATCAACTATTATTTCAACCAAAGAACTTATTCCACACAACTTCCTAAGGTGATGTATTTCAGCTTCAGTAATAGATAGAGCTATGTAATTCTACTTTCTACTGGATCAAGAAACTAAAGAATTTCTAATAAATTGATATGTTCCAAATGTACTCTTTCTATCAACCCTACAACCTGTAAAGTCCGAATCTGAATATCCAATTATTTCAAATAAAGAGCTGAACTTAGGATACAAAATTTCAAAGTTCTGAGTTCATAAGAGATACCTCAAAATCCGTTTTACTACTGTCAAATGTGATTCTTTTGGATATGATTGAAATCTAGCACACAAACAAACACTAAACATAATATCAGGTCTACTAGTAGTCAAGTAAAATAAAAATCCAATAATTCCTCTATTTTTTAATCAATAGATTTTTCCTTTGGGTCCTTATGCAACTAAACTGAGGTACTCATAGGTATACTAACAAGTTTAATATTATCAATTTAGTACTTTTGAAGAACTCATTAACATACTTTGACTAACTAAGAAATGTTCCTTCCTAAATTTGCTTAATGTTAAAACCTAAAATGTAACTTATATCTCATATTAGACTCGTCTTAAATTCACTACTCAATATTTTAGAAAAATCATCACAAACATTTTTATTTTTAGTTCCAAAGATGATATCATCAACATAAATTTGTATAATGAGTATATCATCATCCAATTTCTTCAAAAAGAGATTGGTTTACATACTTTCTTTTTTAAAAGATCTCTCAAGCAGAAAGGTGCTCAACCTCTCATATCAATCCCTAAGTGCCTGTTTCAATCGATACAATGCCTTTTTCAATTTATAAACATGATTTGGGTATTTTAAATTTTCAAAATTTAGAGGTTGTTCAACATAAACATCCTCTTGAATCATCATGTTCAAAAAGGTACTTTTAACATCCATTTGAAATAATTTGAATCCTTTAAAATAGGTAAAGGTTAACAAAACCCTAATTGCTTCAAGTCCCACTATAGGGGCAAAAGTCTCCTCAAAACCAATACTTTCAATCTGATTATACCCCTTAGTTACCAATCTAGCCTTATTTATAACAATAACTCCTGAGTCATTAATTTTGTTCTTAAATATCCACTTAGTCCCAACTACACTTTGATCCTTTGGCCCAGCAATTAATTCCCAAACTTCATTTCTTACAAATTGATTTAATTCTTTTTGTATTGCCAAAATTCAAAATTCATTTAAAAGTGCTTAATTAATATTTGTGGGTTCTATCATAAAAATAAAGGTTAAATGATTGACCTCTTTACTTAATCCATGCCTAGTCCTAATACCCTTACTAGGTTCATCTAAATCAATTCCTTTGGGTGTTTTTTAGAAAATCTAAAACCTCTAGGCAATGAGTTTTCTATTTCCTACTTTTCATCCAAAGTAATCTTCTCAAACTTTTGGGAGTTATTTTTTATCTCAAACTCTTCCAAATTTGGCCCATCCAAAGTTCCAGATTTATCAAATACAACATGTGGTTTCTCCTCAACTACCAAGGTTTTTTTGTTAAATACTCTATAAGATTTTCCAATACTAGAGTATCCAAGAAAAATTCCTTCATCTGATTTTGGATCAATTTTTTTTAAGGAAGATTTTCCATTATTGTGTTTGAACACCTTACATCCAAAAATATGCAAATGTGATAAATTTGGTGTTTTCCCCTTAAGAAGTTCATAGGGTATTTTATTCAAATTCAATCTGATGTTCACCCTAATCAGAATATAACATGCAGTGTTAACCGCTTCAGCCCAAAAATATTTAGGAAGTGAATCTTCTTCCAACATGGTTCGAACGGCTTCTATTAATATTCTATTCTTCCTTTCAACTACTCCATTCTATTGAGGGGTTCTAGGTGCAAAAAATTTTTGATCAATTCCTTTCTCTTTACAAAAATGCTCAAAATTTTCATTTTCAAATTCACCGTCGTGATCACTTTGAAATGTTAAAATCTTACATTCTAGTTTCCTCTGAATCCAAGTCAAAAAATCTTCAAACTCCTCACATGCTTCACTCTTATGATATAAGATATTAACCCAAGTGAATCTTGAAAAATCATTCCCAATAAAAACTCCATATACCTTCCCTCCTAGACTTACTATTCTAACCGGTCTAAAAAGATCCATATATAAAATCTCCAAAGGCTTACTAATTCTAAGATCCTTATTGGTCTGAAAAGAGGACTTCATTTGTTTTCCTAATTGACAAGCATCACAAAGGTGGTCCTTGGTAAAGTCTAATTTAGATATACCTCTCACTAAGTTCTTTTTGGTAATTCTTCTTAGATTTTTAATGCCAGAGTGACAAAGTCTCCTATGCCAAATCCATGACTCATCATAAATAGTTTTAAAAAAAAAAAAGTAGTAAGAGTTTTGATACATTTTAAATCTAGTATATAAAAGTTTTTACCCCTAAATCATGCAAAACATCATTACCATTTAGGCTTAATATGCAGCTAGTAAAAAAAAAAAATTTACGTTGTATCCTTTATCACATAGCTAGCTAATACTTCAAAGATTATGCTTTAAGACTTCTACAAGTAACACATTTTAAATGAAAAAATTCTCTAAATTTCCAATCATACCTGATCCAACCATCTTCCTTGTGGTGTTATCTCCAAGTGTAACCCTGACTCCACTTCTGGCTTCCAGCGATATAAATTGTTAATATCTCTAATCATATGCTTTGAATAATTGTTGTCCAGGTACCATATTCTCTCATGAGGCCTTGTATGAGAGCGTGCCTGCAAAACTATTAAATGTTAGACCTGGGAACCCAAAAAAAGTTTTGGTTCTCCTTTTGGCAAATTAAAACTAGATGCATGTATGATATATCTAGGTTTATGCATCTTAGGTTTTGACACTAAATAAGTTTTTTTATGTAAGGTACCAGTGTGTGAAATATATCTAATCAATCCATAATTATAACATTTAAATCTATGAAATGGATTTCTCAATCTTCTATAACTACCCTATCTATTCCTGGGTTTAAAAAATTTTGGCTTCAAAATAGGATTTGTAAAATTTTCAAGTGTTAGGAGTTTCCTATTTTTCACGAGAGCTTGCACTTTCAAAATTTAAAAAATATATTCATATCTTTAGAATATTCTTACTATAGCTCAAATGACATTTTTCACTCTCTGATTCATCCTTAAAATCTTTAAATTCTTTTTCCAATTGATCATATGATGTTTTCAAAATCTCATTCTCCTTATTCAAGTTATAAAATTCATCAGGTAAGCTCATGATGTTGTTATCAATTAATGCATGATATTTTCAAAGAATCTCATTCTCTCTATGTAGTTTTTGCAATTCTAAATTTAGGCTGGCATGCATTTTCTTTAGCTTCCTTTATATGTAATGTATTCTTTAAGAAACTTTTAAAATTTCAGCAAAGGTTAAGTCACATATCTCTTCTTGATCTGATTGATCAAGATTATCGGCCATCAAGCACAAGTTTGTAACTTCCTCCACCTTTTTAGTTTTTGATGAATCTGAAGCTGAGTCCACCTAAAAAGTACTTTTGAATCTTTTCTTGCCCTTCTTCTCTTTTGGTTTCTCCTTTTCCTTCTCCTTTTTAGGAGTAGATTTTAAGTTTGGGCATTCTAACTTTATGTGTCCAAGTTTCCGGCACTTGTAGCAAATCACATCATTAGAAACCTTGACATTCTTATTGAACTTACCTTTGTTCCATTATTGGCGTCTCTTTTTCTTCCTCTTCAAAAAGCTTTTCAACTTTCTAATCATCAAATCTATATCATCCTCATCTTCAGGTTGTAATAGAACACTCTATGACTCCACTTAAGGGCAATATTCTTCTTCTTTCGATGTTCACCTGCATCAATCTTCCTTTGACTCACTCCTTGCTCGTAGGCAATTATTTTACCACGAAGATAATCAATAGAGTAAACATTTAAATCTTTAGACTCTGTAATTGTAGTAATTTTAGCATCATATGTAGTAGGCAAATAATGGAGAATCTTATTAACCATTTTAGCGTTCGTTATTTCCCTACCCAATGCACATAAAGAAGTGACTATTTATATGAATCTTGTATACATGTTCGAAATAGATTTATTGGGTTTCATACAAAATAATTCATAGTCTTGTAACAAGATATTAAGTCTAGATTGCTTAACTTCGTTAGTCCATTCATAAGTTATATAAAGTCTATCCCATATATCCTTTCCATTTTTGCAAGTGAAAACCCACATGTAGTCTTCTGACTTAAGTGCACATAATAAAATTTTTAAATATTTTGTGTTGAGTTGTGCTAAGTCATATTGTTCTACAATCCATTATGCAAAAGGAATTTCAACTCTAATCCCATCAAATAATCTAGTTGGTTTTGTATACCGTTTTGAACTAAGATCCACATATGATAATTTAGTGACTATAAAAATGTTGACATGTGTGTTTTTCAAAAATAAAAAGGAATATTGTCAAACAAAGGATGTCTATTTATAGAGTAACCTTCTGGTGTATTCCGGTTTCCAAATATAGCTATGCTCATTAATAAAAAAGTAGTCTAAACTTATAAATTTGAAACAAGCTCTGATACCACTTGTTGATTCTTGTTGAATCTTATTTAGGTTATTAAACCTAAGTTAATGTCCCAAGGCTAACCACGAGGGGGGTTGAATTGATAATTAAAAAAATTACTCTTGGATTAAAAATTTAAAACCGATTAATGATTTGTAGCAAGTTAATTTTAAAGATTATAAAATAATATTTTAACCACAGAATCAACAACTTGCAGTAAGTAAGTAAATAAGAAGTGGAAATAAAAGACAATGATTTATATTGGTTCAATCAAATACGACCTACATCCACTCCCTAAAGCCTCTCACTTTAGGTATTGCACTATTACCTAGGTGAATCTCCTTTTCTCTCATAGCAAGGTGGAGAAACCTTTATAAAACTCTCTTCCACAAATCCCCGGTGCGACAGAGAACCATCATCCTTTCATACACTCTAAGTGTAGGTAGAGAACCTTCAACTGTTCACACTCTCTAGGTGTAGGAAAAGAACCCTTCATCCTTTCAGCCCGTCCAAGTGTAGACAGAGAACCTCCAGTTGTTAACACTCTCCAAGTGTCAATAGAAAACCAGATCATTTTGAAAGATCTTCACATGAGCAATCTAGAAAGACAAGAGAAAGAGTGAAGAAACACAAATCACACATAGAGATCCTTACCTTTGTTTAACCTTGCAAACCCTTCACGCTCTACTAAGAAGAAATCTCTCTCAAACACTCTCTCCTTCAATTGCCATTTAAAAATAATGAATACCAAATGATAAAAAGATTAAGTGTCAATTTTTAGTGGACCATTATACAAAAGACATGAAAAACTATCCAAAAAACTGAATTTTTCAAATTTGACCATCCACGATCATATCGTACGATCATATATTCTTACATATAAATAGTTCTAATACTATTGAATATGAACTCATTATGAATCGATACGAAATCATTTTATACATGATCATCATCCGGTACAATCTGTGTTCATTCGGTACGAATAGAAAACATTTTAGAGTTCGTATGTATGAACAGTCAGGATGAAATGAATGAAATCATACCAGAGCCCTTCATACCAGAAAAATATTATTTGTATGATCTTCATCCAAGGACGAACCAGAGCCCATCGTCCCAATACGATTAAAAAATATCATTAGTATAATCTTCATTCGAGGATGAACCAGAGCCCATCGTCTCGGTATGATAAAAAAATATCATCTGTACGATCTTCATTTGAGGATGAACCAGAGGCCATCATCCCAATACAAGCTAAAATATCATTCATACAATCTTTGTTCGAAGACGAACAAGAGGCCATCATCCCAATACGATCAAAAATATCGTCCGTACGATCTATACTTAGAAAAAATTGTGTCCTTTCTATTTGCTCCGTTGCTCGTCGGGGAAAACAACTGATTAGATCATCCTGTATGAAATAGTATCATACTATACAACTAGTTTAAAAATATGAATTTTAAAAACTCTCCCCCGATTTGTGTGCTTAATTACTCAATTACAATCACACTCTCTCAGACTCAATAAAATGAAAAATATAGACTTCAATTTACAATACACTCTAAATTGATCTTGATTTGAAGTCTGCAAAAATCCATAGTATGATTTTCCTAAAATGTTAGTATACACAAGTGCAAAACAATACTTCCAAAAATATGTTAGGAGAAATAATAATCAAAGCAATAATATTTGGAATCATCAAAAATATACAAGTTGCAAGAATATCAAACATGCAAAATGAAATAGCAACTATCTCAACAACAATTACATTGACTTTTGTTCCACTAGGATGTTCAATAAAATATATTTTTCATGAGGTTCTGGAATTATAATGTCATGTGCTAGTGCTGGTGCATTGAATATATTATAGTGTTGATAGTTTGAGCACTTTGGTGCTGGTTCTCAACTTTACAATTATTACCCCTATTCAAGATACATCTCTTTCCATAATCAATTAATTTACACATTTTTATTTTAATTTAACATAATAAAAAATATAAATTTCACTTAATAGGAACTTGGGAAGGTATGTATGAATAGTCAAACCATATGATGAGAACTCCTTAACAAAACTTTTTTAGGTGAAATTTTCCTTACTCTAGTATCTTGGCCTTTTAAAAACCAGCTAAAATTTCTCGAGCAATATAAAATCATTAAATCTCCCCCTATCTAAGATAAAAAAAATATTGGAATAATCTCTATGGTAAGCTGTGGCCCCCATGCACTCAAGACATACACAAGTGCTAAAGGCCCTAACAAAAGAAAAAGTCATCTTTCTAGCAATATCCACTCTTTATCCTTTTTTAAGTGAGTAGAGATAGATTATACTTTAGAAGAACCCACTTCTAAACAAGTTATTAAATCATTAAAAAATCATCAAACCTTAATCCTCTCAATCTTACGATAACCAACTGCGATCGCCCGAGCAGTATGGGATCATTAAATTCACCTCCATGTCAAAGATGTAAGAAAATATTGGACTACTCTTTATGGTGTGTTGAAGAAAAGTAATCTTTATGGAGAGTCAAAGAAAAATATCCCCTAGGCACTCAAGACATGTGTGTGAGTGTCAAAACCCCCAAAGCGAAGAAAAGTAGTCTTTCTAGTAAGATCTTTCCTCCGATCCTTAATGAGCTAGTAGTGTAACTCTTGTTTTTTTCAAACATACTTTCTCTTGAATAGCCAGTAATTATATAATTTAAATAACCAAGGAATCACTGAGGCAAGTTTTAAATGGCATTCTCACATAAAGAAAACTAGTCCTTGGAGAACTATTTGTCAAATTGTGTAGATAACTATCAAATCATAAGTAAGACTAAATAAATATTAAACACGTTCTTAAAAATAACATTCTCATATAATTAGATAAAGATATCAAAATGTTATTTTTTTCATATCTTAAAGGTATTACACCAAGCATCTATTACATGTATCATATTAAAAATATTTACACATACTTGCATGAATTACTCACTCCATTTTGCACGAGATATGGTGAGAAAAGTTATAGTTCTAATAAAATGCAGTCAAAATGGGTTTAAAAAATCCACCCCCATGTTACCACCAAAAAATGTGTTATAACACTTGCATGCAAAGTTTTACCTACAAACAAGTATCCAAACCCACCAGGCAAATTAGGCAAGAAGAATGTGCACACACAAGTCATACTAAGGTTTGCTAATTGACAAATAAAAAAAACTTGAATTAGCTTGAAATTTAAACCATGCTTCAATGATGGATTATAGATGATGCCCTAACATATTAATCTCTTCAAATCCTTCGTAATATTTATGGTAAATTTCTAAAGTAAGCATATCTATATCATGGAAAATTAGTAATAGATGTTGTAGTCTAAGGATTGGTTTAAAATGAATTGCATGCAAATTAACTAACTATTACACACATATCTAAAAATGCACAAAATTAAATTGCTAAATAGTTTATGGATTCATAGTTATTTAAATTTGAGTTCCTAGTTTAAAATCTGACCTAATAAATTTAATTATAATTGAGTCTTGAATCGGATTAAAATTTCCTTAAATGTTTTGAACATATATATATATATATATATATAAAGAATCATCCCTATCAATTTGATTTGAGTTGGATTTAGATATACTAAATAATTATAATTATAATTATCAATGAGGCTTGAATCGGATTAAAATTTACTTCTAACGTTATTTGCTTTTGATGCAGGAAGCCTGGACATATGAAAAATTAGTACCCTAATTTAAGAATTCTTCCTATGAAAGAAAAGGGCAAGACGAAGCAAAATTTAAACTGGGAAAATAATGAAAGGCAAAAAATCTCATTGGTAGATCCGGTTTCTAAAGCATCGGACCAGGAGAGAGATAATGGTTAAAAGCCTTTCGTGTAATTATGTTGTGTTTTTATATTTTTTTTTATTTTTTATTTTTGTTTTGTTTATTCTTTGAATTTTTTTTTTTAGTAAATGTTTTTCTCTGATCAATACACACATTCACTTTTCTAAAAATAAAAAATCTACTTCCTATTTTTACTTGGAATCTTTGGTAAGTTGTGTTTGACTTCTCTAAAACAGTCAAAGGAAGGAAACTCATATTTTTAATTCTCAATCACTATTTCCTAAAAGAGGTTATCCTACTTTTGATTTAAATTTTTTTTCATCTTTTAAATTGATTTTTGAAACTAATTTTTTTATCTCCTTACATTTTATTTATAGTATAGGAATCTTTTGCAAGGTGCTGAATCTATATCATAATTTTCTTAATCAATAATTTTTTTTTTTATCAATAGGATGAGTTTACTTTTATTTTTAAGATTTCAGAAAGGTAGCATATTAAAAAACAAAAAAAATTAGCCAATGATGCCAAAAATAAAAGATGTGCAATGACGCCAAATCGAAAAATATACAGAAAAGTGTATAAAAAATAAAAGATGCGCAAAGAGCGCCATTCAAATTGACAAGAGGCATAAAATGAGCACACAAAATTTAATGCTTACCATTCTTGTACTTCTTAAAAGCTTAAAAAAATCCTTGATACTTTCGATACTTGAGTTTTAAAATATTGATTTCTGATTCAACAATTCATGTATTAATCTTTTATAAGATATATTTTATTAAAGGAGTTTTGAAAAATTCCTGTTTCTTTCTCTAATTTGTCTTTTGATTTAGATATTGAATTAAAAAGTTTTTGAGCCTTTTTAAAGAACTTGAGTTTGGATTATCAAATTCTGAATTTCTAACCTTTTTTGGGCTATGCGTTGTCAATCCAATTCTACTAAGTTTTTTTATTAAAACCAAGAGATAACTTTCTCAATTTAAGAATATTAGTTTTTTCACTAGATCAGGGAATGTTTTTTATCTTCTTTTCATTTTTTTTTGTGCCTCCTCTCTTTTTGATAATGTTAAAGGGGGAGAACGTAATGTTGAATTTGTATCTTTTTTTTTCTTTTAAAAAATTTTAAAAGAACAAAAAAGAATTTTATCTCCCCTATTTTTTAAAGTGTTATTCTAGTGATGGGGAGATTAGGAGAAAATATTCTTTTTTGCAAACACAAATTGAAATGTTTGCCATCAATTAAAATGGGGAGATTATTGCGGATCTATGGCTTATGATTTTGATAATAACAAACATTCTTTTTCTCTACAACTTCCTTATCTATTGATATTTTAGGTTCACACGATCAGATTGTAATTTGGAACCAGCTCAAGATTGGTAGACTAGGTCTGAGTCAGTTTGTACCCTTTTTTCTTTCTTGAGTCTATTGTATTTAGTGTGGATCCTGATGCTTTGCAACTTGGAAGATTTTTTACAGTTCCCTAGAGTTTATGTTTTTGGTAACATCGTCTGGGATGATTTTATATCATTCTGGACGATCAGAAACCCTAATTAGGACATCCTCATTAAAGCAGCCGTCATTATGCAAAACACATCATCCTGGATGATTTTGTATCGGCCATAATGATAGGCTCAAAACAGAAAGAATTTGCCGTCAGATCTATTACGAAATAACCTATTTTTTGACATAATCTAGGTCGATCGTCTAGGACTATAAAATATAGTCCAAAATGATCCAGGTCAATTTTTCCAAAATTTCTCTAGAATTTAAGGAAAGCAATTATGATTTGATTTCATGATCAAATCAGCCTGGATGATCGCCAAATCATCTTGGCTGATGTGCCGGACGATTGGACACCGGGTAGCTATTTTTCAGGGTGATGTTCAGGATGATATTCCATGATTTATTCTGATCATCTAAGATGATATATTATCATCCTGGATGATATGAACAAACTTTTTCTGATCATCTCAAATCATCTAGGCTGATTGGGCATATATTTTATTGATCGTACAGGACAATATGTCTATCATCCTGGATGATAATGTCGGCAGCTTTTATTAATGAGCTCATTTTGAGAGCTTCTATTTAAGCTATGATAAGGCACTTTATAAGTGTCTTTGGCAGCCATTGTAGCTTCATTCTTGTGGGGGAAACTTGAAGAGAGAGCTTGAAAGGGAGTGAGGGAAGGGTGGAGTTTGTAGAGGGAGAAGATCCTGTGAGGGGGGACTCAAGGGAGTGTGGAGGGGGATCCACACGGTTGCTCCGGCATGCTTGCACCTGAATACCGTCGGATTTAAGGCTTGTCTCAAGGGAAGTTCACCAAAGAAGAAGATCTCTTTGGTGTCAAAGGACCCAACGACTCCGCCGCACCGGGGAAGGTGGAAGTGATTTTGTAAAGGCTTCTCCTCCTACATGTGGGGGCTAAAGGAGAGACACTTGTTTTAGTGCAATACTTGGAGGGTACCTCCAAGGAGTGGACGTAGGTCAAGATTTGCCCGAACCACTATAAATCCGATGTGTTCTTTCTTATTATTTGCTTTCGTATTTAATTTCCGCATTTGGTTTTCTTTGTGGTGATTTTGGTTTGAGTTTTATCTTTAGTTTTAAAGTTATCTAATTCACCTCTCTCTTTGTTAGCCTTGGGCCAGTTCTATAAGGCTTAACATCCCTAATGAACTTATATGTTTATCCAGACAAAGTGTACCATTTATTCCTGGATGATGGGCTCTGGATTTCTCACTTTATATTGATCATTCAAACAAAGTGTATAATTCATCCCAGGTTGATGTGCTCTAGATTCTCACTTTATGCTGATAGTCCAGATGATTCATCCTGTTTGTGTCAGGTCAAAGTTCTCTGGACACATGACATGAACTATTCATCTAGGCGAACACTCATATTCATCCTAGGATGATGTCCTCTTTTTCTTGAAAATTTGGGACTGTCCTGCAGTTTCGTCCGAATGAACCCATGATATAACTGTTTGTCCCAGGACGAACTTAGTTCGTACGAGACCATGATCGAGTACAAAGTCAGTTCATACCAATATACATTGGGATCGTATGCAATCATTTTTACACTATTTGTTCAGGACGATCTGACAATCGTCCGAGATGATCGACTTGTACAAACTTGAAAGTCAATAGTTTCTGGATGGTTTTTTGTGTCTTTCCTATATAAGGTCCACTTAAAACTATCTTATAATCTTTTTGCTTACTGGTCTTCATGTAAACTGAAGGGAGAGGGAAGAAGAGAGTGTTTGAAGGAGGATTCTTACTACTGGAGCGTGAAGGATTCACTTGGTACTAAAAAGGTAAGAATCTCCAATTATAATTTATTATTACTTCACTCTTTTCTCTCGTCCTTCTGGATTTATCGTGAGAAGATCTATCAAGGAGATCCAGTTCTCTGCCGACACTCGTGGAGTGTGAACAGCCGAAGGGTTCTCTGCCTACACTTGGAGAGTGTGAACAGCCGAGGGTTCTCTACCTACAATTGAAGAATTTGAACAGCTGATGGGTACTATGCCTATGCATGGAGAGTGTGAAAGGAAGGACGGTTTACTGCCAACACTTGAAGAGTGTAATAGGATGACGGTTCTTTGCCAACACTTGGAGAGTATAAAGGATGACGGTTCTATGCTAACACTTGGAGAGTGCAAAATGATGATGGTTCTCTACCGCATCGTGCAGTGGTGGAAGAGAGTTATTGTAAAGACTTCTCTACCTTGCTGTGGGTACAAAAGGAGAGTCACAAGTGGTAATAGTGTAATACTCAGAGGGTACCCCGTGGAGTGGATGTAGGTCGTGTTTGACCGAACCACTTTAAATCTTGTATCTTTTTATTTTTTGTTGCTTTTTCTTTTAGTTTACTACATTGTTTAATTTGTGGTTGAAAAACTTTTTCTACAAAAAATTATTAAAGTTATTATTGGTTTAAATTTTAAAAGAGGGATAATTTTTAAATTACCAATTCACCCCCTCTTGGTTAGCCGCTGGGATATAAGCTTAGGTCTAACAACCTAATTCATATTGAACAAGTTTCAACAAGTGGTATCAGAGCTTTATTTTAAAATTATAAGTTTAGACTACTTTTTTATTACTGTAGATGGCTACATTTGAAAACTAAAATACACCTGAGGGTTACTCAATAACAATACCTCCATTGTTCGACAATATTCCTTTTGTTTTTCAGAAAACACGCATGTCTATATTTTTACAATTACTTAATTACCGTATGTGGATCTTAGTTCATGAAGGGTATACAAAACCAACTAAACTAGTTATCAAAGTTAGAGTTGAAACACCTTTTGTGGACTAGACAGTAGAAGAATGTGACTTAGCACAACTAAATGTCAAATGCTTGAATAGTTTCTTTTATGCTCTTAAATCAGAAGATTACATGCGAGTTTCTACTTGCAAGAGTGGAAAGGACATATGCGATAGACTTTGTATAACTTATGAGGGGACTAATGAAGTTAAGCAATCTAGACTTAATATCTTGTTGCATGATTATAAATTATTTTGCATGAAACTAAATGAATTCATTTCTCATATGTACATAAGATTCGCACAAATTGTCACCTCTTTACATGTATTGGGTAGGGAACTAACGAATGCTGAAATGGTTAATAAGATACTTTGTTATTTGCCTACTACTTATGATGCTAAAATTATAGTAGTTATAGAGTCTAAAGATCTAAACATTTACTCTATTGATAATCTTCTTGGATTGCTAATTGCTTACAAGCAAGAAGTTAGCCAAAGAAAGATTGATGTAGGTGAACCACAAAAGGAGAAGAACATAGCAATGAAAGTGGAGGAGTCAGAGAGTGAAATCTCACAACCTGAGGAGGAAGATGACATCGCACTGATGACTAGGCAATTAAGAAACTTTTTGAAGAGGAAGAAAAATAGACGCCAGCAATGAAAATGAGGTAAATTTAATAGAAACGTCAAGATTTTAAATGATGTTATTTGCTATGAATGCAGGAAACCTGGACATATTAAGTCAGACTGCCTAAAACTCAAAGCCACTCCCAACAAGGATAAGGTAGAGGAGAAACCAATTGTGAAGAAGGGCAAGAGAAAGTCACTAATCTGTGCTTAATGGTTAATAGTCTTGATCAGTCATATCAAGAAGAGGCATGTGACTTAACTTACAATGAACTTTTTGAAGTCTCTGATCACATACATGATGCATATAAGAAGTTAAAGAAAACGCATACTAGTCTGAATTTAGAATTTCTGGAATTGCAAAAAGAATAAGAGATCCCTAGAAAAGATCATGCTTTAATTGATGATAATCATATGAAATTACTTGATGAGTATGATGACTTGAATAAAAATTATGAAAGTTTAAAATCAACCTATGTAGAACTTAAAAAAGAATTTAAAAATTTTAAGGATGAATCTGAGAGCAAAATTTATAGAATTAATTATACGAATTAAATTTTTGAAGATATGAATTCATTTTACAAATTAAGGATAAACGCTCTCGAGGAAAATAGGAAACCTCCTACACTTAAAGATTTCACTAATCCTATTTTGTATCCTAAATTTATGCAATCCCTAAAGAGACAGATGAATCATAGAATACTTAGAAATCCATTTTCAAAAGTCAAATGTAATAATTTTGAATTGTTTGGACATATAACACATACCTATACTTTGAAAAAGAAAACTTATTTGGTGTTGAGACCTAAGATGCATAAATCTAGACATATCATGCATGCATCTGATTATAAATTGCTTAAAGGAGAACCCAGTTCCCAGATCTAACGTTTGATAATTTTGTAGGGTCGCTCTCACAGAAGACCTCGTGAGAGCATATGATACCTTGACAGTAGTTGCTCAAAGTATATGACTTGAGATACTGTACAATTCATATCACTGGAAGCCAAAAGTGGAGGCAAGGTTACACTTAGAGATAACACCACAAGAAAGATGGTTGGGTTAGGTATGATTGGAAATCTTAAGAACTTTTTCATTAAAAATGTGTTATTGGTAGAAGGCTTAAAGCATAATTTGTTAAGTATTTGCAAGCTATATGATAAAGGATACTGTGTAAATTTTTTTCCTACTTGCTGCATATTAAGCCTAAATGGAAATGATGTTTTGAATGGTATAAGGGTAAACAACGTGTATATGCTACACCTGAATTGCATTAAAACTCTTAATACTTTTTGTTTAAAACCTATTTTTGATGAGTCATGGCTTTGGCATAGAAGACTTTGTCACTCCAGTTTGAAAAACCTTAGGAGGAATACCCAAAAGAACCTAGTAAAAGGTATACCAAATCTAGACTTTATTAAGGACCATCTTTGTGATGCATGTCAATTAGAAAAATAGGTGAAGTCCTCTTTTCAATTCAATAAGGATCTTAGAACTAGTAAACCATTGGAGATTTTATATATGGAACTTTTTGGACCAGTTGAAATTATAAATCTAGAAGAAAAGGTATACGGATTTGTGACTGTGGATGATTATTCTAGATTCACATGGGTTAGATTTTTATATCATAAGAGTGAATCATTTGAGGAATTTAGAAACTTTTTGACTTGGATTCAAAGGAAGCTAGGATGTGAAATTATGACTGTTGCAAATCTATGTTTCATGTCTTATGTTTTGATGATCGACAAACACTGCTTTTCTTGGACAGCCTGTTGCTTCTAACTTTTCAGGAATCGACGATCGGACAATCAAAAAGG
Source organism: Dendrobium huoshanense (assembly GCA_016618105.1). Classification (NCBI taxonomy): domain Eukaryota; kingdom Viridiplantae; phylum Streptophyta; class Magnoliopsida; order Asparagales; family Orchidaceae; genus Dendrobium; species Dendrobium huoshanense. The sequence continues at coordinate 10,881,399 of CM028345.1, read as the reverse complement.
AGCCAAGTTCAGGAATGCGTAGGTTCAGGGTTGAGTCAGTCTGTACTTTTGTTTTTTACCTTTTGAGTCCTCTTGTAATAGTCAAAAAGACTGATGCTTTGTAACCCTTCACACACACACTTGAGAGACTTAGAAATTCTGGTTTTACTCCTATCGGCCAGGACGATTTCTTTGATCGGCCTGGCCGATCAGCTTAAAACAGAAAGTCTAATTAAGGATTCTTAATTAAGGCAGCCTACGTTAACAGATCGTCCTGGACGATACATGTATCGGCCAGGACGATAAGCTCAAAACAGAAAGAAGTAGCCGCCATAGACAAGTATGGTATACCATATCTTTAAATTATCAGCCAGGACGATCCTCGGATCGGCCTGGACGATATTCACAAATTATGCCATAATTGTTCAGGAAATCAAGGAAGTAATTAAGGATGATTGATACGATCATATCGTCCTGGACGATCGCAGGATCGGCCAGGCCAATCTAGTCAAAAACCTTAAGTTACTTCAGGACGATCAATATCGGCCAGCTCGTATTCAGGGCTATTGTCAGGACGATTTTTCTCTAATTTGAACTGATCGGCCAGGACGATCGTGAGATCGGCCTGGACGATCAAGCTATTTTTCAATAGTCCTATTTTCCATTCAGGGTTATACTCTGGCCGATCTTCATTGTTTTGTACTGATCGGCCAGGCCGATGTCCAGATCGGCCTGGACGATAAAGTCGGCAACTTGCAATTAATGAGCTCTTTTAAAGCTCTTCTATTTAAAGAGCTCTTGTTCAACGTTTTTTCAAGATCTTTGGCTGCTGCCTTAACCTAAGAAGGCCTTGAGGAGAGAAAGAGAGAGAGAAGAGACAGAGAGGATCTTGTGAGGGGGAGCTTGTGAGGGGTTTCACAAGGGTTGCTTCAAGGATCTCTCTGCGTCGTCTTCATCTAGAGTTTCTCGTCCGTGGAAGGGTCGGTAGAGGTAAGGAGTGGTGCTTTTGGTTCTGGTTCTCTGCCAGCTTCAGGAGGAAGCAAAAGGAGATTGGTTCTCTGCCTTGTCGGGGTGGCAAAAAGGAGGTTCTTGTGAGGGTTTCTCCACCTAGCCGTGGGGGCTAAAGGAGAGTCACTTTTTGTGTAGTGTAATACTTGGAGGGTGCCTCCAAGGAGTGGACGTAGGTCGAGTCGACCGAACCACTATAAATTTCTGTGTTCTTTTTCTTGCTTCCGCACGTTTAAATTCCGCATTATTTTCGTGGTGTGATTTGGTTTATATGATTTTATTTCCTTGTTTTAAAAAGAAGTTTTTAAAATACCAATTCACCCCCCTCTTGGTTAGTTTGGGACTAAGTTCATAGGGCTTAACATCCCCATCGAACTTTCAAGTGGTATCAGAGCCCGATTCGAAAATTAAAGTTTGAAAACTTTTTGAATTTGATCCATGTCTAACTTTGGGAATCGCAATACTACGGAAGGGTATTCTATTACCCGACCTCCTCTGTTCGATAACCTACCTTTTGATTTTTGGAAAACTCGCATGTCAACTTTTCTACAATCTACTGATTATCGCATGTGGATGCTTATTCAAGAAGGTTATTCTCCACCTTCTCGTAAAATCAACGGTTTTAAAACTGAAGTTGCTTTTACCGAATGGACTTTTGATGAACGAGATTTAGCTCAACTAAATGCGAAATGTTTGAATTGTTTTTTCTGTGCTTTAAAATCTGAGGATTACATGCGTGTTTCAACTTGCAAGACTGGTAAAGAAATTTGGGATAAATTGTGCATTACTTATGAAGGCACTAATGAAGTTAAACAATCCCGTTTAAACATTCTCTTGCATGACTACGAACTTTTTCGTATGAAACCTCATGAATCGATTTCTGACATGTACACTAGGTTTACTCAGATTGCTACTTCATTGCATGCACTAGGAAAAGAACTTTCGAACTATGAAAAAGTTAACAAGATTTTGAGATGCTTGCCTTCTTCTTATGATGCAAAAATTACTGCAATCACTGAATCTAAAGATTTAAACACCTATTCTATTGATAACTTGCTTGGCTCACTCATTGCTTACGAGCAAGGGGTGAATCAAAAAAATCTTGATGCAGGTGAGAAGAAAAAGGAGAAAACAATTGCATTGAAGGCACACAAATTGGATTCTGAATCTTCTGGGTCTGAAAGCGATGGAGTTGCCTTCATCACAAGGCAATTCAAAAGCTTTCTAAGGAAGAAACAAAAGCATCATCAAAATTGGAGAAAAGGTAAGGATCATAAACATATTAAAGGATCTTCTGATGTTGTTTGTTTTGAATGCAGGAAACCGGGACATGTAAGAGCCGATTGTCCTACACTTCAAGATCATTCAAGCAAAGAAAAGGAAAAAGGTGAGGAAAAAGCTAAGTCTAGGAAGGAGAATAAGAAAATCCAAAGAGGCTTCTGGGCAGAATCTGGTACTGATTCCTCTGAGACTGAACCAGAGGAAGAGACTACAAACTTGTGTTTCATGGGAGAAAATCAAAGCGATGAGGAAGAGGTATGTAAACCAACCTATGATGAATTGTTTGAAATTTGTGAAAAAATCCATACATCATGCAAAAAACTTAAGAAAACTCATGCTAGCCTAAAATTAGAACATTCAAATCTACAAAAAGAGCATGAAGTTTTTCTCAAAGATCATGCAACGATTGATTCAAATCACATGGCTCTCCTTGATGAATTTGATGAATTAAACAAGAAGCATTTGGAATTAGTTGATAAAAGTAATGCATTAAAAGCTTCACACACCTCACTTAACAATGATCTTAAGAAATCTAAAGAGATTGAGAAAAATTTGAGGATTGAGAATGATGCATTAAAAAGAACTAACTTGAGAATTCAAAATGATTTGGAAACATGTAAGAAAGCTAGGATGACACCAATTTTTAATCAAAGGCCAGAACCTAGGAAGAGGCATTTTTACTCAAACCATTTAAGAAAACCTTTTCCTGGAGTTCAATGTTTTTCTTGTGGCATGTTAGGACACATCTCACACACTTGCACAGTTCACCGCAGTACACATTGGGTGTGGAGACCTAAGATGCATGATTCAATACATACCACATCTGCATTGCACTCTACATTTCCTAAGAAGGAGCCCAAATCTGTTTGGGTTCCTAAAACTGACTGTTGTTGAGTTTTGCAGGAGTGCTCTCACCAAAGACCTCGTGGGAGCATAAGATACCTGAACATAAGGAGGCTTGCAGCTCAATTGCTTAAATCCGTTGTTTAATCACTTGCTTGAAATCTTTAGTCTTTGTGTGACTTTTATTTTAGTTTTTTTGTTGTTGTGTTCACTTTGTCCTGTTTTTATGAGTTTTTGTTTTTCACTTTGGTCTTTATTTTAGGCTTCCATATGATAAAACTTCTCAAGCTTTTAAATATTGGAGTTTTTGGAGATAAGGTTTAGCTTTTTAAAATTGGTTAAAGGAAGTAAACTGTTGATGTTTTTCCCTTCTTCTGACTTTGTTTAGTGGCATGATTTTCTTTTATAAAACAAAAGACTAAACTCAGTTTAACCAATGGCTTTTTAAGATCTCTTTCTAATCTTGTTACATTAAATCATCTTATGCATAATAATCAAAATTCTTTGATATCATTCAAGCTTTTGAAATCTTACCATTACAGTTATCACGTGATTTTGATTTTGGGTTGTGGATTGTTCTTCCCTATGTTAGAGAGAGAGCTCCTATTCTCTAATATTTGGAGGATATACTCACAACTAAGTTTTTTTTTTAAGGATATATTAAAGAATTTTTTAGCTTGCAAAAGTCAAAAAGGAAAGAGGCCAATGAAGCCAAATTGAAAAGAAAATTATATACACAAAAGTGTATCAAAAATCAAAAGATGCTCAAAGAGCCAATAAAAGAGAAAAGAGGCATAAAATTAGCCCACTAAATGCAAGCTATCATCTCTTTGGTAAAACTCTTAAAACTTAGAAAACTCATTGATTATGTGATACGTTCAACGATTTGATTTCAAAATTCCATGATTGAGAAAAACTATTTTGGTTTATTATTTATAAGATATTTTAGTTGTTAACATGTCTTGATTGGATCTTCTTATCATTTTGTTATTCCGAGTCAGGACTCTGTTGTTTTTAAGAAAATTTTGTACCCTGAAGGATGTCCGATCTAGGGTAAATGAAATCAGTTCTTCTACCTTCTTCTAATTTGATTTTGTTAAACCTCTTGATCTCCTAAAACTTTAAAAGTTTAAATTCATGAAAAGAATTCTCATATGATGTCTCCATAAATCAAAAAAAAAATAGAAAAAATTAAAATCCAAAAATATTCGGTGTTTGTTTTATTTTTTTTTTACTATTTGTGTCTTTGACTGTCTTTTTCTTTTGTTTTATTTTTGAGGATCTTGATCATCACCATTCCTTTCTTGATTTCAATTTCAAGTCACATCGGCCTGGCCGATATTTCTATCGTCCTGGCCGATAGGACAAATTCTTTCCAAAATCCATCTGCTGACCTTTTTCTGTGCTTACTGAAAATCATCGTCCTGGACGATACATTATCGTCCTGGACGATTTGATCAAAACTCATGATGATAGTCCTGGCCGATAGTATATTTGTCTGGCCGATGCATTCTATGTGCATCGTCCTGGCCGATACACTGGACCGTCCCGGACGATCCACGTGTCAGTACGCTTTGATCTTTAAAATTCGGCCCCGGACGATCCATTATTTGACCATCGGCCGGGCCGATCCACTGTTCGTCCTGGACGATACACGTGGCAAGCATTTAAAACGTTTTAACTTCGGCCGGTACGATCAATTATTGTGCATCGTCCTGTACGATACACCTAATCGGCCCGGACGATCTGCTTTTTCAACGGTCGTCCGGACTGACTCCTCGGGCCGATAGCCTGTGTCTAATCGGCCTGGCCGATATCTGATCGGCCCGGACGATTGGACCGCCTTTTTGACCATTCGGCCTGTACGTAATTATTGACACATATCGGCCTGGACGATTCCGCGATCGGCCAGGACGATATGGACGTTTCTTTAAATTCAGGCCGATCCAGCCATGTTTTTCACTCCTCATCCCCTCTCCTTTGTGTTTTTGCTTAAGATCTCTCAAATGGCTGGTGGGAAGCGCGTCCGTCAGACCTCTGGAAGTTCCTCGAGGGCAAGGGTTGACCCTCGTTTCCGTGAAGCAGAAGATGAAGCTGCATATCACCGCTATAAAGAATGTGGAATTACTGTTTCCAGGATTATCAATCCAGTCCACATCTCTTACCCGGTAATGGATCTCTTCGCTCACACTTCCCTTTGCTTCATTCTGTCTCTTGTTTTCCCCTTCAATTCTGAGTTCCTTCTAGAATTTTTTGCAAACCTGCGCATCAACTCCACCTTCACAGCCCTGTCCTCCTATGTGAATCGACGCCCTGTCGAAATCACATATCAGGACTGTGTTGATCTCTTACAGCTATCCACCACCGGAGATAAGCTGCACTTAATTGCCCTTGACCCTGATCTTGACTGGTCCACGGCAAATCACTTTCTTCGCCAGACCAATGTCCGTTACCATGTTGGAGAGACTAGCTCTTTAGTCAGAGATGCTAGGACAATCCAACATGTCCTTCGCACCTCCGTCATTCCAAAAGCCGGCGACCGTGTCCACATTACCCCTCTACTATCCCTCACTACCTTCTATATCATGGCTCATAGGGAATTCAACACTGCTGACCTATTTTTTCGTTACATCGACCACCTAACAACAATTCGCGATCCAGGCCACAGAAGAAAGCCAAATCTAGCCTTAGGACACATCATAGCCTATGTTCTTGAAACTAAATACCAACTTCAATATCCTATACCACCAAACCTTCCAACTCCCTTCTACTCAAACAACTCCTTCAGCACCCTTCACAGCACTCGTCTCCACCCTGAGGAACCTCAGGGGGCTCGAGAGGAGGAGGCTCCCGCTCCAGCTCCCTTTCCTGACCCTGTCCCTCTCCACCAACACTCACCGGTTGATCAGTTGATTGAGAGATTTGATCGATGGGAGACCCGATTTGATGCATATGTTGCTGCCCAGGAGCAGCAACACTCTGAGGACATCGCCCGCTACGAGCATCACCGCGCTGAGGATTTAGCTCGTTTTGACAGTTTTCTCACTCACCAGCAGCAGCAGCATGACCAGGACATCGCCTGGTTCAATGCTCAGTTTACTACCCTTGCCAGTTACTTTCAGCAGCCACCTCCACCTCCTCCATCTGATGATCAGGATCCCTCGTTCTTTTAGTTATTGTTTCTTGTCTTTTTGTAGTAGTCTTTCGTGATGTTTGTTGTTCTTTTTTTACTGTTTCTGGACTCTCTTTTTGTGATGACAAAAAGGGGGAGTAGGATAGGATATGGTAAGAAAAAGTTGATGTTGTAACTTTGTTTTTTCTAATGAATCTTTTTTATTTTGATTTTCCTACTTGTGTTTTGTCATCATCAAAAAGGGGGAGATTATTGCAAATCTATGTTTCATGTCTTATGTTTTGATGATCGACAAACACTGCTTTTCTTGGACAGCCTGTTGCTTCTAACTTTTCAGGAATCGACGATCGGACAATCAAAAAGGAGCCAAGTTCAGGAATGCGTAGGTTCAGGGTTGAGTCAGTCTGTACTTTTGTTTTTTACCTTTTGAGTCCTCTTGTAATAGTCAAAAAGACTGATGCTTTGTAACCCTTCACACACACACTTGAGAGACTTAGAAATTCTGGTTTTACTCCTATCGGCCAGGACGATTTCTTTGATCGGCCTGGCCGATCAGCTTAAAACAGAAAGTCTAATTAAGGATTCTTAATTAAGGCAAGCCTACGTTAACAGATCATCCTGGACGATACATGTATCGGCCAGGACGATAAGCTCAAAACAGAAAGAAATAGCCGCCATAGACAAGTATGGTATACCATATCTTTAAATTATCGGCCAGGACGATCCTCGGATCGGCCTGGACGATATTCACAAATTATGCCATAATTGTTCAGGAAATCAAGGAAGTAATTAAGGATGATTGATACGATCATATCGTCCTGGACGATCGCAGGATCGGCCAGGCCGATCTAGTCAAAAACCTTAAGTTACTTCAGGACGATCAATATCGGCCAGCTCGTATTCAGGGCTATTGTCAGGACGATTTTTCTCTAATTTGAACTGATCGGCCAGGACGATCGTGAGATCGGCCTGGACGATCAAGCTATTTTTCAATCGTCCTGTTTTCCATTCAGGGCTATACTCTGGCCGATCTTCATTGTTTTGTACTGATCGGCCAGGCCGATGTCCTGATCGGCCTGGACGATAAAGTCGGCAACTTGTAATTAATGAGCTCTTTTGAAGCTCTTCTATTTAAAGAGCTCTTGTTCAACATTTTTTCAAGATCTTTGGCTGCTGCCTTGACCTAAGAAGGCCTTGAGGAGAGAAAGAGAGAGAGAAGAGAGAGAGAGGATCTTGTGAGGGGGAGCTTGTGAGGGGTTTCACAAGGGTTGCTTCAAGGATCTCTCTGCGTCGTCTTCGTCTAGAGTTTCTCGTCCGTGGAATGGTCGGTAGAGGTAAGGAGTGGTGCTTTTGGTTCTGGTTCTCTGCCAGCTTCAGGAGGAAGCAAAAGGAGATTGGTTCTCTGCCTTGCCGGGGTGGCAAAAAGGAGGTTCTTGTGAGGGTTTCTCCACCTAGCCGTGGGGGCTAAAGGAGAGTCACTTTTTGTGTAGTGCAATACTTGGAGGGTGCCTCCAAGGAGTGGACGTAGGTCGAGTCGACCGAACCACTATAAATTTCTGTGTTCTTTTTCTTGCTTCCGCACGTTTAAATTCCGCATTATTTTCGTGGTGTGATTTGGTTTATATGATTTTATTTCCTTGTTTTAAAAAGAAGTTTTTAAAATACCAATTCACCCCCCTCTTGGTTAGTTTGGGACTAAGTTCATAGGGCTTAACATCCCCATCGAACTTTCAATGACAATTCAAAGTGATCAAGGAGGAGAGTTTGAGAATAAAAAATTTGAGGATTTTATAAGGAGAAAGGAATTGATCATAATTTTTTTGCACCTAAAACCCCTTAGCAGAATGGTGTAGTCGAAAGGAAAAATAGAACATTAATTGAAGCCACCCGAGCCATATTGGCAGAATACTCACTTCCTAAATATTTTTGGGCTGAGGTAGTTAGCCCTACATGTTATGTTCTGAATAGAGTGAATGTGAGATCAAATTTAAATAAAATATCATATGAGTTTCTAAAAGGAAGAACACCTAATTTGTCATATTTGTATATTTTTAGATGTAAGGTGTTTATTCAAAACAATGGAAAATCTGCCTTAGGAAAATTTGATCCAAAATCAGATGAAGAAATTTTTATACGATACTCAAGTGTTGGAAAATCTTATAGAGAATTCAATAAAAGAACTTTGGTAATTGAGGAGACCACACATGTTATATTTGATAAATCTGGAATTTTGAAAGAGTCGAATATTGTAAAAGATGAGATTGAGATTAACTCCATAAAGATTGATAAAATAAATTTGGAAGAAAATTTAGAAGAAAACTTGGAGATAGAAATCCCTTTGCCTAGAGATTTGAGATTTTCTAAGAACCACCCAAAGGAATTGATTATAAGTGAACCTAGTGAGAGTGTAAGGACTACGCATGGAATAAATAAAAAAGTCAATCATTCAGCCTTTATTTCAACCATAGAACCCACAAATATTGATCAAGCACTTTTGCATGAATTTTGGATTTTGGCTATGCAAGAAGAGTTAAATCAATTTGTAAAAAATAAAGTTTGGGAATTAACTGCAAGGCCAAAGGATCAAAGTGTAGTTGGAACTGAGTTGGTTTTCAAGAACAAAATGAATGACTCAGAAGTAGTCATTAGACATAAGGCTAGATTGGCGGCTAAGGGGTATAATCAGATTGAAGGGATTAATTTTGAGGAGACTTTTTCCCCTGTAGCTAGACTTAAAGCAATTAGGATTTTGTTAGCCTTTGCCTATTTTAGAGAATTTAAATTATACCAAATGGATGTTAAAAGTGTCTTTTTAAAGGGGTAATACGAGAGGATGCTTTATTGAATAACCTCCAGGCTTTGAAAATTCTAAACACCCAAATCATGTTTTCAAATTGAAAAAGATATTATATGGATTGAAATAGGTACCTAGGGCTTGGTATGAGAGGTTGAGCACATTCCTACTTGAGAGATCTTTTGAAAAAGGGAGTGTGGATACAACCCTCTTTCTGAAGAAAACTGGAGAGCATATACTCATTGTACAAATTTATGTTGATGATATCATCTTTGGATCTTCAAATAAAAATATTTGTGATGATTTTTCTAAAATAATAAGTAGTGAATTTGAGGTCTAATGGGAGATTTAAGTTACTTTTTAGGCTTTAGCATTATGCAAATTGAGGAAGGTATATTTCTTAGTCAGTAAAAATATGTTAAGGACATCCTCATAAAGTATAAAATGGACAATGCTAAACCCGTTAGTACACCTATGAGTTCCTCAGTTCAGTTGGATAAGGACCTAAAGAAAAAATCTATTGATCAAAAGAAATTTAGAGGAATTATTGGATCTTTGCTTTACTTGATAGCTAGCCGACCCGATATCATGTTTACTATTTATTTATGTGTTAGATTTCAATGAGATCCTACAGAATTACATTTGAAAGCAATAAAAAGGATTTTAAGATATCTGTTAGAAACTCAGAACTTATGAATTTGGTATCCTAAGTTTAGCTCTTCATTTGAATTAATTGGTTATTCAGATTCTGACTTTGTAGGTTGTAAGGTTGATAGAAAGAGCACTTCTGAAACATGTCAGTTTATTAGAAATTCTTTAGTCTCTTGGTCCAGTAGAAAATAAAATTCAGTAACCCTATCTACTGCTGAAGCTGAATACATTGCATTAGGAAGTTGTGTGGCATAAGTACTTTGGTTAAAACAACAGTTAATTAATTTAGGATTAACTATAGCCACTATTCTCATTTATTGTGATAACACTAGTACTATTTGTATTTCTAAAAATTCTATTCAACATTCAAGAACCAAACATATAGACATCAACCATCATTTCATAAGGGATCATGTATCCAAATGAGAAATTGAACTTATTCATGTTTCTACAGAAAATCAACTTGCAGACATTTCTACAAAACCACTAGCCTTTGATACTTTCAGTACATTAAGAACAAGGCTTGGTGTGATCAATTTGAATGGTTAATTAAAGTGATTCTGCAACATTGATGTGTGTTTTTCTAGTTAGTGTCTTATGTGTATTTTTGAGTTTCTAATTTTCTGTATTTTGTATCATTTTTTTTATTATGTTTGTGTATTATTTTTGAAAAATTTTGACATCTATATTTTTGAATGAATACTTGAAAATTGAGTGAAATCGTCCGGGACAAAAGTCATTTCATACGGGACGAATTGTGTAGTGTATGGTTTGCATACAATTTTTCAATTTTCATTTTACTATTCGTCTGTGCGATCATCATGATCATCCAGACAATATGTTCAATTATATGTATGAATGTAGATAGTTAAATCGATAAGATCAGTTTCATTATGCATGATCATACGTACAAACTTATGGTTCGTACATACAAACGCTTGGCGATTCGATGTGGGGGACGGTTTAAATTACCATTAAAACAATCTTAAATATCTGATCATTCAGGATGAAAACCTGTTCGTCTGTATGATCATTTGGTCAAAAGTCTATACGAAAGGACGCATCGTAACTTGTGTGATTACGAAAGGCTGTTTCATTTTTGGACTCATTCATTTGTCCATACGAAATTTCATTCGTACGTACGAACTCAAATTTGGACTAGATGAAATTAATTTCTTCTATACAAAAACTCATTTTTTTATTAAATTGAAGGGTTTTTAACTCAAATGTCATCACTTCAAACATCCCTTTCAAATCTCTATTCCCCTAGATCTTCTTCATGGCTAGCTCTAGCAAAAGACAAAAGGTACTGGCTAAGAGACCACCCAAAAACTCTAGTGAAAACTTCCTATCCAAGGCCAATGTGGTGTCCTTCCATATGTTTGCTTTAGCCAAAATCACTCCCTCGAGAGTTCTTCTTCAAGAATAACGCAACTTTAAGGTGATGAATATGTTTGCTTCCACCCAATTTGGCCTCATTCTCACTCTTGTCCACTTCTACAATAAGGAGACCTTTTATTACTTTCTTGAAAACATGTCATTTAACTCTAATCATTATATGATTAGGTCCTATGTGCTTAAGAAGAAAGTAGAAATTACTAAAGAGGATTTGGGAATATTTTTAAATCTAAGGACTCAAGGGATTAGAGCCCATACTTTGACCACTGCTTCTGATTTTGATTGGTCTGAAATTAATAATGTTCTTAGAGGAATTGGTACGATAACTCATTTACCCAAGGTGTCTACACTTAGTCAAAATGCTCGTATCATTCAGCATGTTCTTCATACCTCTATTATACCTAAATCTAGTGATTAAACATTACTCCTCTTCTTTCTACAGTGACCTATTTGATTCTGACTCGCCAACCTATAGATAAAGACCATTTAATCATTGACTACCTTTATAGACTTTCTGAGTTTGGCCAAGTCTCCCACAAGAGAAGGAAAAACATTGTCTTAGGACATCTTGTGACTTTTATTTTTGTAAAGAAGTATGATCTAGTTTATCCAATTCAAAATTTTGAAGAACCTCTCTACTACAACGATGGATCTTTTAGAGCAATCTTTAATAAAGAAACATAAGTGATAAGTAGTGATTCTGAGGAGGAAAGAAGAACAGCACCTCCACCTGCACATGCTGGTGAACCAAATTACCAAGATTTGATTCACAGATTTGATCATTTAGAGACTCATTTTGATCAAATTGAAACTCACTTACAACAGCAGGATGCTCAGTACAATCAGTATATGGGATGGATACATGAGCAGATAGATGGTCTAAGTTCCAATATGCTTATGATGAGCAATTATTTTAATTTCTTCAATGCTCCACCTCTTCCAGATCAGGGTCCCTCAGAGTGATTTATGTACTTATAACATTCTCTATCTTATGTGATGTGATTGTGATGTGTTGTGTTTTGTATTAGTGATGTGTTGTTAGCAGTTATGCTTTTATGTTATGTTTAGTATTTTGTGTTTTATGTGTTTTTAGATTGTGAGTGTATTGATATCATTTCTACTGATTGTAATAATCTTCATCATGATATCAATATAAGTCATCTTGTCTTGCTTTTAATCTTGTTTTGAAATGTTTGTTAGCTTATATGAAAAACCCTAAAATTTTTTATCTTACAAATGCTATACCTTAAACCATAACATAAAATTGAATTCATTAGAAAATCTATTTTTTTTTAAATTTAAGTTGTGCTTATAACTTGATGTAATTAAGAATATCAATCTCATGTCTCTTGTTAGACTAATTTAAAATTTTATATTATTATTGCAATTGGGAAGTTTTCTTATTTTATATTTCTAAATATTATTATACTTAAGAGAAATTTGAGATTTTTTATTATTGATTTTGGAAAGATCAAGATTACTCTTGAAAAATATACAAATGTACCAAAATAAAAAAGAATGCGCAATGGTTTGCAATTTGAAAGAGGTACAAAATAAGCCACAAGCAAAAAACAAAAATTGCACAAAAATGTGCCACAACTATTGAAAAAGATGCGCAAAACGTCATATGTGGTAGTTAATTCTTTCCTTAATTTTCAATCTTTTAATTCAAATTAATCTTCTGTATGATTTTATTTGGTATTGAAAATTTGAAGTATATAAATTTTATATTTATCCTTTTTGCAATAATATTTTTTTATCTCAATGCCTAAATTGACTCATTTTCTGATAATTCTTTTAATTATCTATGTTATATCTCTTCTTAAATTATATGAATCATTTTATTTGCCAGATGATTTTTAATTTTATTTACAAATTTATCTCAATCACTTTCAAGGACAATTTATCAAAAGATTATCATATAACTTCTTACATATCTGTTTTTGTTCTTTTTCTTCTTCTCTTTTTGTTGTTGTCAAAAAGGGGGAGAAAATATTATTTGTTGGTATTTTGTTCGTATTTTTAGTTCCGTATCATATTTGTTCATATTTTTTGTTCTGTATTGTATCCATTTGTAGTTTTTTTTAAAGGAGATAAAATTGTCATTGTCATGCAATGCCTCCTTATTCTTAAAGGTTTATCAATTCAGGGGGAGTTTAGGAGATTCTTAGAATTTGAAAATTATACAAACAATAATTATTTTACCATCATCTAAAAGGGGGAGATTATTAAGAGATTTGCTATTTGCATATTTTATATTCTTGTAACTTGTATAGTTTTGATGATTCTAAATATTATTTTTTTAAGTATTATATTCTCCTAACACTTTTTGGAAGAATTATTTTTACTCTAGTGTGAACTAATATTTCAGGATAATCATACTCCAGAATAATGAAAACTTCAAATTAATTTCAACATAAGATAGTTTGTAAATTGAAGTCTGTAATTTTCAATTTATTGAGTTTGAGATAGTGTGATTGTAATTGAATAATTTAGCACACACACACACTTGGGGAGAACTTAAAAAATCAAATTTTCTTATACTGATCGTACAGATGAACCAAGTTCATACGGGACGATTAGGTTAGTTAACCCCTCGGAAGAGCAATGGAACGAATAGGAAGTGAGAAAATGTTTTGTATGTCCGAATCATCCAGACAAATTTTCGTATTCATCCCACGATAATGTTCTCTAGATCCTCACTTTAAACTGTTCTTCTAGATGAAGTGAACCATTCGTTCCTGGAACATGGGCTCTGGATTTCACACTTTGTATTAATCGTCCGTACGAAGTGTATAATGCATCCCAGGACGATGTGCCATGGATTCTCACTTTATGCTGATAGTCCACACGATTCATCCTAATCATGTTAGGATGAAGTTCTCTGGACACATGACATGAACTATTCTTCTAGATGAATAATCATATTCGTCCTAGGACAATGTCCTCTGTTCCTTAAAAATTTGGGACCGTCCTGCAGTTTCGTCCGAATGAACCATTGATATAACTGTTCTTCCCAGGATGAACTTAGTTCGTACGGGATGATGATCGGGTATGAAGTTTGTTCATACCAATATTCATTGGGTTCATATGTAACTATTTTTACACTATTTGTACAGGACGATCGACTTTGTACATACTTGAAAGTCAGCAGTTTTTAGATAGTTTTTCGTGTCTTTCCTATATAAGGTCCACTTAAAACTGTCTTGTAATCTTTTTACTTATTGATCTTTGTGTAAACTGAAGGTAGAGTGAAGGAGAGAGTGTGAAAGAGTGTTTGAATGAGGATTCTTACTACTGGAGCATGAAGGATTCACTTGGTACTCAAAGGTAAGAATCTCCAATTATGATTTGTGATTATTTCACTATTTTCTCTCATACTTCTAGATTTCTTGTGATAAGATCTATCAAGGAGATCTGGTACTCTGTCGACACTCGTGGAGGGTGAACAGTCGAAAGGGTTCTTTGCCTACACTTATAGAGTGTGAACAGCTGAAAGGTTCTCTGCCTACACTTAGAGAGTGTGAATAGCTGAAGGGTTCTCTTCCTACACTTGGAGAGTGTGAAAGTAACGACGGATCTCTGCCAACACTTGGTTAGTGTAAAAGGATGACGATTCTCTGTCAACACTTAGAGAGTGTAAAAAGATGATGATTCTATGCCGCACCGGGTAGTGGTGGAAGAGAGTTTTTGTAAAGGCTTCTCCACCTTGCTGTGGGTGCCAAAGGAGAGTCACTAGTGGTATTAGTGCAATACTCGGAGGGTGCCTCCGGGGAGTGTATGTAGGTCGTGTTTGACCGAACCACTATAAATCTTGTGTCTTTTTATTTTTTTTTGGCTTCTGCTTTTACTTTACTGTGTTGTTTAATTTGTGGTTGAAAAATTTTTTCTACAAAAATTCATTAAAGTTTTTATCGGTTTAAATTTCAAAAGAGGGATAATTTTTAAATTACCAATTCACCCCCCCCCCCCCCTCTCTTGATTAGCCGCTGGGATATAAGCTTAGGTCTAACAACCTAATTCATATTAAACAAGTTTTAACAATCCGCATGTATTAAATGGGTTATTTTCTCCACATTTGAAGCTAATTTAATGCTAAGATGTTTAGATTTTTTGTAGAGACTTGGACAGTAATTCAGAGAACAAAATAAATATACTTGAAAATAATGGGCATCCCTCTCTAAATCCACAATTTGCAGTTATCCAATTTGTTCCCCTTCCATTAATATTGATCATAAATTTGGGATAACTAACACATTGCATAATCAAATATATTATCCTCTTAGGAAATCCAAAAATCTTAATAATCTGATTTAAAGTATCCCAACACATGCTATCATATACTTGTTCCATGTCAGGCTTTAATAGCATATATCCTGATTTAGCTACTAAAAGTCTCATCTTATTAACAATTTATTGTGCAATAAGATACTTATCAGATATACTTCTACCTGGTACAAAGGAACTTTGATATTCTGAAATGATAATAGGGAGACACATTTTTAATTTATTTAAAATCATAGCTACTTCCATTTTGAAAGTGGTTTGGCATAACAAATTGTCCTGAATTTAAAACATTTCAAAGCATTTGGGACTTTAGGTATTCGCACTACTGCCATTTCTTTCCAATAAACTGGCATTACTCCCATTATAAAGAACTCATTAAATGCATCCCAGGTCTCTTCCCTCACTATGCTCCAATATGATTTAAAAAAAAACAAGCATTTTCCCCATCCATGCCATGTGATTTATTGTTGCTCATTTTCATGATAGTTGTATATAATTCTTCCTTTATGTAATATGAATTTAGCAGCTCTTTCATCTCCTCACTTATACAATTTTACATAATAAAGTAAGGCCAATTAGAGAGGTCGCAATTACGCTTTCTCCATTTATTTTTGAAATAGTTTTCAAAAATCTTTTGAATAGATTATGGATCTATTTCCATATAATCATTTGCATCCATAACTTGATTAATCAAGTTTTTGTTTCTTCTAGTCACTGCATATGTGTAGAAAAAATGAGTATTCTTTTCACCTTCTTCCATCCATTATACTTTTGACCTTTGTCTCCACCATGTTGCCATTCTCACCAACGTAGTGTTAAGCTCTTGCACTTTCAATCTAAATTTAAGTAGATTTTCTGAATATAAACCACCCTCCTTTTCCACTTCTTCTTGCATATGCAAAATATCATTTTGAAGTTCTTGTTTCTTAATGTTGAGTTCTTTCAACTTATTTTTTCTCCGAAAGTAAAGATTTTTTAGGGATCTTTTAATCTTCCTCTTAAGGATATATGCCGCTTCCCCATAATCTTTTTTTTTCTCCAAGCATTAGAACTAATACCTCTTGCTGCCTCATGTGAACACCATAGATTTTCAAATATAACTTCTCTATGCTTTCTAGTCTTCAAATTGGAAAATTAAAGAAGTAAAGGGCAATGATCTGATGCCACTATAGGGAGATGTTTGATGATTGCATAAGAAAATTCCACAAGATATTTTGAGCTTAGCAAAATTCTATCGAGTCTCTCCCATATACGAGCAAGGCCATCCCTATTATTACACCATGTAAATTTATGTCCAATAGAACCTATATATCATGAAAGTCATTATTTTCCATGAATTCCTTCATTTCTTGAGGGCCTTCAGAAAAGAATCTTTTCCCTCTCTTGTTCTCATTCTTTGTCATTAAGCAATTAAAGTCCCCTCCAATTATACATTGTTCCTCACTATTCCTATTTTCTTCAATCAACCTCCATAATTTTCTTCTTTCATATAAATCCTTGTTCCCATAAATAATTGATACCTTCATTGATTTATTCATTGGTGTTGTTAGATTTCCAATGTTACATTGATTGCATGATTTAAGTACAGTGAAGGATGAAATCCTGTGTTTCCACAATACTAAAATGCCTCCCGATGTTCTAGTAGCAGCATATTGATAGATGTCCCACTCATCACCCACCATTTTTCTAACACCCTCTTTATCCAACCTTTCAAGTTTTGTTTCCATAATACCAATGAGAAAAACATCATTCTCTACTATCAAACTCCTCAAATAGTGGTAAGCATATTTCTTTTCTGCTCCCCTTAAATTCCAAAATACTAAAGAAGATATTTAAAGGTTTTGTGGGAATGAGGCCCCAACCTTTTCACAACCTCCTTCACCTTTCCTGGTTCTCTGCATGCCATTAATTGTTCCAAGCAATTTTTACGTTTTTAGCCAATTTCATTTTGTTGTTCAAAACTTTTGGAATGTCCTTGCCTCCAAATATTACAATATAATTGTTGGCTCTAATGTCCCCTGCTATGGCTTTATCTGCTTTAGTCTTAATATTTTAGTCTTTTCCTCATGGTGCAATGTTCTTCCTATTTTTTATCTAAATTTGTTTTTTATTCAATTCCCTGAATAGTTCATTTCCTACACCATTCCCATTACCATTTGCCTCCATATGGATTGTTTTGGTCAGAATAGCTTTGTGTGTTGAGTCTTTTACCTTGTAAGCATTTCTTACCTCCAACAATTCAGAGAAAGAACTGGCCATCTCACCAGATTTTATAATTATCGATATTTCCTTACACATCTCTTTTTTCAGAAAAAATTTCACCTTCTTCTTCCATTGCATTATCTCCATTTTCATTCACCATTTCCTCTTCCATATTTGATTCCATCTCATTTGTTCCCTGTCCAACATATTTAGCATTTTCCATAATAATTGGATTAGAGTTTACCTTCCTAATGAACATCTTCTTTGATGTCCTCCCATTGTTAATACTTTTATAAATCTTCCTATTTCTTTTATAAGATGTGTTATTCTCACTTTTACTAGTAACTGTTCTCCCTGACTATCTTGAAATTCATTTATGGCTTATTGTGATTTTTTACCAATGTGGTTCCCTTCTTGCACTCGGTCTTCAAATGACCAATCATTCCATATTCAAAACACAATGTGGAAATCTTTTCATATTTCAATTTTTTAAAAAATCTCCCCACCATGCTTTCTACCCAAAAGCTCAAGGGAAGAGGATGATATAATTTCACTCTAACATAATCTCTTGCAAACTCTCTTCTTCCCCTTTGAAACATATTTCCATACATCATCAATGGTACACCTACCATTGAAGCAATTCTAGCCACATTTATTTTATCGCAACATTGCAAAGGCAATTGTGGCATTCTAATTATATTGGAGAAGTAAGTTCTTTCATTCATGATGGTGAAAACTCCATCGACCATCTTTCCATTCCAATTATGTGACCATTCATGAACCATGGTCCTCCTAAACGTACTCCATCCAATGCTTCCTAATTTTTGAAATAGCACAAAAACCAACCCAATCCCAGGGTGGTGAAGTGAAATTGACCTAATTGTGCCCATTGTAGCCTTAATACCCAAGCCACCACATGGGGAGGTATTTCTCTACCAAACACTTTGGCTACCAAAGAATTCTCAGTCTGATAGCATTTATCATTTCATTTTCCTCAAGTAGTTTCATTGCCTTTCCATCATCTATCAAAATGGCATCTCCTTAAAGTTTAGCCTAAAATAAGGCTTCTTTGTCCACAGGTTTCCTACATTAGGATTTTCTCCTATGTTCACTAGCATTTTCTCATTCACTGGCAATGCATTATGGTTCATAATCAAAATAGAATCAACATTTAAATCCTCAGATCGCTTCTTAACGTTGTTACAAGTACTTTTGTTATCAGAGCTCTGGAAATTCATATTTATCACACTATCACCAGGGATTGCATTTGACTTTTCAAATCTATTAACCAAAATATTCATTCCATATGAAGAAGTGTCAGTTTTAGGAGCCTTATAAGGAGACATTAAATTTGATTTCAGCAAACGAGGTGTTTTATATCCATTTTCATTAGAAAATTCTTTTCCCTTACCAACAACATGAATAATTTTGATCGGAGCAAGATCCACATTTTCATTAATTACTAACTCACCTTTTAGTCTTCTCCTGCAGGCCTCCTCCCCATCGCCAACAAAGCCGTCATACAACCAATCAGAAACACCTTTCTTATGACCAACTCCTATAACCTTTAGGTTAGGATTCATAGATGAATCCATTGATGGTTGGCAACCATCTACCTCCATGGCTGAAGAACAAGCAAAAAAATTTGAATGAAAACCAATAATCAAGAATTTGAAAATTTCTCTCTCTAGTTGGAGCTTCTCTCTCTAGCAGGGTTAAGTTAAATCCGAATGAAATGCTATTTGATTGGCTATTTAAACCACAAGTGAATCTCTTAGGTAGTAGGGATTGATCTTAATCATTTAATCAAAAATAAAATGACTGGGATAATTCAACTAAAAATTTTAGGTGTATCAAAAATAATTGGATGACTCCATTAGCATCATCCATTTAATTTAAATTAGATAAAGGAAATTTCAATTTTAACCACCCATAATGTTTCTTAGCTATAAGAAAAGTTTAGCTTTATCTAGAGCATCCAATAGACAAATCTTTCTTAATTTGATTGAGGAGGATCATCTATGCCCAAACTTTAAATCCAATAGTTAATTTGTCATGGATTAGAAGAATACTTCACACTTGATCAATACACTAAAAATCAGAGATTGAGTTCAAAAATTACCTCATGATTAGCCTCAATTAATGGGGGTTTTATAATAGGAATTTTTTTTATACCTAGGGAGCACTTCACCTTTAGACACTAGAGATAGAGGATGCATGGATTGAAACTTAATGATTGGCTAGAAGAGGGATCATTAAACTAGGTCAAATTCAATCAAGAATTGGGCTTGAGAACTCGGGAAGATCAATATTGCACTCAAGAACACATAAGAAGGATTTTAGAAAAAAATGAACCCTTATGTTTTGAAATTTAAAGTTTTTTTAGTTGGATAGTTTCAAGCTGTTGTTCAAATTTTATCTAATAATGACATTTCCAAGCTATCTAATTAGTTGGGGATGGTTCAATAAGCTCAAGGTATTTTGTCGATGTAGTTTAAGCCTATGTGGGAAAATAAGGAAGAAGTTAGGACTGAACTAATGAAATGACTTACCATTTTATTAAAATTTGGCCACCCTATTTAGCCACCACATGGTCAAAGATAATGTGTTAAGGACTCTGGAATATTTTTATCTAAAATTATTGGTTTTGGTTTTTCTAATTACTTATGGGTTATGAAATGGCTCAGGGAATCTTGAATTTTTGTACTAGGATTAGTTAAAATTGGAAAACCAAGTTAGTCCATGGTCTAGACTTGCAAGGTGAAGTGTAGTGGATCTATAAGCTTCTAGTGGAAGCACCGATTTAGTTTAACTTTATAAGTGTTAGTATTTGGCTCAAAAAAACTTTTTTTGGTTTGATTGGTCAAAAATAAAAGGTTAGTGTAAGTGAACCCAAGGGTTAAGCATGCTAAAATATATACATTGTCCATCTCACGTTCTGGCTCCGATGAAACTAAGGCAATTCTAGGGTTCCCTTCTTGTCACCTCCTATTACTAAATTATGGATCATTTCTTCTTTATTCTAGATTCTTTCATTTATTTTGTTTGCTTTTATAATTTTCTTAGCTTTCCTTGGTTGTTTTCTCAACATCATATGGGGGTTGGGTGATGACAACAACATCATTATTAAACCCTTGGATCTTGATGAATACTAATGGAAAATACTAACGGGAAATCTTGATCTTTTAAATATGATTTTGTGGGTGGTATTTCACTTTCCTCCTTGAAGTTGGATTTGATTCAAACTTTCTTTACTGGTTTGTTGGATTTGATGTTTGACGATAATGTTATTTCTCAACTAGCTGCCCCTTTTTCTTTAACTTTGATTGGAAAGTTCATGTTGCGAAGGCCAAATCTCAAGAAATTAACAAAAGTTTCTAAAGTACTTATTTCATTCAAAATTGACATGGAGAAAGAATATAATTATATGTGCTGGTATATGTTAACAAATGTTTTGGGATATTTTGGGTTTCCTCTTAAATTCTCCAGTTGGCTTATGGAGTGTGTTAATGATCCATAATTCTCTTCGGTGATTAACTGAAGACATTCTAAATGGATTAATTCAAGGAGTGGGTTTTGACAAGGTTTCCCTCCATCTCCTTATCTTTTTATTCTTTGCTCATAGCTTTTATCCAATGCTTTTAATTGAAAAGAATATTCTATGGGGGTTTAGATTTGTCCAAATGGCCCAAGAATTTCTCATATGTTGTATGCATATGAAAATATTATTTTCTCTGAAGCTAATGATAAATAAGTGAAGGAAGTTAAGGATATTTTATCAAATTTTTGTGTTTGGACAGAGGAAAGGATAAATTTTTGAAAATATATTATTCTTTTTGGTAAACATGTTAAAAAGAGGAAGAAAAAATCCATAGAATGTATTATGGGTTTTATGGCTGTAATTGAGTACAACTATCTTGGGGTGAAAGTTTCTTTGAGGAGACTTATGGTGGTGGATTTTCATTTCATTATTGAGAAAGCATTAAGGTTATTCAATGTTTGGGGAAGCAAATTCATCTCATTGGTAGGGAAGTTCACTCTTATTAAACCTGTATTGTTCTCACTTCCTACCTTCTATTGTACTCTCTCTGGTTCCTAAAGGACTGCTTAATGAATTGGATAAAATGTGTAGGAGTTTTATTTGGAATAAGAAGTATGAAAAACTTAGTATTCATTATGTGAATTAGAACACCTTGTGCAACCTTTGAGATTGGGTGGTCAAGTGCTTCAATCTTGTGCTAGTATGGTTGGGTTGTTGAAGGAAAAGTTGGCTTGGAAGGTTTCTCAGGATAAAGAATCCTTGTGGTATAAATCTCTAGGAGCTATATATGGCTTGTCTTGTGGAGAGGGTGGGTATATAAGGGGGAGTTCATCTTCTTTTGAAATCATAGACAATGTAGAGAAAGTTTTGAAACCAATTATAAGATGGAAGAATGCTAGTGGTTGCTTTATTGATGTTTATAATGATGTCTGAATCTTGGATAAAAGTTTGAATAAATTTCCAAAATTTGTTGCTACTCTTGGAAATAAAAATTTCACAGTGGACAAGCTCATTATTGGTGGCTATTGGAATGTAGAGGAGTCAAGGATTCACTTTGGTGAAGACAAGCTATTCTTAATTTGTTAAATTAAAATCTAGCCAAAATAGGGAGAAGATTACTTGGAACCTATTCATCAAAAATATGGTATATCCATCTTATCTCTTGCTTACAAGGCCTCGGTATAGGAGCAACCTTGCTATTCTTATTGGGAATGCTCAAGAATGCTAAACTTAGGCCTTAGGTGGAAGTATTCTTTTGGCGACTCTTAAAAAATGCTATTTCTACATTCCAAAATATGTTTCATTAAAGAATTCAAGAAGAGTTTGATTGTCTGAGGGGTTACAATGTTAGGGAAGATTTGGATCATGTAAGGTAAAGTATGTGAAATTAATGGAAGTTTTACATTATCTCAATAAATGGAGATTTGGCTTTCCTAACTTTGAGTCATTTCAATATTGTTGGAATTGGATGGAATGATTTAGTAAAGAATGGGGATTTCTTATCAATATTTATTGTTCACTTCAGATTACCTTCCTTGGTGAGCTAGGAACAAGTATTTACACAAAGGCAAGGAGGATAACACCATCGATATTGCTACTAATTCAGTAAGTTATGCTTCTATCTCATATAAATTTTCTAAAATTAAATTGGGCCACTAGGGTACTAATCTGTCGGATAGATTGTTGGATCATTGGCACCCTCCTTACCCCAATTAGAACAAGATTAATATGGATGCATCTTTATTACCATCTTATAAAGAGAGAATTGGAGCTATAATAAAAAAACAGTAAAGGGGATTTATTCTAGCTTATGGTAATACTTATACTCATTGGGATGCTTTTCAACTAGAGCTCTTGGCTATTCATTTTCTATGGAATATCACAAAAGATTGGATGCTAAGTTATAAAAGGATTATCATCGAAGGAGAAAATTATAACATCATCAAATTTATTCAAGATTTGGTAAATAAGGGTGGAAATTAGATGGAGGATCTTGCTTTTTTAAAGGAGTATAATTATGTTATTTTCAATTGGGAAATTAGAAATTGTAATAAGTTAGGAAATCTGTGTGCTAACTTTGCTCTTTTTAGTAACTTTAATTGGGATGATATTTCTTCTAATAAGATTATTCCTTCTTTTTTTAGTTTTTTTAAAGAAGAAATCTTGGTATGAAGGGTAAGTTGTAATAATTCTTCTTTTTTAGTTAATGAAAATGCTTTGCTTTCTCATAAAAAAAAAAGTACGTCGAATCTTGATATTACTAAAAAAAAATTTTCTCCTTAAAAATCTTTGGAACTTTCTTTGTTTGCTTGTTTGACCAACGACAAATTGTAATACGACTCTCTAATGATTAAGATTATAGTCACATTTTCCAGTAGAGTGTATTACATTCAGGGTTGTCAAATGCATTTACATAAGTGGACTCATAATTTTGGTTTTACGAAGGAATCACTAATAGAACCTATTTGGATATATTTTCCTAATCTAAGGCTTTATTTTTTTAATACTCAGATCTTATTTTCCTAAGGTACCATCTTTGGTAGACCCTTTCACATGTACTAAGCTACTGCATTTGTATCTCGTCCGTCTGTGGCACACGTTATGGTAGAAATGGAAATTTCAATGAAATATCCAAAGGAAATATGGATTGGATCGATGGTTTATGGGTATCAAAAAAAGGTTGAATTTGAAAACTTTCCTAACTTTTGTAGCCATTAAAAATGCATGGATACTGTAATTCATAATGTTTTATTTTACTTCCCCATTTATGTTATCATAATGATACGTATAAAGAATATATGGGAAAACATATTTTTGTGGATCAATTATCCCATGAGAATACTATCCAAGGGTAGGACATGCTAATGGCATCAAAACCTCCCCTGGAGAATAATGATTATCACACACAATACATAATGAATGGTTGAAGTGAGCCCGTTGTTCCTTAAGAGATAGACCTTGGTGGAGATGATAGTAAGATTTTGTCTTAGATTCCCTCATTGACTGAAAGAGTGTTTAATTAATCTCCTCATGTTATGCTCAAAACACATAATCTTGTCAATAATGATTCAAAAAATGTTGATGAGCAAATGGTGGCAATTTTTTTTAATCATAATAATGTTTCTACTACAACTTATTTACCCTGTGCTACTAACAAAACTTATCTAATTTGGAATTCATGGGGAACAATGACAAATGTACTAATATATATTTAACTGAACCTTTTGTGACTGACCAGGATAATGAACCAGAAGGGAATATGGAAGAATAAGAATATTTGTATGAGGAAATTGATGAGGATGCAAACAACTTGAGGAATGGTATTTCTCTTCAGATTAATGGCAATGGTATGGTGGAGGGAACTATTATTTTTTACACTCATAATGAATTATAGAGTAAGGTTAATGGCATAAGTAGTAAGGCCACTTCTTCTATTAATTATGATGCTTAAGTTAATGATAGTGCTAGTAAATATTTTATTAATGAAGAGAATGATTTCACTTAAGTAAAAATCAAGAAAAATATGAAAATGAAAATCATGAATGTGCATCCTCCTAGAAGTACTCATTCTCAAACTTTTAAAAAATTATAAATTAATGATTAAGTCAATTATTTATAATGTTAGAGGCATTGGTTGCCCTTCTTCAAGGATTAGGGTTAGAAACTTGTGTCGTACACATAATGTTTATTTACTTATTTATTTAGAGCCTCTTATTTCTATTTCCAAACTGGATAGATAGCTAGGATCCTTAGTTTCAATCATCATGTGGCTAACTTTTCTAACAAAATATTGATATTTTATCATTGATGTAATTGGTGATTTTACTCAAGTGTTGCATTGCAAAATTGAGTTTATGTAATTTTATTTATATGCTTCCCTTATCTATACATCTTCTTTTCATATCATCAAAAAGAATCTTTGGAATTAGTTTTTTGGTTTTAGTGGTTTAATTAACTCTCCTTGGTTAGTTGGTAGAGATTTTAATTCTATTTCTAATCCATCAAAAAGGATTGGTGGATCTATCCCTAATTATCAATCTATGGAAGTCTTTAATAACATGATGATGGAATGTAATCTTATTGAAATTGGTTTCACTGGTAATCTTTTTACTTGGAATCATGGTAATATGTGGCAATGTTTATATCATGTTCTTTTTAATGCTTTTTTGATTAATTCTAGTTATAACACATTTATTGAGCATTTAAGTAAAACTTTTTATGATTATTCTTCTCTCCTGATTAGTATCAAATCAAGGAAATTTGTTTATTCTCATACTTTCAAATTTCAAAATATGTGGCTGTTAAATATCTCCTTCACTAATTTAATCAAAGAGAATTAGGAGGCTCCTCTGCCTCCCGATAATGATAGTGTTGGGATGACTAGATTGTGGCTAAAACTCAAAAGACTTAAGAATAAACTTTATTGGTGGAATAGAAATGTTTTTTAAAATCTTTTTGCTAATATTTTAGGTGCTAATGAGAAAGTTAATTCCTATGAACTTATTTTCCAAAATAATCCTTTTGATGTAAATTTATATAATTTGAAAGAGGCTAAGATTTTCTTGTTGAAAGTTTAAGAGCAGGACATTTATTGGAAAGAAAAATTAACTTCTAAACATTTTATTGAATGGGATAATAATACTAAATATTTCCATTCTTTGGTTAGGAAAAATAAAGCTAAATATTTATTTATCAAATTGAGCTTCATTAGGTGATCACTATTGAGGATGAGGAGGAAATTGCTAAGTGTACTTTGGAACATTTATCTAATTTATTTAATAAAAATTTTGAACCTCATACAGTTACCAAAATTGACCTTATTCTTTGCATCATTAATGAGGAGAATATTAATCTTGCACTTTTGCCTTCCTTGGAGGAAGTCAAGAAGATTGTTTTTACTATGAATCTTTATTCTATGGTTGTGCGTGATGGTTTTACTACTAATTTTTTTCAAAAACTTGTAATATTATTTTTTATGATTTATATGTTGCTATTTTGGATTTCTTCAATTCTAATTCTATTCCTAAGTTTTTTCTAGTACTTCTATTATGCTTATCCCTAAGAAGGTAGCTACTAGTAAGTGGGATGATTTTTGTATTATTACTCAGTGTTCTTTCTTTAGTAAAGTTATTTCAAAAATCCTTATAGATTTTTTATTCCCTTTGCTTTCTAATATTATTTCTCCTTATCATGTGAGCTTTATTAAATGTAGAGCTTTTTCTAATAACATCCTTTTGTCTCCAGAAATCATTCGAGACCTAGAACTTAAACTGAGAGGTGCTAACATTATTTTTAAATTAGATATTGCTAAAGCTTATGATAACATTAATTAGAAGTTTTTATATTACATCTTATAGCTTTTTGGTTTTAGTTTTAACTTCATTTGTTTGATCAAAAGATGTATTGAAGGTTCTTACTTTTTCTATTATTATTAATTATAAAGCAAAGGTTTTTTTAAAAAAAATCTTCTTATGGTATTAGACAAGGTGATCCTCTCTCCCCTCCTCTTTTCATAAATGTGATTGAGTACCTTTCTAGAGGTTGTACCCACCTCTACGAAACCCACCATAATTTTTACTTAAGAGCTTTAGGTGGTTTGCCTATATTCCATTTATTCCTTGTTTATGATGTTATAATTTTTCCAATGGTTCTGTGAATATGGTTAGTATGCTTATTCGTTATTTGAATAACTTTGAAATGTTGAGTGGCTTAAATCTTAGTTGAAATAAGTATTACTTTATCAGCTCTAAGAATTTTCTGAGTGGTTTCATTATTGTTATTAAAGCTATTTTTGGTATTTTGCAAGGTTTTCTTCAATTAAAATATATGGGTGTTCCTCTTTTTAAAGGTCATAAGAGATCTTTTCTTTTTGATAATTTGATCACTGTTGTGCAAAATAGACTCAGCTCTTTGGAATTTAAGTTCCTTAGCTTTGGTGGCAGATTGGTGTTGATCAAGAGTGTTCTCTACTCCTTACATATTTATATCTTTCAAACTATTCAGCTTACTATTAGAGTTTGTGATAAACTTGAAAATTTGATCAATAAGTTTTTTTGGAAAGGTAAAAGTGATAATTCTAAAATCCTCTGGTCTTATTGGAATAATTGTTGTAATTCTTTGGAGGAAGGTGCTTTGGGGTGCAATAATATGGAGGATTTATCTTATGCTTTTTTCTTTAAATTATGGTTCAATGACTTTTAAAACTAGTTTTTGGTCAAAGTTTATGATTGCTAAATAATGTGTTGGCTATCATCCCACCATTTGTACTTATAAAAAGGGAGATTCTAAAGTTTGGAAAAGACTTTGTAATATCAAATAGGAAGCTGAACCTTTTATTCATTGGGGTATTAACAACGCTAATCTATTATTTTGGCAGGACAAGTTGTTAAACTATCAAACCTTGATTAATCATATGCTCCATTTGGTCGAACCTTTAGCTATCAAGGTGAAATATTTTATTATTAATAACAGCTAGGATTATCCAAAAGTAGTTCAAGTTATTCTTGTACCTATTATTACTCATATCATACAAATTCCTTTATATACAATATTGTTGATCTTTTGTTGTGCAACATGGCTAGCAATGGCATATTTAGTAGTAAGGATGCTTGGAACAACTTCAGATTTATACATTCTACTTCTAAAGTTTTTACTAAGTTATGGAATAAAAGCATTCCTACTAAAATTTCTACTTTCATTGGAGAATTATGCATAATTATGAGCCTACCTATGACAATTTAGTTAAAAGAGGTTTTATTTTGGCTTCCAAGTGCCAATGTTGCTATCATGTGTAGAATATGCATCATATTTTTATGTCTGGGCCTATTGCTACTACGATTTGGATTCATTTTGATGAGATATTCAAACTTAATTATTTAAGGGTAATGTTTCTATTATGGATATTCTCCATTTGTGGTTTACTAACTTGAGAGGTCAAATTACTAACATTATTCCTTTTCTCATTATCTACTACCTCTAGAAATAACTCTCTTTTTTAAAAATATTACTATGAATCAAAAAAGAAAAATTATTTGAAATGCTGAAAATAAAGTTAGTAGGTTATTTAGTGTTAATTTATTGAGCTCTAAGAATTTTAAAGGTTTTTTCATGTTGCTAAGGAGTTTGGTGTACTCCTTAAGAACAAATTTAAAAATGATGGTTCAAGGTTAATTTATTAGATTAAACCTCTTCAAAACATGTTCAAGTTAAACAGTGATGGTTCTATCATAGGGAGATGTTTGGTTGTGGTTGTATCATTAGAGTTTCTAATTGTAAATTTGTTATAGCTTATGCTAGCCCATTACCTAAATGCTTTGTTATTTTCTTGAACTTTCTTCTATCTTATTTGGTTTGAAATTATGTCTTTCCCTTGGTATTGCTAATATTTGGATTGAAGTTGATTCTTTACTCATGCTTTATTGCCTCAAAGATAATGATGAGTAGATTTGTAGTCCTGAACTATTCTATCTTATTAAGGAAATTAAACATCTTTTTATCTTCTTTATTGTCAAGTTGACTCATATTCAAAGAGAAGGTAATGATTATACTTATTAGCAAATAATGGCGCTAATTCAAATTTCTTACTAATTTTTCTTACAATCAACTGCCTTCCTTTGTTAAAGGTATCATTAGATTAGATAAGCTTGCTCTTCTGTTTAAATTAAGTTTTGTTCATGTTGGTTCAAGATTTGGCCTGTTTGCTATTGTGATTCTGATTTTATCTTGGTTGTCTACTTTCGGGTGGTGAATGTTAAGAGTACTATTAATCTTAAGATTATCTAGGTTCATGGTTATTGCAACTCATCTTTTGTTTCTCCTATATTAAGTAGAAATGAGATAAATCATTTTATGTTTGTTGGCTTGTTTAACTTTTAGTTTTTATGGTCTGCAGACTCATTAGTGTTGAGTCTAGTGAATAGGTTGTTAAACCTAAGTTAATGTCCCACGGTTATCAAGAGGGGGGTGAATTGATAGTTAAAAATTATCCCTCTTTTAGATGAGTTGAACCAAAAATAAATTTAATGAATTTTTATAAAAATTTTTTCAACCACAACTTTTTAACAGTAAAATACGAAAAATAAAAAAGATAGTAAAATTAAATGACACAAGATTTATAGTGGTTCGGTCTAAACCAGACCTACATCCACTCCCAGAGGCACCCTCTGAGTATTGCACTAATACCAATAGTGTCTCTCCTTTGGCACCCACAGCAAATTGGAGAAGCCTTTACAAACACTCTTTCCACCACTACCCAGTGCGACAGAAAATCATCATCCTTTTACACTATCCCCAGTGTTGGCAGAGAACCGTCCGTCCTTTCACACTCTCCTAGTGTGGGCAGCGAACCCTTCATCCTTTCACACTCTCCTAGTGTGGGTAGAGAATCTTCGTCCTTTCACACTCTCCTAGTGTGGGTAGAGAACCCTTCGTCCTTTCACACTCTCCTAGTATGGGCAGAGAACTCAATCTCTTTGATAGATCTCCTCACAAGAAATCTAGAAAGAAGAAAGAAAAGAGTGAAGTAATCTCAAATCACAAGTAGGAAATCTTACCTTTGAACACAAAGTAAAGCCTTCACTCTCCAGTGGAAAAAATCCTTCTATGAATGCTCCTTCTCACTTTCTCATTGAGTCTTCTTTCAATAGGCATGAAGATCAATGACCAATAAAAAAGATTTGGTGGCAGTCTAATTTGGACTATATATAGAAAAGACAAGAAAAACTGCCCAAAAACTAAAAATTTTCAATTCTATACGCAGTGGATCGTCCCGTACAATCGTGGATCATTCTGGACGATTTTACTTAAAGTGTTAGAAACGATCATAATGTATATTGGTACGAACTATGTTCGTACACGATCCTCATCCTGTACGAACTAGGTTCGTCCTGTACGAAACAATTATTCCATAGGTCAGTTTCCAAATCCCTGCAGGACGTAACCAACTGAGGTAAGTCGGTTCGGTTTGTCCTGGGATGAATAAGTTTCATCCTGGATGATTTTAAACAGAGAGTTTTGTCCAGGGACGAAGAGTAATTTTGCCTTGTATGATTTTAACCATAGATTTTGTTCAAGGGATGATGAGTAATTTCGTCATGTACAATTTTAAACAGAGAGTTTCATCCTGGGACGAACCATGTATTTCGTCTGGACGAACAGTGCAAAGTAAGAATCCAGAGGCGTTCATTCCGGGACGAATATTATGTAGAGAGAGTTGCTATTTGTATGTTTTACATTCTTGCAACTTGTATTGTTTTGATGATTACAAATATTATTGTTTTACATATCTCCTAACACTTTTTGAAATATTTGTTTTTTGCTCTAGTGTGTACTAACATTTCAGGAAAATTAACTTCAAGCGATAAAGACTTCAAATTATTCATTTGTAAATTATAAATTTTTAAATGAGATGGAGTGATTGTAATTGAATGAAATATCACAACACGCACTCTTGGGGAACACTTTTTGTAAACTGATCGTACGGGACGAACCTGGTACGTACGATACGATCATGTCAATTAACCCCTCTGAAGAGCAATAGATCAAACATGTGGGTAGAAATTTTTGAAGTCCTAATCATCCAGGAAGAATTTAATATTCATCCCGGGATGAACGTCTCGGGATTCTCACCATGCACAGTTCGTCCAGACGAAAAATATGGTTCGTACCGGGACGAAGCTTTCTATATGAAATCATACAGGAATTAAATAAATTTTTGTCCCTAGACAAAGCTCTCTGTATGAAATCGTACAGGACAAAATAAATTTTTGTCCATGGAAGAAACTCTCTGTGTAACATCGTCCCAGGACGAAACCTGTTCGTCCCAGGACGAAACCTGTTCGTCCCAGGACGAAACATGTTCGTCCCAGGACGAACTGAACTGACTTACGTCACTTGGCTACGTCCTATAGAATTTTGGAAACTAACCTATGTAACAAAAGTTTCGTACTGGACGAACATAGTTCATACGGGATGATGAGCATGTACGAACATAGTTCATACCAATATACATTAGAAACATTTCCGACACTTTAAGTAAAATCATCCAGGATGATCCACGATCGTACGGGACGATCCACTACATACAGAATTGAAAACTTGTAGTTTTTGAGCATATTTTTTTGTCTTTTGTATATATAGTTCAAATTAGACTGCCACCCAATCTTTTTGCTCATTGATCTTTGTGCCTATTGGAAGAAGAGTAAAGGAGAGAGTGAGAGAGAGTAGTCAAAGAAGGATTTCTACCACTGGAGTATGAAGACTTTGCATGATATTTAAAGGTAAGATTTCCTAGTTGTGATTTGAGATTACTTCACTCTTTTTTTTTTCTTCCTTCTAGATTTCTTGCGAAGAGATCTGTCAAGGAGATCTGGTTCTCTGCCGACACTAGGAGAGTGTGAAAGGACGAAGGGTCTCTTCCCACACTAGGAGAGTGTGAAAATATGAAGTGTTCTCTGCCCACACTAGGAGAGTGTGAAAGGACGAAGGGTTCTCTGCCCATACTAGGAGAGTGTGAAAGGATGACATTTCTCTGCCAACACTAGGGAAAGGGTAAAACGATGACGGTTCTCTACCGCACCGGGTAGTGGTGAAAAGAGTGTTGGTAAAGGCTTTTCCGCCTTGCTGAGGGTGCAAAAAGAGAGACACTATTGGTATTAATGTAGTACTCAGAGGGTGCCTCTGGGGAGTGGATGTTGGTTTGGTTAGACCGAACCACTATAAATCGTGTGTCTTTTTATTTTACTGCTTTTTATTTTTTGCATTTAATTTTGTGTTTTAAAAATTGTGGTTGAAATTTTTTTTATAAAAATTCATTAAAGTTTAATTTCGGTTAAATTTATCAAAAGAGGAAAAATTTTTAAATACCAATTCAGCCCCCCTCTTCGTAGCTTTGGGACATTAACTTAGGTTTAACAACCTATTCACTAAACTAAACAAGTGGTATCAAAGCTTTATTTTAAAATCATAAGTTTAATCTACTTTTTGATTAACATAGATGGCTACATTTGGAAACCAAAATACACCTGAGGGTTACTCTATTACTAGACCTCCACTGTTTGACAATATACCTTTTAATTTTTGGAAAACACGCATGTCTACTTTCTTACAGTCACTTGATTATAGTATGTGGATCTTAGTCCATGAAGGTTATACAAAACCAACTAGATTAGTTGATGGAGTTAGGGTAGAAACACCTATTGCAGATTGGACTATAGAAGAACGTGACTTAGCACAACTAAATGCTAAATGTTTAAATAGTTTCTTTTGTGCTTTAAAATCTAAAGACTACATGTGGGTTTTCACTTGCAAAAGTGGAAAGGACATATGGGATAGACTTTGTATAACTTATGATGGGACTAATGAGGTTAAGCAATAAAGACTTAATATCTTGTTACATTATTATGAATTATTTCGCATGAAACCAAATGAAATCATTTCTGATATATACACTAGATTCACACAAATTGTCACATCTTTGCATGCACTTGGTAGGGAATTAACGAATGCTGAAATGGTTAATAAGATTCTTCGTTGTTTACCTACTGCTTATGATGCTAAAATTACTACAATTACAGAGTCTAAAGATCTAAACATTTATTCTATTGACAATCTTCTTGGTTCACTCATTGCTTATGAGCAAGGGGTTAGTTAAAGAAAGATTGATGCAGGTAAACCACGAAAGGACAAAAATATAGCACTAAAAGTGGAAGAGTCTGAGAGTGAACACTCACAACCTGAGGATGAAGACGATATTGTATTGATGACTAGACAATTTAGAAGTGTTGCAACCCATGACCCCAAGTTTGAGATTTTGATGATGTCAAATAATGAGTATTTTGGAACAACTTTTCATTGAATACTATTTTATTTGCTATTTTCCTTGAGTACTAACATTTCAGGAAGATCACAAGTGACTCAGGACGAAAGGAAGACTCAAGAAAGGGTAGATTAGGAGTATGAGTCAAACATTGTATTTTTCTATTTATTTTATTTTATTTTATTGAGTCTGGCCACAAAATGCATAAGAGTAAGGGCAACCATGCACACACACAGGGGGAGAGTTTATTTTTAAATGCAAAATGTCATAGAAATTCTTCTCTGGAGATCGTACTGTACAATTTTAATTCGTACCGTACGATCAGAGCTATGTGGACGATTCTGTGAATAAATCATACTGTACGAACATATTCGTACTGTATGATATGTTCAGATCCAAAACCCTAGCCGTAGTTTAATTTGAGTAAGTGATTTTTGCACCATTCGTACTGTACGAACTTGTTCGTACTGTACGATCAATTTTTAATACTCTTAAATTAACCCGTAATTAGTGCATGTAATCCAGGCCTAATTAGTTTTTGAACATCGTACTGTATGAACCGGATCGTACCATACGATGAACAGAGACGACATCTGATCGTCCAGACCATCGTCCTATACGAATAGTGTTTTGTGGATCGTACTGTACGATATTATATCGTACAGTACGAATTGTTTTTGAACTGTTCGTACATCTTCGTACCAGGACAATGTCTATTTATACATATCGTACTGTACGATGTTTTATCATACTGTACAAACAGTAACGGCTACTTTTAAAATCAGATGTATTTGGAGCCTGTTTTAGATGTCAATCAAGTCCTTTTTCAGTATGAATCACAGAGGGGGTGAACGTGGTTAGAGAGGGATTCCAAGGGAGAGAGCTCTAGAGAAATTCTTGAGGGTTGAGAGAGGAAGGAGTAGGTGAGTGTTGTATGGGAGAAGAGGTGTGAGGGAGATCACACGGTTGCTCCAAGCTTACAGCATCTTGCTCCTCCTGTGGCCCTAGAAGGATTTGAGGGAGGATCTCCAAGGCTCGTCTACAACCATTACCTCGAGGTTCTCTGCCTTCTCTAGGAGGGAGAAAAATGAGAAGATTCTCTGCCGTCGCCAGGAGGGCGAAAACAGAGTTTGGCACTCCGCCACGCCGGGTTGGTGAAAGGGAGGTTTGTAAAGGCTTCTCCACCGTGCCGAGGGGGGCAAAAGGAGAACTATTTTGATAGTGAAAATCCCGGAGCGGAGGACTCTAGGGAGTGGACGTAGGTCATATTTTGACCGAACCACTATAAAAATTCTTGGTGTGTTTTTT
Organism: Dendrobium huoshanense; assembly: GCA_016618105.1. Lineage (NCBI taxonomy): Eukaryota > Viridiplantae > Streptophyta > Magnoliopsida > Asparagales > Orchidaceae > Dendrobium > Dendrobium huoshanense. The sequence goes on along the minus strand of CM028345.1, from coordinate 10,847,159 downwards.
CCTTATCGTCATTTACTTTTTACTTGCATTTAATTTTCATAACTATTGCATGGTGAAATTTGTGGAAGAAAAATTGCTTAAAATTTTGTTGTACAATTTCAAAAATAACAAAAAAAAATTAGAACTCTTGTTTAGGGTTATTTTTATTAAGGAAAAGATTTTCACAATTTACCCCCCTCTTGTCATTTAGTAATTTCAATTGGTATCAGAGCTTGTTCTTCAAAAATAGTGTTTTAGAAATCCTTGAAAAAAATGATCATGTCGAATTTTGGTAATCGTAACACTGCGGAGGGTTTTTCAATAACTCGTCCACCACTTTTTGATAACATTCCGTTTGATTTCTGGAAAATTAGAATGTCTATATTTTTGCAATCTATAGATTACCGCATGTGGATGTTAGTAAATGAAGGGTATGTTGCACCATTTAAGATTGTTAATGGTTTGAAAACTCCTGTACCTTTTATTGAATGAAGCAATGATGATAGGGAGTTAGCCCAACTGAATGCTAAGTGCTTAAACTAATTTTTTTGTGCATTGAAATCTGAGGACTATATGAGAGTATCTACTTGTGTTTCTTGTAAGGAGATTTGGGATAGACTGTGCATTACATACGAAGGAACAAACGAAGTAAAACAATCTAGGCTTAACATTCTATTGCATGATTATGAATTATTCTGTATGAAACCTAGCGAAAAAATTTCTGACATGTACACTAGGTTCACCCAAATCGTGACATCCTTGCATGCATTAGGTAGAGAAATTTCAAATTCTGAGAAAGTGAATAAAATTCTTAGATGCCTACCTAGTTCCTATGATGCAAAGATAACAGATATCACTGAGTCTAAAGATCTTAATATTTATTCTATTGATAACCTCCTTGGGTCACTCATTGCATACGAGCAAGGAGTGAGCCAAAGGCAAAGTGATGCAGGTGAAAAGAAAAAGGAGCGGATGGTGGCATTAAAAGCTAGCAACTCAGAAAGTGAAAGCTCTGCAGGGGAGGAAGACGATAAGATAGCACTGATGACCCGACAGTTCAAAAATTTCCTAAAGAGAAAATAGAAGCGTCATCAGAACAGCTGGAATAAAGGTAAGAGCTCAAGGTCCAATAAGGTTTCATCTGATACAATCTGTTTTGAATGCAGGAAGCCAGGTCACCTTCAAGCCGATTTCCCCAATCTGAAGAGCCAACCAGCTAAGGAGAAAGGTGATGAGAAAGCCAAATACAAGAAAGGAAAGATGAGGGCATAAAAAGCTTTTTGGGCCGACTCTGCCTCAGAATCTTCAGAGGAAGAAGCAGAGGAGGAGGTAACTAATTTGTGTCTTATGGCTAACGATAACCTTGATCAATCGGATCAAGACGATGTATGTCAACTTTCATATGATGAATTACTGGTTATTTATGAGAATATTCATGACTCATATAGGAAACTGAAAAAGATGCATGCTAAGCTTAATGTTGAATTTAATTCTTTACAAACTGAGCATGCTAACTTAGTTAAAGAAAATTCTGATTTAGATAAAGATCACATGTTACTTCTTGATGAGTATGATGCATTAAATAAGAAGCATATTGAACTAATTGAAGCGCATAAATCCTTGAAAATATCGCATATTGAACTAGATGTAGAGTTTGTAAAACTAACGGCACTTACATTAGAAGTAGATCATAGTGAGCACTTGCTATTAATAGAAGTTGATGGATTGACAGCTCAAAATAAAACTTTTAGTGAGAGAATAAAAGAACTAGAAAATGAAATTGCATCACTCACATTAGGCCATCCTCGCAAACCCCCAACACAGCATGCATCACAAAACTTTAGAAAGAGGCACCACCACCCACATAGATTAGTAAACCCATTTCCTGGTGTTAGGTGTTTCTCTTGTGGCATGCTAGGTCACATTGCCCGCACATGCACAATTCACCGTAGGACACTTAGTATGGAGACCTAAACTGCATCCATCACAGCATAGCATGCATACATCTCATTCATGCAAGCATAAGGAGGAACCCAAACTCACTTGGGTTCCCAAATCTAATCTTTGAATGAAATTGTAGGGATGCTCTCATAAAAGACCTAGTGAGAGCATGTGGTACCTGGATAGTGGCTGCTCGTGCCACATGACTGGAGATATGAAGAAGTTCATCCTATTGAAGACCAAAACTGGAGGCAAAGTAACGTTGGGAGACAACACTACCAGGAAGGTGATAGGCTCAGTATCGTTGGTAATGCTAAGAATTTTTTAATTGAAAATGTTTTACTAGTTGATGGTTTGAAACCTAATTTACTTAGCATTAGTCAACTATGTGACAAAGGTTTTGATGTTAAATTTTTTACTGATAGATGCCTGATTAGTTTATTTGATGAAATAATTTTAGAAGGAAAATGAATGAACAATATTTACATGTTAGACCTTGATTGCGGTGATAGCTCAAAATCATTTTGCTTGAAAATAATAGTTGATGACTCGTGGCTATGGCATAGGAGACTATAAAATGCTAGTATTAAAACTCTTAGAAACATCACTCAAAAAAACCTAGTTAGAGGTGTACCTAAGTTAGACTTTACCAAGGATCACTTATGTGATGCTTGCCAACTAGGAAAATAAGTCAAATCATCCTTTCACTCAATTAGAGATGTGATCACCTCTAGGCCACTAGAAATTCTACACATGGACTTATTTGGACCCGTTAGTACAGCCAGTCTAGGTGGAAAGAATTATGGATTTGTGATTATAGATGTTTTCACTAGATTTACTTGGGTAAGATTCTTAGCACACAAAAATGAGTCTTTTGAGGAATTTAAAGTATTGTCCACATGGATTCAACGAAAATTAGGTTGTGAAATATCAACAATCCATAGCGATCATGGTGGAGAGTTCCAAAATGATAGGTTTGAGTCATTCTATCAAGAGATAGGAATAGAACACAATTTCTCAGCTCCTAGAACACCCCAACAGAATGGCATAGCAGAAAGGAAGAATAGAACTTTTGTAGAAGCTACTAGGGCAATGTTAGTGGAGTATACACTTCCTAGATACTTTTGGGCAGAAGCAGTCAACACAGCCTGTTATGTTTTGAACATAGTAAACATAAGATCGAAGCTAAATAAAACTCCATATGAACTCCTTAAGGGTAGGACACCAAACCTTTCACATTTATATGTCTTTGGGTGTAAGTGATTCATCTTAAATAATGGTAAACATCCCTTAGGAAAATTTGATCCCAAGTCTGATGAGGGTGTCTTCTTAGGTTATTCTTCTGTAGGTAAGGCCTATAGAATTTTTAATAAGAGAACCCTTGTAGTAGAAGAATCCACCCATGTGGTATTTGATGAATCAGATAAGCCCTCAGAATCTAAAATTGAAGATGATGAAATAGAGGCAATTCGAGTAGAGACTATGACCTTAGGAGAAAGGGTCGAACCTCAGGAAGTTTTGCCTAGAGAATGGAGATATTCTTCTAGTCATCCTAAAGAGTTAATTTTAGGAGACCCTTCAAAAGGTGTAAGAACTAGGCATGGACTTAGGAAGGAGGTTAGTCACTCAGCATTCATCTCTATGATAGAACCCACAAGTATAGATAAGGCCTTAGGAGATGAATTTTGGATTCTAGCAATGCAAGAAGAGCTGAACCAATTCACCAGAAATGATGTTGGGAGTTAGTCAAGAGACCTAAAGAACACAGTGTTGTTGGAACAAAATGTTTCTTCAAGAATAAGGTGAATGATTTAGGAACAATAATAAGGAATAAAGTAAGACTAGTAGCTAAGGGGTACAACCAAATTGAGGGGATAGACTTTAAAGAAATCTTTGCCCCGGTTGCTAGACTAGAAGCCATAAGAGTGCTCTTAGCTTTTTCTTGCTTCAAGAACTTTAAGTTATATCAAATGGATGTAAAGAGTGCATTTCTGAACGGGGTAATTAAGGAAGATGTCTACATTGAGCAACCCTCCGGATTTGAAAGTTCACAATTTCCAAACCATGTATTTAAATTAAAGAAGACACTATATGGATTAAAGCAAGCACCTAGAGCATGGTACAAAAGGCTTAGCTCATTTCTTTTGGATAGAGGATTTAAAAAGGATAGTGTAGATACTACACTCTTTTTACAAAATGTCAAAGAAGAAATTCTCATTGTTCAAATATATGTGGACGACATCTTGTTTGGATCTTCGGATAAAAACTTATGCAATGAATTTTCAAAAACAATGAGTAATGAGTTTGAAATGAGCATGATGGAAGAACTTAATTACTTTCTTGGCTTTAGTGTAAAATAAATGGATAATGGAACTTTTCTTAGCCAATCAAAGTATATTAAGGATATTTTAAAGAAATATGAAGTGGATAGTGCAAAACCCATGAACACCCCAATGAGTTCGACAATCCAATTAGATAAGGATCCTAGTGGAAAATTAGTAGATCAGAAAAAATATAGAGGAATGATTGGATCCCTTCTTTACCTGACCGCCAGTAGACCGGACATAATGTTTAGTGTGTGCCTTTGTGCCCGTTTCGAAGCCGATCCTAAAGAGTCTCACTTAACTGCTGTCAAAAGAATTCTTAGATATCTACTAGGCACCCCAAACTTAGGAATTTGGTATCCCAGATACAGCACTTCCTTTGAAATCCTAGGGTACTCAGATTCTGACTTTGCAGGATGTAGGATAGATAGAAAGAGCACCTCTGGTACCTGCCAATTCATCGGACAATCATTAGTTTCTTGGTCCAGTAGGAAGCAAAACTCAGTAGCACTTTCCACAGCCGAGGCAGAATATATTGCAGTAGGAAGTTGTATTGCACAGGTACTATGGTTAAAATAACAAATTCTTGATCTTGGACTACCTGTTGGAACCATCTCGATCATGTGTGACAACACAAGTGAAATTTGTATCTCTAAGAATCCAATTCAACACTCTCGAACAAAACACATAGACATTAGACATCATTTCATTAGAGATCACGTCGCTAAGGGAGATATAGAATTACATCACATCGCTATAGGAGATCAACTGGCAGACATATTCACAAAACCTTTAGCTTTCGACACCTTTAGCACCCTGAGGACCAGATTAGGTGTCATAGATATAACATCATAAAAAAAAACGTAAAAAAAAAACACAAAAAAACACAAAAAAAAACAAAAAAAAAAATAAAAACACAAATTTTTTTTGGCTGCTCCTGATCATCACACACTCACCTCACCAAAACTTTGCATTCACTGTTCATCGTACTGTACAACCTACATCATACTGTACGATACATCTCACTGTCCACAAACAAGTAGATTTCGGCTCTGTTGATCGTACTGTATGATATCCATCCCGCATAATTGCCTACCGTATTGTACGATATCTCTTCTTCGTACAATACGATCCACATTAGCAACAGATTGGGACGAATTAAAACCGGTTGGTACGACATTATTGAGTATCGTAATGTACGATACCTCCATTCGTATGGTACTATCCACATCAGCACACGGAATAAATATGGGTTAAAGCTGTTTGGTACGATATTTATTATGTATCGTACTGTACGATACACCTGTTCGTACAGTATGAAACTTTTGGTCAAAAGTCATACTGAGGCCTCGGGACGATCAAAATTCGCCTGATCGAACTATACGATACCTATCGTACTGTACGAGTTGACTGCCTTTTCCCGAAATGAGTGGTCAGAATATTAATTTCCTATCGTACTGTACGATTCAACATCGTACTGTACGATGTATTAAATTTCCTATAAGTACCCTTTCCTAGGCCGTTCTTTTCACTCAAACCTCTCCTCACTCACTCCTTCACTCGTTTTCGTGCCCTATTGCAATGTCTAAGCGAGGAAGGATGACTGCTGGAAGCTCGTCCTCGTCGATTGCCAACCTGATCATTTCCTGAATACTGAAAATGAGGAAGCCTACCACCAATATAAAGCCTGCAAAATTTCCCCTTCAAAAATGCTTAATCAGGCTGCTCTCAATTTCGAGGTAATGGGCCTCTTTGCTTCCACCACCTTCCAATTCCTACTCACCCTAGCGTTTCCATATAATTCTGAACTTCTTTTTGAATTTCTCTCCAACCTCACCTACACCGTCGACAACACCACTTTTCACTCTTTTGTTTGTGGCCGCACCATTGAGATCACTAGAGCCGATATCGCCCAATATATTGGGCTGTCCACTGAAGCCTATGGTTCGCTCGTTTTTTACCAATGAATTTGATTGGAGCGATGTAAATATAGTCCTTAGGAATACTGCTTTTCATCAACACCAACCTATTGTTCAATCCTTAACTCGAAATGCCCGTATAATTCAACATGTTCTTCGAACCTCAATCATACCCAAAGGTGGCGACCGTATCAATCTGACCCCTACCTTGTCCGTCGCTACCTATCTTATTATGTCCAACATTAAGTTTGATGAGGTTGATTTAATTAGCAACTATATTCGCAACATGACTTTATTCGTCTACCTACCACTCGATGGAAACAGAATCTGGCTCTTGGTCACCTAATAGGATATATCCTCCATAATAAATATCAATTATCCTACCCTGGTGAACCCGACATTCTTCCTATTTTTTATATGGATGCTTCCTTCCGTATTCTCTTTCATCGGGGACATGAGCCTGAAGATCCAGTCTTTGATGAAGAAGAAGGAGAAGATGCCCCAGCCGCAGCTCCAGCTCGACCACGACGCCATGCCGCACCCCGAGCACCTGCACCAGCACCAGCACACCGTAATGATGATTTAGTCGACCGCTTCGACCAGCTGCAGACTCATCTCGACATGCATATTCAAGAACAACATCAGCAACACAAGACTGATTGGATAACGTTTCACTGCAATTGATCACCACTTCGATGCTCTATTTCAATATTTTCAACCAAATCCACCTCCACCACCACCAGATCAGGACCCGTCTACTTAGATTGTTTGTGTTTGTATTGTAGTTTTTTCTTCTTTTGCTTTTTGCTTTTAGTTCCTCCTCCTTTTTGTGCTGTCAAAAGGGGGAGAAGTTTGTAACTTGTACCTGTTGTTGTGCCTGTTATCTAAATGCATTTCTTTTGTTTTGCACTTGCTTTTGGTATCATATTTTTTTTCTTGTGATTACTTTAAAAAAAATAAAAAAATATATAAATATAAAAAAAAACAAAAGAAATGCTTTTCGTACTCACTTGCAACAAATTATTTGACATCATCAAAAAGGGGGAGATTGTTTCAACCCATGACCCCGAGTTTGAGATTTTGATGATGCCAAATAATGAGTGTTTTGGAATAACTTTTCATTGAATACTATTTTATTTGCTATTGTCCTTGAGTTCTAACATTTAAGAAAGATCACAAGTGACTCAGGATGAAAAGAAGACTCAAGAAAGGGTAGATTAGGAGTTTGAGTCAAACATTATATTTTTCTATTTATTTTATTTTATTTTATTGAGTCTGGCCACAAAATCTATAAGAGTAAGAGCAACCATGCACACACACAGGGGGAGAGTTTGTTTTTAAATACAAAATGTCATAGAAATTCTTCTCTCGAGATTGTACTGTACGATTTTAATTCGTACCGTACGATCAGAGCTATGTGGACGATTCTGTGAATAAATCGTACTGTACGAACATATTCGTACTGTACGATATGTTCAGATCCAAAACCCTAGCCGTAGTTTAATTTGAGTAAGTAATTTTTGCGTCGTTCGTACTGTACGAACTTATTCGTACTGTACGATCAATTTTTAATACTTACTTAAATTAACCCGTAATTAGTGCATGTAATCCAGGCCTAATTTATTTTTGAACATCGTACTGTACGAACCGGATCGTACCATACGATGAACAGAGACGACATCTGATCGTCCAGACCATCGTCCTGTATGAATAGTGTTTTGTGGATCGTACCGTACGATATTATATCGTACAGTACGAATTGTTTTTGAACTGTTCATACATCTTCGTACCAAGACGACGTCTGTTTATACATATCATACTATACGATGTTTTATCGTACTATATGAACAGTAACGGCTACTTTTGAAATCATAGGTTTTTGGAGCCCATTTTAGATGTCAATCAAGTCCTTTTTCAGTAAGAATCACATAAGGGGTGAACGTGGTTAGAGAGGGATTCCAAGGGAGAGAGCTCTAGAGAAATTCTTGAGGGTTGAGAGAGGAAGGAGGAGGTGAGCGTTGTGAGAGAGAAGAGGTGTGAGGGAGATCACACGGTTGCTCCAAGCTTGCTGCATCTTGCTCCTCCTGTGGCCCTAGAAGGATTTGAGGGAGGATCTCAAGGGAAAGGCTCGTCTACATCCCTTACCTCGAGATTCTCTGCCTTCTCCAGGAGTTAGAAAAACGAGAAGGTTCTCTGTCATGGCCAGGAGGGCGAAAACAGAGTTTGGCACTCCGCCATGCCGGGTTGGTGAAAGGGAGGTTTGTAAAGGCTTCTCCGCCTTGCCGAGGTGGGCAAAAGAAGAACTATTTTGATAGTGAAAATCCCGGAGCAGAGGACTCCGGGGAGTGGAAGTAGGTCATATTTTGACCGAACCACTATAAAAATTCTTGGTGTGTTTTTTCCTTATCGTCATTTATTTTTTACTTGCATATAATTTTCATACTATTACATGGTGAAATTTGTGGAAGAAAAATTGCTTAAAGTTTTGTTGTAGAATTTCAAAAATAACAAAAAAAATTAGAACTCTTGTTTAGGGTTATTTTTATTAAGGAAAAGATTTTCACAATTCACCCCCCCCCCCCCCTCTTGTCATTTAGTAATTTCAAGAAGCTTCCTGAAGAGGAAGCAGATGAGACGCCAACAATGGAATAGAGGTAAGTTTAACAGAAATGGCAAGGTTTCTAATGAAGTGATTTGTTATGAATGCAGGAAACCTAGGTCATATCATGACTGATTGCCCAAAACACAAAGCCACTTCTAGCAAGGAGAAGGTAGAGGAGAAACTAACTGTAAAGAAGGGAAAGAAGAAGTTTCAAAGAGCTTTTTGGGCGGACCCAGCTTCAGATTCATCAGAGACTAAAAAGGAAGAAGAAGTCATCAATCTTTACTTGATTGCAAGATAGTCTTGATCAATCAGATCAAGAAGAGGTATGTGGCTTAAGTTATGATGAATTATTTGAAGTTTCTGAACACATGCATGATGCATATAAGAAAATGAAAAAGATGCATGCTAGTGTAAGTTTAGAATTGGAAGAACTTAAGAAAGAACATTAAATCCTTAGAAAGATCATGCTTTAATAGATGACAACCACATGAAATTACTTGATGAATATGATGATCTGAATAAAAATCATGAGATTTTAAAATCATCCTATGTTGCTCTTGAAAAAGAATTTAAAAAATTGAAGGATGAATCAGAGAGCAAAACATATCGAATCAATTATACAAATCGAATCTTGGAAGACATGAATTCATTTTATAAGTTGAAAATAAAAGCTCTTGAGGATAATAGGATACCCCCCAAACTTGAAGATTTTATAAATCCTAAATTTTATGTTAAATATATGGAATCCCTTAGAAGACAAAAAAATGGTAGAAGTCTTAGGAATACTTTTCCTAATGTTAAATGTAATAATTATGAATTAGTTGGACATATAGCACACACCTATACTTTGAAGATGAAATCTCATTTGGTGTGGAGACCTAAGATGCATAAACTTAGACATATCATACATGCATCTGATTATAAATTGCTAAAAGGTGAACCCAAACTTGTTTGGGTTCCCAGGTCTAACATCTAACTTTTTTGCAGGGTCACTCTCACACAAGACCTTGTGAGAGCATATGGTACCTGGACAGCGGATGTTCAAAGCATATAACTGGAGATACTGCTCAATTCATAACGCTGGAACCCAGGAGTGGAGGCAAGGTTACACTTGAAGATAATACCACAAAGGTGGTTGGATCAGGTATGATTGGAAACTTGAAAAAAAAATTTATAGACAATATGTTATTGGTTGAAGGCTTAAAGCATAATTTGTTAAGTATAAGTTAGCTATGTGATAAGGGTTATAACGTAAAATTTTTTCCTACTAGCTGCATATTAAGCATAAATGGTAAAGATGTGTTGAATGGAAAAAGGGTAAACAATGTCTATATGCTAGATTTAAATTGCATTTATACTCCTCTTGCCTTTTATTTAAAAACTGTCTCTGATGAGTCATGGCTTTGGCATAGGAGACTTTATCATTCTAGCATGAAAAAGCTTAGAAAGATTACCCAAAAGAACTTAGTGAGAGGTATACCAAAACTAGACTTTAGTAAGGACCACCTTTGTGATGCATGTCAATTTGGTAAGCAAGTGAAGTCCTCTTTTCAGTCCAATAAGGATCTTAGGACTAGTAAACCTTTAGAAATCTTACACATGGATCTTTTTGGACCAGTTGGCACTGTAAGTCTAGGAGGGAAGGTATATGGATTTGTTATAGTGGTTGATTACTCAAAATTCACATGGGTTAGATATCTATTTCATAAGAGTGAATCATTTGAGAAATTTAGAAATTTTTTGACTTGGATTCAAAGGGAATTAGTGTGTGAAATTATTTCTATACAAAGTGATCATGGAGGAGAATTTGAGAATGAAAGATTTGAAAACTTTTGTAAAGAGAATGGAATTGATCATAATTTTTTTGCACCCAGAACCCCTCAGGAAAATGGGGTAGTCCAAAGGAAAAATAGAACATTAATAGAAACTGCCCGAGCAATGTTGGCAGAATACTCACTTCCTAGATATTTTTGAGCTGAGGCAGTTAGCACTGCATGTTATGTTCTAAATAGGGTGAATGTAAGATCCAATTTAAATAAAACACCCTATGAGTTGCTAAAAGGGAGAACACCTAATTTGTCACATTTGCATGTTTTTGGTTGCAAGGTGTTTATTCATAATAATGGAAAATCTGCCTTAGGAAAATTTGATTCAAAATCAGATGAAAGAATTTTTGTTTGATATTCAAGTGTTGGAAAATCTTATAGGGTATTCAACAAAAGTACTTTGGTCATTGAAGAGACCACACATGTTGTATTTGATGAATCTAGAAATTTGGAAGATCCAAATATTATTGAAGATGAGATTGAGCATAACTCCCAAAAGATTGATCGATTTAACTTGGAAGAAAATGTTGAAGAGAATTTGGAGATAGAAAACCCTTTGCCTAGAGATTTGATATTTTCTAAAAACCATCCAAGAGAATTGATTATAGGTGAACCTAGTGAGGTGTTAGAACTAGGCGTGGATTAAACAAGGAAGTAAATTATTCAGCCTTTATTTCAACTATAAAACCCACTAATATTGATCAAGCACTTTCTGATGAATTTTAGATATTGGCCATGCAAGAAGAGTTGAATTAAATTATAAGAAATAAAGTTTAGGAATTAACTTCAAGGCCTAAAGATCAAAGCATAGTTGGAACTAAGTGGGTATTCAAAAATAAAATGAATGACTCAGGAATAGATTTTGAGGAGACTTTTGCCTCTGTAGTTAGACTTGAAGCAATTAGGGTTTTGTTAGCCTTTGCTTGTTTTAAGGGTTTCAAATTGTTTCAAATGGATGTGAAAAGTTCCTATTTAAATGGGGTAATTGAAGAGGATGTTTTTGTAGAACAATCTCCAGATTTTGAAAATTCTAAATACCCAAATCATGTTTTTAAATTGAAAAAGGCATTATATGGATTAAAGTAGACACCTAGGGCTTGGTATGAGAGGTTAAGCACCTTCCTACTTGAAAGATCTTTTGAAAAAGGAGGTGTGGATACAACTCTCTTTTTAAAGAAATTTGGAAAGGATATACTCATTGTTCAAATTTATGTGGATGATATCATTTTTGGATCTTCAAATAAAAATATTTGTGATGATTTTTCTAAAACAATGAGTAGTGAGTTTGATATGAGTCTAATGGGAGACTTAAATTACTTTTTAGGCTTTAACATTAAGCAACTTGATGAAGGTACACTTCTTAGTGAAACTAAATATGTTAAGTACATCCTCAAAAAATATGAAATGGATAATTCTAAACCTGTTAGTACACCAATGAGTTCCTCAATTCAGTTGGATAAGGACCTTAAGGGAAAATCTGGTTATCAAAAGATATTTAGAGGTATTAATGGATCTTTACTTTACTTGACTGCTAGTAGACCAGATATCATGTTTAGTGTTTACTTGCGTGCTAGATTTCAATCTGATCCAAAAGAATCACATTTGACAGCTGTGAAAACGATTTTAAGATATTTACTAGGAACTCAAAACTTAGGAATTTGGTATCCAAAGTTTAGCTCTTCATTTGAAATTATTGGTTATTCAGACTCTGGTTTTGCAGGCTGTAGAGTGAATTGGAAAAGCACTTCTAGAACATGTCAATTCATTGGAAATTCATTAGTTTCATGGTCCAGTAGAAAACAAAATTCAATGGATCTACTGCAGAACCAGAATACATTGCACTGAGAAGTTGTGTGGCATAAGTACTTTGGTTAAAACAATAGTTGACTGATTTAGGATTAACTATATGCATTATACCAATTTATTATGATAATACTAGTGCTATTTGCATTTCAACAAATCTTATTCAACATTCAAGAACCAAACACATTGACATAAGACATCATTTCATAAGGGATCATGTATCCAAGGGAGAAATTGAACTTAACCATGTTTCAACAGACATTTTTGCAAAACCTTAACCCAAAAAAAATATCAATGTTGTAGAAAACATTTTTATTTAAGCATTTAAATAAATCAAAACAAGCCTTGTTCTTAATGCACTGAAAGTATCAAAGGCTAATGGTTTTGTAAAAATGTCTGCAAGTTGATTTTCAGTAGAAACATGAGTGAGTTCAATTTCTCCTTTGGACACATGATCCCTTATGAAATGATGCCTTATATCTATATGTTTGGTTCTTAAATATTGAATAGGATTTTTAGAAAAACAAATAGCGTTATTATTATCACAATAAATAGGAATAGTGCATATAAACAATCCTAAATCAATCAACTATTATTTTAACCAACGTACTTATGCCACACAACTTCCTAAAGCAATGTATTCAGCTTCAGTAGTAGATAGAGCCACTGAATTTTGTTTTCTACTAGACCATGAAACTAATGAATTTCCAATGAACTGACATGTTTTAGAAGTGCTTTTTCTATCCACTCTACAACCTGCAAAGTTAGAATCTGAATAACCAATAATTTCAAATGAAGGGCTAAACTTAGGATACCAAATTCATAAGTTCTGAGTTCCTAACAGATATCTTAAAATCCTTTTTACTGCTCTCAAATGTGATTCTTTTAGATCTGATTGAAATCTAGCACACAAGTAAACACTAAACATGATATCGGGTCGGCTAGCAGTCAAGTAAAGTAAAGATCCAATAATCCCTCTAAATTTCTTTTGATCAATAGATTTTCCCTTAAGGTCTTTATCCAACTAAACTAAGGAACTCATTGGTGTACTAACAGGTTTATCATTGTCCATTTCATATTTTTTGAGTATGTCCTTAACATATTTAGATTGGCTAATAAATATTCCTTCCTCAAATTGCTTAATGCTAAAGCCTAGAAAGTAACTTAAGTCTCCCATTAGACTCATCTCAAATTCACTAATTATTGTTTTAGAAAAATCATTACAAAGATTTTTATTTGAAGATCCAAAAATGATATCATCCACATAAATTTGAACAATGAGTATGTCCTTTCCAAATTTCATCAAAAAGAGAGTCGTATCCACACTTCCTTTTTCAAAAGATCTTTCAAGTAGGAAGGTGCTCAACCTCTCATACCAAGCCCTAGGTGCCTGTTTTAATCCATATAATGTCTTTTTCAATTTGAAAACATGATTTTGGTATTTTGAATTTTTAAAACCTGGTGGTTATTCTACAAAAATATCTTCTTCAATTACCTCATTTAAGAAGGCACTTTTCATATCCATTTGATATAATTTGAATTCTATAAAACAGGCAAAGGCTAGCAAAACCCTAATTGCTTCAAGTCTAGCTACAGGGGAAAAAGTTTCTTTAAAATCAATCCTTTCAATCTGATTATACCCCTTAGCAACTAATCTAGCCTTATTTCTAATGACTACGCTTGAGTCATTCATTTTGTTTTTGAACACGCACTTAGTTCCAACAACACTTTGATCTTTTAGCCTTGAAGTTAATTCCCAAACTTTATTTCTTATATATTGATTCAATTCTTCTTGCTTGGCCAATATTCAAAATTCATTAGAAAGTGCTTGATCAATATTAGTGGGTTCTATAGTTGAAATAAAGGCTGAATGATTGACTTCCTTATTCAATCCATGCCTAGTTCTAACACCCTCACAAGGTTCACCTATAATCAATTCCCTTGTGTGGTTTTTAGAAAATCTCAAATCTCTAGGCAAAGGGTTTTCTATCTCCAAATTCTCTTCCACATTTTCTTCCAAGTTTATTCTATCAATTTTTTAGGAATTATCCTCAATCTTATCTTCAATAACATTTGACTCTTCCAAATTTCTAGATTCATCAAATACAACAGGTGTGGTCTCCTCAATAATCAAAGTTCTGTTATTGAATATCCTATAAGATTTTCTAATATTTGAGTAACCAATAAAAATTCTTTCATCTGATTTTGGATCAAATTTTTCTAAGGCAGATTTTTCATTATTATGAATGAACACCTTGCAACCAAAAATATGCAAATGTGACAAATTAAGTGTTCTACCTTTTAGCAACTTGTAGGGTGTTTTATTTAATTTAGATCTTATATTCACCCTATTCAAAACATAACATGCAGTGTTAACCGCCTTAACCCAAAAATATATAGGAAGTGAGTATTCTGCCAACATTGCTCGGGCGGCTTCTATTAATATTTTATTTTTCCTTTCGACTACCCCATTCTGCTGAGGGATTCTAGTTGCAGAAAAGTTGTGATCAATTCCTTTTTCCTTAAAAAACTTATCAAATCTCTCATTCTCAAATTCTTCTACATGATCACTTTATATAGAAATAATTTCACACCCTAATTTCCTTTGAATCCAAGTCAAAAAATTTCTAAATTTCTCAAATGATTCACTCTTATGAAATAGAAATCTAACCCAAGTGAATCTTGAGTAATCATCCACAAAAACAAATCCGTATACCTTCCCTCCTAGACTCATAGTTCTAACTGGTCCAAAAAGATCCTTGTGTAAAATTTCCAATGGTTTACTAGTTCTAAGATCCTTATTAGACTAAAAAAAGGACTTCACCTATTTTTCTAATTGACATGCATCATAAAGGTGATCCTTAGTAAAGTCTAATTTTGGTATACCTCTCATTAAGTTCTTTTGGGTAATCCTCTTAAGGTTCTTTATGCTAGAATGACAAAGTCTCCTATGCCAAAGCCATGATTCATCAGAAACAGTTTTTAAACAAAATGCAGTACGAGTATGAATGCAATTTAAATCTAGCATATAAACATTATTTACCCTTTTTCCATTCAAAATATCTTTACCTTTTAGGCTTAATATGCAGCTAGTAGGAAAACATTTTACACAAAAACCCTTACCGCATAGCTGACTTATACTTAACAAATTATACTTTAAGCCTTCAACCAATAACATATTATCTATAAAAAAATTCTTTAAATTTATAATCATACCTGTCCCAACCACCTTCCTTCTGGTATTATCTCTAAGTGTAACCTTGCCTCCTGTCCTGGCTTCCAGTATTATGAATTGAGCAGTATCTCCAGTTATATGCTTTAAACATCCGCTGTCCAAGTACCATATACTCTCACGATGTCTTGTGTGAGAGCAACCCTGCAAAATTATCAAATGTTAGATCTGGGAACCCAAACAAGTTTAGGTTCTCCTTTTAGCTATTTATATTCAGATGCATGTATGATATGTCTAGGTTTATGCATCTTAGGTCTCCACACCAAAGTAGTTTTCATCTTCAAGGTACAGGTGTGAGCTATATGTCCAAGTAATCCATAATTATTACATTTAATATTAGGAAAAGGATTTCTAAGTCTTTTACCACTTATCTATCTTTTTAGGGATTGCATAAATTTAGGATACAATATAGGATTAGTAAAATCTTCAAGTTTGGGGGGTATCCTATTATCCTCGAGAGCTTTTATTTTCAACTTATAAAATGAATTCATATATTCCAAGATTCGATTTGTATAATTGATTCGATATGTTTTGCTCTCTGATTCATCCTTAAATTTTTTAAATACTTTTTTAAGTTCAGCATATGATGATTTTAAATTCTCATTATTTTTATTCAAGTCATCAAATTCATCGAGTAGTTTCATGTGTTGTCATCTATTAAGGCTTGATCTTTCCTAAGAATTTCATGTTCCTTTTGAAGTTCTTCAAATTTTAAACTTAGACTAGCATGTATTTTCTTTATTATCTTATATGCATCAAGCATGTGTTCAGAAACTTCAAATAATTCATAATAAGTTAAGTCACTTACTTCTTCTTGATCTAACTGATTAAGACTATCTGCCATCAAGCAAAGATTAGTGACTTCTTCTTCCTTTTCAGTCTCTGATGAGTCTGAAGCTGAGTCCGCCCAAAATGCTCTTTGAAACTTCTTCTTGCCCTTCTTTATAGTTGGTTTCTCCTCTACCTTCTCCTTGCTTGGAGTAGCTTTGAGTTTTGGGCAATCAGTCTTGATATGACCAGGTTTCCTACATTCATAGCAAATCGCATCATTAGAAACCATGCCATTTCTATTAAATTTATCTCATATCCATTGTTGGTGTCTCTTCTTCTACCTCTTCAGAAAGCTTCTAAATTGTTTAGTAATTAATGTAATGTCGTCTACATCCTCAGGTTGTGAGTGTTCACTCTCAAACTCTTCCACTTTTAGTGCTATGTTCTTTTCCTTTCGTGGTTCACCTGCACCAATCTTGCTTTGGCTAACTCCTTGCTCGTAAGCAAAAAGTGAACGTGTTGAGTCTAGTGAATAGGTTTTTAAACCTAAGTTAATGTCTCAAGGCTACTAAGAGGGGGTGGGTGAATTGGTAGTTAAAAATTTTTTCCTTCTTTTGATAAATTTAACCAAAATTAAATTTTAATGAATTTTTTTTAAAAGGTTTTTCAACCACAAATTTTTAAAACACAAAATTAAAAATTGTAAAATAAAAAGACACACGATTTATAGTGGTTCGGTCTAAACCAGACCTATATCTACTCCCCAGAGGCACCTTTTGAGTATTGCACTAATACCAATAGTGTCTCTCTTTTTGCACCCACACACAAGGCGGAGAAGCCTTTATAATCACTCTTTTCACCACTACCCGGTGCGGCAGAGAACCGTCATCCTTTTACACTTTCCCTTGTGTTGGCAGAGAATCGTCGTCCTTTTACACTCTCCTAGTGTGGGCAGAGAATCCTTCATCTTTTCACACTCTCCTAGTGTGGGCATAGAACCATTCATCCTTTCACACTCTCCTAGTGTGGGTAGAGAACCCTTCATCCTTTCACACTCTCCTAGTATGGATAGAGAACCCTTCATCCTTTCACACTCTCCTTGTGTGGGAAGAGAACCCTTCATCGTTTCACACTCTCCTAGTGTTAGCAGAGAACCGGATCTCCTTGACAAATCTCTTCCCAAGAAATCTAGAAGGAAGAAAGAAAAAGAGTGAAATAATCTCAAATCACAAGTAGGAAATCTTACCTTTGAACCCAATGCAAAGCCTTCAAGCTCTAGTGGTAGAAATCCTTCTTTGACTGCTCTCTCTCTCACTCTCTCCTTTACTCTTCTTCCAATAGACATGAAGATCAATGAGCAAAAAGATTAGGTGGCAGTATAATTTGAAGTATATATACAAAAGACAAGAAAAACTGCCCAAAAATTGCAAGTTTTCAATTCTATACGTAGTGGATCGTCCCATACGATCATGGATCATTTTGGACAATTTAACTTAAAGTGTCAGAAACGATCCTAATGTATATTGGTATGAACTATGTTCGTACACGCTCATCGTCCCGTACGAACTATGTTCGTCCGGTACGAAACGGTTATTACATAGGTCGGTTCCCAAAATTCTACAGGACGTAACCAACTGACGTAAGTCAGTTCAGTTCATCCTGGGACGAACATGTTTCATGCTGGGACGATTTTATACAGAGCATTTCATCTAGGGACAAAAATTATTTTCATTCTATACGATCGCATACAGAGAGTTTCATCCAGGGATGAAAATTAATTTCGTCCTGTATGATCTCATACAGATAGCTTCGCCTCGGTACGAACCATAATTTTTGTCTGGACGAACAGTGCAAGGTGAGAATCTAGAGACGTTCGTCCTGAGACAAATATTAAATTCATCCTAGACAATTAGGACTTAGAAAATTTTCTACTTGCCTGTTCAATCCATTGCTCCATCGAGGGGTTAATTGACATAATCATTCCGTTCGAACCAGGTTCGTCCCGTACGATCAGTTTACAAAAAGTGTTCCCCAAGAGTGTGTGTTGTGACTTTTCACTCAATTACAATCACTCCCTCTCATTTCAAAAACTTGTAATTTACAAATGAATAATTTGAAGTCTTCATCGCTTGGAATTGATTTTCCTGAAATATTAGTACACACTAGAGTAAAAAACAAATCTTCTAAAAAAGTGTTAGGAGATATATAAAATAATAATATTTTAAATTATCAAAACAATACAAGTTGCAAGAATGTAAAACATGCAAATAGCAACTCTCTCTACAGAACCAAGAAGATTATCTATTGAATAAATATTTAGATCTTTAGACTCTGTAATTACAGTAATTTTAACATCATAAGTAGTAGGTAAACAACGAAGAATCTTATTAACGATTTCAGCATTAGTTAGTTCCCTACCAAGTGCATGCAAAGAGGTGACTATTTGACTAAATCTTGTGTACATATCAGAAATGTATTCATTGGGTTTCATGCGAAACAGTTCATATTTGACTAAATCTTGTTTAACCTCATTAGTCCCCTCATATGTTATACAAAGTCTATCTCATATGTCATTTCCACATTTGCAAGTGGAAACCCGCATGTAGTCTTCAGATTTTGAAGCACAAAAGAAACTATTCAAACATTTAGTGTTTAGTTGTGCTAAGTCATGTTCTTCTACAGTCCAGTTTGCAAAAGGTGTTTCAACTCTAACTCCATCAACTAATTTAGTTGGTTTTGTATAACCTTCCTAGACTAAGATCCACATACGATAATCAAGTGACTGTAAGAAAGTAGACATGCATTTTTTTAAAAAATCAAAAGGTATATTGTCAAATAGTGGAGGTCTCGTAATAGAGTAACCCTTAGGTGTATTTCGGTTTCCAAATGTAGCCATCTACGTTAATCAAAAAGTAGTTTAAACTTATGATTTTGAAACAAAGCTCTGATACCACTATTGAGTCTAAAGAATAGGTTGTTAAACCTAAGTTAATGTCCCACGGCTATCAAGAGGGGGGTGAATTGATAGTTAAAAATTATCCCTCTTTTAGATGAGTTGAACAGAAAATAAATTTAATGAATTTTTAAAAAAAGTTTCTCAACCACAACTTTTTAAATGGTAAAATGCGGAAAATAAAAAAAAATAGTAAAAAAAAATAACACAAGTTTTATAGTGGTTCGGTCTACACCAGACTTATATCCACTCCCCAGACGCACCCTCTGAGTATTGCACTAATACCAATAGTGTCTCTCCTTTTGCACCCACAACAAGGCGGAGAAGCCTTTCAAACACTCTTTCCAGCACTACCCGGTTCGACAGAGAACCATCATCCTTTTATACTATCCCTAATATTGGAAGAGAATCGTCCCGTCCTTTCACACTCTCCTAGTATGGGCAGAGAACCCTTCATCCTTTCACACTCGCCTAGTGTGGGAAGAGAATCCTTCGTCCTTTCATACTCTCCTAGTGTGGGAAGAGAACCCTTCGTCCTTTCATACTCTCCTAGTGTGGGAAAAGAACCCTTCGTCCTTTCACATTGTTCTAGTGTGGTCAGAGAACCCAATCTCTTTGACAAATCTCCTCACAAGAAATCTAGAAAGAAGAAAGAAAAGAGTGAAGTAATCTCAAATCACAAGTAAAAATTCTTACCTATGAACACAAAGTAAAGCCTTCACTCTCTAGTGGAAGAAATCTTTCTTTAAATGCTCTCTCTCACTCTCTCCTTCAGTCTTCTTTCAATAGGCACGAAGATCAATGACCAAAAAAAAGATTTGGTGGTAGTCTAATTTGGACTATATATAGGAAAAACAATAAAAACTACCTAAAAACTACAAATTTTTAATTATGTACGCTGTGGATCGTCTCGTACAATCGTGGATCATCCCATAAGATTTTACTTAAAGTGTCGAAAATGATCCTAATGTATATTGGTACGAACTATGTTCGTACACGATCATCATCCCGTACGAACTAGGTTCGTCCGGTACGAAAGTGTTATTCCATGGGTCAGTTTCTAAATCCCTGCAGGACATAACCAACTGAGGTAAGTTGGTTTGGTTCGTCCTGGGACGAATAATAAATTCTTCCAGACGAATAGGACTTAGAAAAATTTTCTCCCTGCCTGTTCGATCCATTGCTCTTCCGAGGGGTTAATTGACATGATCGTCGCGTACGAACTATGTTCATCCCGTACGATCAGTTCATAAAATTTATTCCCCCATATGTGAGTGTTATGAATATTCACTCAATTACAATCACTCTCACTCAATTCAAAAACATTTTTAAAGCTTTTAATTTACAAATGATTCGATGCTGAATTTGATTTGAAGTCTTCATAGTTTGGAGTTGATTTTCCTGAAATGTTAGTACACACTAGAGAAAAAAAAATCTTCTAAAAAGTGCTAGGAGATATCTATACATAAAATAATAATATTTGAAATCATCAAAATAATACAAGTTGCAAGAATGTAAAATAAGCAAATAGCAACTCTCTTAACAATTAGGTCGTTTGTAATATTAGTATTTGGAAGGATTTCTTTCATCAATGGTTTGGTAATAAGTTTAACATTATTTTGGGTATTTATTTTAGTGCAAACTATTGTGATTATCCTATTTTGAGCAATGATTTTATTCAATTTTATGCTGATCATTACCCTCTATATTGATCATCTACTCTTTGGGTTATTTTACTTTGGCAGTTATGGTTTGTTCTTGAAAGTTTGATAGGGATGTTAAACCCTTATGAATTAGTCCCAAGACTACTAACCAAAAGGGGGGGCGGGTGAATTGGTATTTAAAAAAATTCTTTAAGTAAAATCACAAATATAACCAAATAATCACCTTAGAAATCAAAGTGCGGAAATTAAATAAAGAAGTATAATAAGAAAGAATACACCAGATTTTATAGTGGTTCAATCAACTTGACCTACGTCCACTCCTTGGAGCCTATCCTCTGAGTATTTCACTAAACACAGTATCTTTCCTTTTTCCCCCAAAGCAAGGCGGAGAAACCCGTACAAAAACTCCTTTCCACCAACCCTGGTGAGGCAAAGAACCCAACTCCTTTTGCTTCCTCCTAAAGTAGGCAAAGAACCCAACTCCTTTTGCTTCCTTGAAAAGCAGACAGAGAACCAAGCCCCTTTTGCATCCTCCAAAAAAAGGAAAAGAATCTCAATCAGTTGCTAAAGTAAACCTCTCTAGATCCCCCATGGAACCAAGGATGACAAATAAATAAGATGATGTGGATCCTTGATTGGAGCAACCTTTGTGAAACCCCTCACAAACCCCCCTCACAAGATCCTCTCTCTCTCTCTCTCTCTCTCTCTCTCTCTCTCTCTCTCTCTCTCTCTCTCTCTCTCTCTCTCTCTCTTGCTCTCCCTCTCCTCTTGGCTCTCTCAGGTCAAGATAATAGCAAAAGATCTCCACTGGAGAAAATAAGAGATCTTTTAAACAAGGGTGCCAAATTAACCCTAATTAGCAACTAATCATCAAATATCATCTAGGATGATAATACTATCATCCTGTATGATTAGTTCAACTTGATGAATATCATCCAGATAATCACCCTGGATGGATGTCTGGATGATGGAAAAATAACTAGATCTACTAGGCCCGATTAGTACAAAATGACATATATTATCCATAATATCACCCTGAATGGATATTTAGACGATGGAAAAATAACTTGATCGTCCAAGCCAATGTCATGATAGTCCTGGACAATTATTTCAATTTCGTACATATCGTCCAAAGCATCACCCTGAATGGATTTTTGATTGTCCAAAAAGAATTAAGGTTTGTGAATGCTGACCTCATTTTTGTATGAGATCACTAAGGACCCACCCAGACTCCAGATCAATCCAGACCTTACATCAATCTAGACTCCAGATCCTAGGATCTATCTTGACCCTAGGATTATTCCATATCAATCTAAACCCTAGGTTCTCCTAGATCTAGACCTTAGAATCTACTCTAGACCCTAAGTCTCTTCTAGAATCTAGATCCTAGTATCTACTCCACTCTTAGGATTCCTCCAGAAAAATCTAGACCTTAGGATCTATTCCAGACCTTAAGACTCTCCTAGATCCAGACCCTATGATCTTCTTAGGTCGTAGGAGCTACCTAGACCTTAGATCAATCCATACCTTAAGATTGATTTAGATCTCGGATCAATCCAGACTTCAAATTAATCCTGATCTCAAGCCAATCTAGATCTGAAGTCAATTCAAGCCTCAATCAAAATCCAGACTCTAGTCCAGTTCAAAATCTAAATTAGTTCAAATCATGATCCAACTTCAATCATATCCATTCACTTATGATCATCCTAAATGATCATAAATGATTTTGATAATTCAAATCCAATCATTCAAACTCAAACCCATTTCAAATCCAAAAACCCAGGCTAAAATCCTAAAGTCCAAAGGCCCTATTCTGAAGGCCTTTTCCAGTGAATTTTCAAATATTTCAAAACCCAGTCAAATAACTTTTGATTCAGAGTTTGTTAGTTGCATACTTAAAAGGACATGTCTCTAGAAGAAAACCACCAAATTTGAGCCCATTCTGAGGTCTCTAACCCCATAAATAAGAACAAAATCCAAAGGCTATAAAACCTTCAAATATTTATGGCCTATGCCACTAGACCTTTCACCCAGTAGATCCTGACCTTAGAGCCTACTCCAAAGCCTCTAATCACTTCCAAACCCTTAATCCTGACCTATTGAATATTAAACTACACTTTGGTGGACCCACTTTGACCCCCAGTTGATCAGGGGTCAAAATCCCCAAAATACCCCTGAGGGGCTCAAATATTGATTTCAAATCAAACAACCTCCAAATTGAATGCAACCAAGTCCAACAAGTTTCAAATGTCAAACCAAACCTGTTAGACCCATTCCCAGACCCTAGGTCAACCTGGTTGACCAAGTAAACCTAGTTGACCTAAGAAGTCCTTTAAGGGTCCAAACAAGTGATTTGACTGAAATGACTTCTCTAAGCCATGGAATCACTTCCATTGGTCTTCAAATGTCATTTCAAACCTGCTGAGCCCAACCCCAGACCTTGGGTTAACCAGATCAAATAGGATTGACCCAAATGACCCTTAATGGGCCCAATAAGCCCATTTAATCAAATCAAACTCTCCAGACCTTGGGACCAAACCCAATAGATTCAAAATGCCATTTTAAATATGTTGTATCCATTTCCAGACCCTAGACTCATCTGGTTGACAAAATCAATCATGATTGACTCAAGGCCCATTAAGGGCCTAATAGGCTCATTTGACCTAAATAGCCTATTTAATTCCTGAAACCACCTCTACCAGAGTCCAAATACAATTTCAAACCTATCCAGTCCAGACCCACTCCTTAGGTCAACCTTGTTGACCCAGTCAACCTAGGTTGACCAAAATCAACCCTTAAGCCCATTCACTTTGAATTAAATTCCAAATGCATGCAAATTTTTGTCAAACCCTATCCAAGCTATTTTAATTAATTCCTCAAATGACTTTGGTTGCCACCTCACCAATTGTTGACCAGTTGACTGATGAACAAACCACTTTAAGAGGCTTAAATGCCCATTTGGCTGGACCCATGCTAACCCATTCCCTCCTCAATCCATTCAAGCAATTCCATTTAATTCCCAAATCCCTTCCCATGCCCCTCAGCTGCCACATGGCTTGGGGACCAGTCAAAGAGTCAAACAATACTTTGGAGTGGTTAAATTCGGTCAAAAACCCTTTTAAACTTAATCCCATTTTAATATAAATCATTCCAGCTATTTTAAGAAGCTCTAGAAGCTTCCTAGAGCTCATCTCAACCCTTTGATCTTAATCAAATAGCTCCTATTACTCCATGTGTCCAAATGGGGACCAAAAGAGCTTTACATGTAGGATGTCCTTGATCTGTCCTTTTCCATATTCTCCCAACCACTCCCTGGATAGATGGAATCCATCTGGAAGCTCTCCAAGTTGATCAAGACCCTCCATTCTGTCCAGGTCCATTTGAATTAGGGTAAAGACTCAAAATGAGTCTCATTCTATTCTAGACATTCTCTCTCCACTCTCAACCTCTCAGCCAAAATTGCTATTCTATTGAGCTCCCCAGAAAATCTTCAAAACAACCCCACTCAAATCACGCCGGTCAAAGTCCTCTCCGACAAGCTTCCCGGCGAACCAAGCTTGAATTCGTTCAAGCTTTTTTTGCATTCGATCCAGGGGTCATGAGCTCGAGGTGTCTTCAACAAAAGGGAGCGTGGACAGTCAACAAATGCAACAAATCTTTAAACAGATTAATCCGTCCATTCAATGAAGTATAATCTCAAACCCTAGTTTAAGACACCTAGTTTAAATAGCTTTTTATTAAATGCATATTAGGCAATGAAATTGTTTTCCCATAGATTCTGTTCAGTTTCTTAAAATAGATTTAAAATTTCACTAAGATTGATTGATCTGATCGAGCGAAAGAGCCTTTTCTTTTATTAGGGTTTTAGTTCACTGCAAGCATGGGTTTCGCGTTTTCTAGACCATTGATCATCTGATCAACGGTCAATATTAAGACTCTCTACGGCTCTATCAAACTGCGTAGCTAGCCCAGCGATTCCACATTTCATCCAGATGAAATCTGAGCCTTAGGTTTACACCGTGGATAATCCAATGGCGGGAGAGATCCGCTGATGCGGATTAGTGAAAATGCATGGGACCCACATGCTTTCTCAATCAAACTGCAATCATTGCCCGCCGCCGCCGTCTGTGCTGGATGAAACATGAGGCGCCATATGGCGCCGACGTCGCCAGGTAATTAAAAATGATTTAATTTAGTTTTAATCATTTTTAATTACAAATTTCTTCCAAAATCTTTTGAGACTATTTTAAAATTATAAAATAATATATTTTTTATATAAATATTATAAGAAAAATTTAAATAAATTTAAATCTTTTAATTCAAAATTTATTTAAAACATAAATTGTTTTAATTTGAATTACTTATAGATTTTTGATATTAAGTTAATAATTAATTAGTATTACTCTAGATATTTTCAAAATCTAAAATTTAATTTTAAGTTATTTTCTTAAATATTCAGAGGATACATTTAAAATATTAAACCTAAATTAAAATTAATTTGATATATTTTATATATGTTAAATAATTTTAATCACTTAAAACTTGAATATTTAATTAATATTTAATTCAAATAATTTTAAAAAATTCAAAGAATCCTTATTTTAAATCATCATAAATTATTAAAATATTTTAAAATATGTTTTAAAACTTTTTTTGAGACTTATTCAAAGGCTATTTTAAATTACTATAAATTTTCTAGAATTTCTAAAACTAATCTATTTTCTAGATATTAAAACAAATTTTGAAACTATATATGTTAAATTTTGAGAGCAATTGAGAAATTCTTTGGAATTTCAAACTTGGATTAAGTATGCTTGAACATGAATTATGGGGGAGATTAGTGAATAGTTATTTTTCAACTATTCACTAATCAATATCTTTTTCTATGTTAATTAATTTTTAATGTTGCATGCTTAGGTTTTGCACACACCACCTACCCTAGGCTCTCCTAGATTTAGGAATTGATATTGCTTATGTGTTGTGCGTATATGTTGTCAAAGAGTTAGTTAAAACATTGATTCAAACCTATTAAACCTAGTGACATTATTAAGGATAATAATTAAGGACATGTTTAGAAAATTAGAGAAATTCTAGGAATTATGATACACTTCATTTGAAATTCAAATTTAAACCACTTAAACTTAGTGACATGTACAGCCACTAAAAACATTTTCACTAGTTTTAGAGGTCATTAAGGTCCTCAATCAATTTTCCTAAATTTAAGCCTTAATTAAGCCTCTAAAACTTCCAGAAAATATAATAAATCAAGATAAAACCCAAAAAATATGTGAAACCCCTCTAACTAACCAAAATCAGGTCCTTAACCAATGAAAATTAAAAATCCCTTAATTTGACAGAAAATTAAACCTTAATTTAATTTTAATTAAAATTTAATATTTTGTTAATATAATTAATTAATAATAATTTAAATTTCCAAAAATTTTCCAAATACTTGGGAATCTCTTCTTAGGTCATTCCGGACATTTGGAGCTGATTTCAAGGATTTGGGAACTCATTTGGATCAAAATCACAAAAAGGCCCCCTTAATTAAGCAATTTCAGTAATTCAATAAATACTTGAAACTTCAAAAATTCATTACTAATTTAAAAAAAATCCAAATCAATCAAACTCACTTGCATTCAAATCATAATAATGTCTAATATTTATTAAAAATATTAAAATTCCATAAATATATCAAAAACAAAAAGTCAACGTTTTGGTTAAACTAAGGTCAAAACTAGTTTAAAACTTCAAACCTTCGTAATAAAATGTAAAAAACTCCGATTTCAGCGTACTTACTATCTAACTGATTGTATTAAGGTCTAATATTTTAATAAAATGCTAAATTTCTAGAAAACACCCTTAATCAAAAAGTCAATTTCTAACCCCTTAATTAAATGATTAAAATATTCAAAAAATTCTAAAAAAATTCAAAATTGTTTAAAAAAAAACTCCAGAAATGTATAACCAACCCTTAAAATCTGTAATCAACCAACCTTAATTAAAATTCATTAAATTTCAAACTTTAATCAATTCAAATCACTTAATTTTACCGTATACCACTAAGTAACTCAAGCCTACGAGGCTATTAAATTAGCCCCAAGGAAGGCGAAATAAACTTCAAGGTCTTGGTGTGAAATAAAGGTGACATTCAACAAATAATTAATAATCAATCTTAAAATCAATTTTGAATCATTATAACTTAAACTTTAACCAAAATTTTCCCTTAAACCTTTCAACCAACCAGAACCTTAAGTAACTTTAACAAATTGCCCTTTATAGGCCATATCAAAACCACACAGCCTTTGCACCCACTTTAGATGGTTTGCTAGGATAACCAACTCTAGTTTTAGGCTAGGCCGGTGTTTACTTTTTTGCAGTTGTGTGCCATATTTTTTATGGTTTTCAATGCATGCTGTTTGCTAGCCTAGAATTGATGTGATTGCTTATTTATTTACTGCACTCTGTGTTGTAATTGAATGAACATTTAAATTTCATATATCAACTGCTTGAGATCAAATATTAACTGCTTGAATATAGAACTCTTGATTATTAGGATAACCATGCAGGATCGAGTCTAGATTTTTAAATTTTGATTAATGTAAATTTGATTTTATTTGAGTTGTAATTTCAAGTGATTTGAGATGGGATAACATCAAATTTGGAATCCAAAGAGGAAGGGACATCTTTTAGGGGAGAGTCCCTATCTATTTGGAGCTCCAAATTAGGATGATTTTAAAATATCCAAAGAGAAAAGATAACACCACTTCCAAGGGGGAGTTTCTTTTCATTTGGATATCCAGACCCGATGACCCAAGAAGCAGTAGAAGCACAAAGAAGTGGATAACGAGAAGACCCATTCTCAAAGTCACTTGAGTCTTAGAATTAGAAATCCGGGTAATTGTCTATGGTGCCCGGCCACTTTACTTTTCTGTAAATTCTGAGATGTAATAATGAGTGGCACTTGCCATATGGACACTCAATTTGAGCTACTAATTTAATTAATTTATTTATTTGATTGCGCAGTAGAACTACTTGTTTTTCTAGTCTTTTTACCTGCATGTCAATTTTAACTTGACCTGAAATTCGATCGTAGGCTCTTAAGGACTTATTAATATTTTTCTAGTTAAATCAAATTAAAAATTTTAAGTCAACATAAAAACTCTAATGATTTAAGAAGTAAGCCCGAGACCGCCGGGAGTTCTCATTTCATAACTTTCATTCAAATTCAAGCCTTTAATTGAGTCGATTAGCATGTATTAGATTAATAACAAATTAAACTTCTAAAACTTTAAATTGCATTTTTAGCTTAAGCATCAAACCCAATATAAGTTAAAGGGACAATTAGGATAGGCTTTAGATGTCGGCCTTATTCTCAAAAACTTTTCTTAACTAACGTTCCTACCACTCAACATTAAAAGACCGGACTCATAATTTTAAAGCGCCTAGGTGGCTTAGCTGGTTCCCAAATCTAGAACGGGGTAAGACCAGATTTGCACTACATTAGCTAGGTTAAGGTCGCTGATTTTTAGTATCCAACTTAGACTTAGGCTCTGAGGCTAGCTCGGGCTATAAGACCTCACCCTCCGGGAATTGAATCCTGACTTTCTAATAAAATTGAACATTCAAACTTAAACTACCTTCAATCAAATTCATACCCAACACTTAAGATAGACTGAGGTGTTTTTGAAGTAATTCAGAATCCCAAAACACCTCCTACCCTTCTTCCTTTGACTCCAAAAATAAATGTTTAAATTTGACCCAATCCCTATTGAAAATTCCAATTTTTACCTCCTTTGACATCCAGCTTTAAAAATCTAAATAAAATTTTATTCTGATATTTTAATCGAGAGTTTTTATAGGAAACTTCTATTTCCTACGATGTAATAACTACATGGGCTTGCGCTCGTAGGAGATTTATAAATCCATACCTAATTTTCAAAATCAATTTTTTAAAACCTCAATTAATTCTGTTTGGGAAAATTAAACCCAATGATCATTATCATCTTTTTCAGACGATCGATAATGATTGATAACTTCTTTCTTCGGAGAGATATATTAATTATTATCGTGATTTTGATTAAGAAATTAATGATCTCTAATCCATATTAGCATAGTCAAACACTCGATTAAATTCTATTTTGATCCTTCGGGGTTAAATATGATTCTCCCCTTGAGTTTGACTATGATAATTTGGATAAATTTGAAGTTTTGAAATTTGAACCAATTATTGAATGATATTCTCTCAGTTTGAGATGATATATCATTCCTAATGTGTGTTCAATTTTAAAACTAAAATTCTAGAAATTAATTCTTTCCCAAAGAAAATTAAACTTTTTCAAAACTTATATTTTTCAATCAAAAACAAAAAATGGCGACTCCGCTGGGGTCAATCTCACTCTCCATCTTTAATAGCGGTATAAATTTTATTGTATCGGTAGTTTTGACTACCTTTTTCTCCGTTTGTCCCTTTACCCATTTCTTCCTTTGGTGAGTGTGTGGACCTCCGAAAGAGCACCGCACAAATGGGTCGATTGGAAAGGATAGATTGGATCACGCATACGACTAACCATTGGGGATATAGGCTTTCACTAACACACCTCAATGGGTAGTAATATACATGACCTAGTCACGGGTTTCCCCCACCTGATACAACAGTTCGATTGGGGTTTAGTAGATGTGGGACTGAGTTTCCCACGGGCACAAGCCCCCATGATTAATTACATCCCAAGCTAGAGCCTGAGAAAACTCTCAATTAAGGATTATACATTATCCTCTCCTAAAGTGGGATTGGCACGATTGTGTAGACTAGGAGGTCCTGCTGAAAAGGAAGAATGGTCTCAATGATTTTAATCAATATGCGTGGCTCAAACCAGCATTCGGAGGCTCTAGGGTACTAAAGAGAAACTTGAGAAAATAAAAGTCAAGACATCCAATCACTTGCGTGAGAGAAGAGATGGAGGTGGCGTCATCCTATGACGCAGATAAGTAGAATTTATGGTCCCTAAAAGAAAGGGACCTACCTACTATTTAAGGAATACTACGAGACCGAATGTAGTAGCCTCGAATCCTAAATCTAGGTTGGGCTTATTATTCTATGAAATACTAAGACCCGTGTCCTAGCGAATGTAGTGCAAAACCTTGACTTACCCTAGCCTGGATTGGGAGCCAGCTAACCACCTAATCGCTTCAAAACCATTCTTTCAAATCAGTTATGAGAGATGGGTGGGTGGTATAATTATTGGAAATAGGACCGACATCTAGAGAATTTCCTAAGTGGACCTGGACTTTTGTGGGTTAAATGCTCCTAGCTAATGCAATTAAATCTTATTTAGTTGGTTACTAATGCAATGCATGCTAGTTGAAATGTCAGCTCATGAATGCTATAGAATTTTAAAAATAGGCTTATAGAAAATAAATTTTTAGAAAAGACTGAGTCTCCCTAAGTCCGGCACTTCATCCTCATGGGCCAGATTATCCGGACTCTACCTGCAGGCAGGGAGATGTCTTATAACAAGGAAAGAAGGATCTAATAATATGTATGCGATCCCTGACGGTTCTGGCAATTCCTTAGGTTTGTTAAGTTTCTAAATTATTTAAAATTTAAATATTAAATTTTGGTTATGAGTAGAAAATTTTTTTTATAGTCCTTAAAGAGCCTAACGGAATCCAGGCGAAAATAAAAGCGGCATGCAAAAAAGAAACCAATAAAAAACATATAATTTCTACAGCGCAATCAGGTAAACACATCAATATAAATTCAAAGATAATCAACTAAATTACCATAGGCAAATTGCCCTTATTATAACCCAGATATGCAGAAAATAAAGTGGCCGAGCACCATTGCCAACAACCCAGATTTCTAAGCCTATGATAGACACAAATGAATTTGAGTGGGATATTGGTCTTCAGTCTTATGGGTGTCTTCTTCTCCTTTGACTCCTTGGAACTCTCCTCCTTGGACTCCTTGGATCTCTACTCCTTGGACTCCTTGGATCTCTCCTCCTTGGACTCCTTGAATTCATCGGGGCTTGAATATCCAAACGAAGAGACAATTCTCCCCTTTGGGGATGATTGCCTTTTCTCTTTGGATATTTAAAGCCATCCAACTCGATCTTCCAAATAGAAGAAGACTCTCCCCTTTAGGGATGCCTTCTTCTTTTGGAATTCGAGTTGGGTAAGAATATCCCACTCAGAGTGCATTTTCATAACTCTTAACTATTATTACAAATTTTACATCCATTTGAAAAAAAAAAGAAAATTCTAGACTCTCTATATGGTTATCCTAATAAAAATCACAAGCTGTTTATATATGAAAGTAAAGCTCAACCCATTGAAGCTGTGCCCAGCTATGCTCTTAATTATGAGGGCTAATCAGTCCACCTGTAGCAGTCATAATTATTTTAGCCCTCATTTATTTAGGGGGGCTGAGCAAGCACCTGCATAAGATAATATTAGAAATTATGACAGTGCCCCCTTTTTATTAGCTTGAGCATGGCCACCTGCACGGAAGAATAATATATATATATATATATATATATATATATATATATATATATATATATATATATATATATATATATATATATATATATATATATATATATATATATATATATATATATATATATATATATATATATATATATATATATATATATATATATATATATATATATAATGTTCCTATCCTAAGGGTAAATCTAGCGCTCACCAAATCATCCATAGAGTGCATAAAAAGTAAGCAAACACACCAATCTAATTTCATACAGCATGCAGTTAAAACCATCGAAAAGCTCTGACACACAACAAAAAAATAAAACCCAGTGGCCTAACCTAGATCTAGAAGTGGTGCCCTAGCAAATAATTCTATGTATGTGTAAGGCTGGTGTGGCTGTGATAGGTCCTAATTTAGGTAGTTGGTTAAAATTGCCTACAATTCAGGTTTGTTATAGGCCAGAAAAGAAAATTTTAGTTCAAGTCAAAGTTTTAATAGATTAGGATACCTTTTAGAAAATTTAGTTTGTTGATCAATTTTAAATGCATAGGGTGATGATATTTGAAGTTGAAGTTATATTAGCCAATTTTGGAAAGTCTCAGGTCCTCCCAAGAACTGAGGTAAGGGTCCAAAAAGTCACTATAAAAAATATACAAGGTTTAGGTATTATAACACTTTAGTAAAATATTAGACCTTAATACGAGTAGTTAGACAGGTAGTACACTAAAATTGGAGTTTTCTAGGCAAAGTTATGAATTTTTTAAGTTTCAGACCATAAATGAACTACGATTGACCAAATAGTTAACTTTCTAATATAGGCCATTTTCTGTAAATCTAAGATTTTTAATAAATACTAGGAGCTAATTGGGGTCTAATTCAAGTGATTTTGCCTAATTTGGAATTTTCTACAACTAGTTATGGATTTTCTAAATTCAGGGTAATTAAAGGAATTTCTAAGGGCTGTTTTTATCGTTTTGATCCAAATCAGCTCCAAACTGGTTGGAATCACTCCCAAAGGTCAGGGATGACCTGATAAGGTGTTCCCAAATGTTTTGGGGAACTTTGGGATTTTTAATATTATTAGAGAACAAAATCATAAATTCCACCTATGGTCAAATTATGGGTCAACCTAGAGTCAAACTAAGGAGACCTATTTATCTAAGGTCAAGGATCATATTTTGGTCAGTTTAAAGTATTATGGGTAATTTTTTGACCTAAAATGTATTTATTGTAATTTTTGGAAGGTCTCGGGGCCTTATTTAGCAGGTTAATTAGGGTTGGTTAATCAAGGGTCTAACAAGCCCTAAAAATTCCTAGAAAATTCTAGGATGTTTATTATGTCACTAAGTTTAATCGTTGAGGTTTTCATGTCAATTAGACATCTATCCTAGATTCTAAAAAACTTCTAAGTTTTCTAGACGGGTCCTTAATTTTTGTCCTTAAGGTGTCACTACGTTATATGAGTTTAAATGGAGTTTTACACTAACCCTCAATATAATAATGCAGGGAAATACACAAACAAAATAAACACACCATGTCCTTTGATCTAGGAGAGCCTAAACTAAGTGCTCGTGGTGCATCCTACACATGCAAACTACAAATACAAGAAAGAAAAGACATCTAATGAAGAGATTAGTGAATGATTGGGATCCAACCATCCAGTAACCCACTTCCCCATGATTGCTTTTCATGCATATGACCCATGTCAAAAAATTTGTAGGAGTGAATCTATCAAAAATTAGGATTTAAAATAATAGTAATTTCAAAGTAAATTTAAAATACTTTATAACTATATATTTACGTAGATTTTGGAAAATATAATAATTTAAAATAGATCAGCTTTTTATATACGTATGTATAGGAGAGATTCACTGGCAACTCGCTCGAGGTTCCAAAATGATTTGAAAATAATTTGTAATTTCAAAATAATTATGATAATAAATATTCAAAATAATAGTGAAAATATTCAAAATAGCAATCTTAGACAGAAATCTGTCCATACAGTAAGAATCAGCTAATGAAAATAATTTTAAAATAAACTTCACATTTTTCTAAAAATTCAAGGGGTTATACGTCAAAATCCGATTCAAAATGAGGAAGTTATGATTTTTCAAAGTTTAAATACAATAATTGAATATTTTTAAAATAGTGTCCTTTTACGGTTTTCAAAATAACTGTAGATATACCTAATAGTTTTAAACTATAATGGACTTAAATCATGTAGAATTCAAATACAAACAAAACAAGGTGTTGTGCATCGAAATCCGATTTAAAACGATGGAGTTATGAATTTTCGAAGTTTAAAGTAATAAAAGCTACTTCTTAAAAGAAAAGTTTTGAAATAATAATATAAGAAAAAAAATTATAAAATAATGAAGTCTCTGAAATCATGGAATAAATCTTGAAAATATAATAATGATAATTAACTAAAATATTAGAGACTTAAATTAGTTTATTAATTAAATGTTATTGAAATATCATTAAAATAACTAACTATTGAAAATAGTTATAAATAATAAACATAAACTTAAAATAATAAAAATAATGATTATAATAATAAAAATAACTATAAAGTATTAATTAGACTATTAAAATAATAATAATAATAATAATTTCAAAAAAAAAACAATTTAAATAAATAATTACCCTAATAGTAGATTATAGAGTATATATATATAGATATGTATATATATATATATATTATACTAATAAATAATAATAATAAAAAATATAAAACTCAAACAATAAAGTAATAATTTAAAGTAATAGTAATTAAGCTAAATGATTATAATTAAATAATAATATAATAGTAATTATAAAAAAACTAATTTAAATAATAAAAAATGACATTTTATTTTTTTTTAATAATTTAAAATATACATATCATTTTCATAAAAGAAATGAGGTATTTTGCGTTAAAAATGGAGCAAAAAAAAATTTCTATTTTTGAAGATTTCTGGAATAAAATATACTTAAAATATAATATAAACTAATTTTTTTATATTAAAACCGGCAGCGGGATATGTGGCGCATCCCGGTTGGTTGGCACGGTTCTCGATAAATGATTGCACCGCCGCAATCATTGCCTAAGATTAGCCAATCATCACGGCGGTGGTCCCGCGTCCGACTTAACCACGTCGGACGCCGCCTCTGTCGTCCGATCCTCTGCAGTCCCGGACGGACGGCTGTGATCGAGCCGGACGGTTTGATCCCATGGACGGGCAAACTGCGGGTCAAACCAGAGAGGCCGTGTGACGAGATATGATCCGTCGATCACTGATCCAATGGCCCAGACCGATCCTACGGATGCAGGCGGCCGGACCGAACCCTAGGGGACTATTTCACTTTATTCTTTGAAAATACACAATGAAATTCAATAAAATTTTAGACACACCATATAAACATGAAGAGCATTCGTGGGGGCCTATTTTCATGATCTAAAAAGCGATATATCAACAGTTATTTAGCTTTAGGTGTTCTAACTAGAGTTTGAGATATACCTCAATCCACATGGTGGATTCAGAAGATCTTTGGCTTGTTGGACTCGTGGGATCCTCATGAACAAGTTTCCTCTTGATCTCAAGCTTCAATTAGTCCTGGATCGAGCGGAAAATGACTTGGAATGAAAACAGCCTCGGTTCGCCAGAGTTCTCGTCGCCGGCGGGACTTGGACGGTGGGATTTGGTCGGGAAGGGTGGGGGCAAGGTCTAGGAGCTCTCACAAATAATCTCAAGGCCTAAGGATGTCTCTTGAGGAAGCAAGAGCAAAAGTTCCCAAATCTAACCTAATTTTGGCTATTTAAGGCTCCTAATCATATGATCAGCGGCTAGGATCGATCCTAGAAGAAATTAGGAGGAAAATTTCACATATTAGGCCGTGGATTTTAATTCAAAATGAAGGGGCATTGATTAGGCATTAAATGGGGCTTTAATGGGCTCTAAATAGGTTATTTTAACCTATTAAATACTTGGTTTGGCCAAGTCAACATTTGACTTGGTCAAATCAGTCAAGAGCATCAAGGGAGTCAATGGGTTGATCCATAGAATAGGTTCAAATCTATTTAAAATTGATTTGGGCTTAAAAGGTCTAATAGGTCAACCTAGGTTGACTTGGTCAACCAAGTTTACCCTGAGCCCGGGTCTGGGCAAAATCGAGGTCAACAGAGTGTGGCCAACTTAATTAAGACATGTTAAAAGAGAGGTGAGCATAGGAAACCTATGTCGAAGTCAGGCTTTGACATTTTTCCTCCAAGTTAATTGGTAGAGCAAAAGTGTCAAGCCAAAATCCTCATGTATATGTGTAAACTTGCATGCGAATAAATAACTAGCGTGCTAAGTTTCACAATTTACAGAAGACTTTTCAATTTAAAAATCAAGATTTTAATCCTTTACAAAATTCAATAAATTTCAAATCTCAATCAATCCATATATTCTATCATTACATATGAAATTATAAATCCTATAATTTGGTATGTATGATAGAATATAGACTTTTAGTTTAAATTTGATTCTAGAATTTGAATCTTTTTGGCAAAGTTAAGCTTTGACATTTCACTCTTGAACAGTTCGTCGAGGTGAAAGAGTCGAGTCGACTTTTAGGAATCTCCCCCTCCCCAAATTTTTGTTAACCTTTATGTTGAACGTGAGTTCAATATATTAAGTTTCAAAATAAAGAGGGATGATGCCAGATTTTCAAGCTTTCAAA
The DNA here is from genome assembly GCA_016618105.1 of Dendrobium huoshanense. NCBI lineage: Eukaryota > Viridiplantae > Streptophyta > Magnoliopsida > Asparagales > Orchidaceae > Dendrobium > Dendrobium huoshanense. Next base: position 10,810,940 of record CM028345.1, on the reverse strand, counting down.
TTTTTCTAGGATCGTCTAACTTTAACCTTAGTTGCCAAATGTTTTATACAATACTCTTTGTAGTTTAACATAGGCAATACAAATTCAAACCCTTGATCAAACCTAGATTTTGACATTTCACTCTAAGCTAGCAGTGCAGTGAAAGAGTCAAGTCAAGGTCCCTAGATTTTTCCCTAATTTTTGTTTACAATTTTGTTAAAAATAAAAATCAACATTTTGAGTTTCTAAAGTAAAGAAAAATTTTTCAAACCAATTTCAATCATCATTGTCATATGTCTTCTATGACATTCTATTGTAGTTGAACACATGCAATGTAAATCCAAAACTCTCCAATCAATTCTGGGCTTTAACATTTTACCCCCAAATTATTTGGTGGGGTGAAAGAGTTAAGCCTATTCTCTTTGGATCTTCAGGTTACTATTGTAAACTTGCACATTCAAATAAAAAATCAATATGTTGAGTTTCAAAGTTCAAAGAAGATCTGTTCAATTCCAACTTCAAAGCCAAATCTAAATCTCAACATTGAATTCAAATTTTATTCCAACCTCAAATTCAAATTGAGTCTTCAGTCCAAATTCAATCTAATCCTTAAAATCAAGTTTGATTTCAACTTTAAATTCAACCTCAAATTTGATTGCAAATTCAAATCTAAATTTTGGCATTTTGCCCCACGTCGATTGGTGTAGCGAAGAGTCAAGTTCCTCGTCAATTTTATGAATCACCGTGTTCAGTGTAAATTGAATACGATTGAGTTATAAAATTTTGAATAAAATCAATCAAATTCAAAATTCAAAGTCAACTTTAAATCACTAATTAAAGTCACTTTCTTAATTCCAGGAAATCAAAAACTTAAATGGCTAGGAAACTCGTCTTCTCACTGAATAGAGATGTGTCTGTAGAAATAATTCTTAATGGCGATTAAATTCATTATAAAATGGAATTTCAAAACCTCAAGATTTTAGTTGATGGAGAAAGAATCTTAGATCTGTCTGCTTGTACTCAAGGGAATTTCCCCTTAGTAAAAGTTACTTTAGGGTCAGGAGCTGACTCCCCCATCTCTAAGATGGAGGTCATTGTCGCCCCTGTATCCACTGTATCCTATGCTCAGGAGGATAAAAATCAGAAGTCAATAACGATAGAAGAGCTACCATCTCAATCTGAGATTGGTTCAAGTTCTAGCACCCCTATCAAAGGTAGGAACAAGATGAAGAATTATCTTCGAAGAGCCAGAAAAAAGAATCTTAAGGCTAGAAAAACTGCTGAATCTGAAGCCTTAAAGATGACAGACTTCGACGCCAATCAAGAACTCATTGCTCCTCCTACGTTCCCTCTCCTTCCACAAAGGATGGAGGTTGTAGATACGAGAGTGTGATATTCAATGCACCTACTTGACTACTACACAGAAAGACTCAAGCAACTAAAAATTAAGCGTTCATCAGCAATAGGCCGTAGGCCCCCAACTGAGGGTTATGATCCATCCACTCTACTAGAAGATGTTAAGGTGCATTATTATACGTGTCCGACTACCTCATCTACAGAGGAGGAGGAATAGAAACCACTCGTGGTGCCACTCTCTTAACTACTAGGCCACTAGTAATGTGAGAGGAAGAAATAATCTAAGATTGTATCAGATAGTGATACCGTCAAAATTTAAATTTTGATGGGGTCTTATCATGATAAATCTTTTGATTACAGTAAAATCATCCTTCTAGGGATGCTGTAGATCCTATAATACTCTCTTCCTCTAAAGAGATTGTAGGTTGATAAGGGTCTTTCCACCTAGACTTGTAACCTTCTAAAGAAAAACTTACCAGTTTTTCAAGTGTACTGGGTCCGGATTTTCAAGATAGTTGATTTCTCTTTTTAATGAAAATTGACCTCTACCATAAGTCTTAAGCAGGAGAGAGTTGTAGTTGACTCCATCAAATGTTTGAATGTCCCTTCCTCCCACCACTCTCGTGGGTTGAATTAACTTTTGAATTAAGATCTATATCAAGCTTAAGTTGACTTTACAAAATAAAATTTAATCAATCTACTAGAAATCTTCTATCTTAATAGACAATTCTCGCATGTCTAAAATCTGTTCAATGATTTTCAAAAGTCAAGACGATACTCTTTTCAAAATAAATTGGATGTGCTTTGAGGGTTATTCTTCCTTGTATAAGAGAACAAATTTTCTTCTCTAATACTTGAGATATAATCCCAACATTCAAAATAAAAAGATCAATCAATTTAAAGGTATTTAAAGAAAGTGAAGCCTCTTGTAAAAAAATATTTAAAATCAAAAGATGCGCGAATGCGCCAAAAAATCAAAAGATCCACTAATGTGCCTAAAATCAAGAAGTGTACGAAGTGCACCAAAAGTCAAAAGGTACGCAAACTGCATCACCAGAAAAAGTGAAGAAGAGTAAGATGGCTTCCTTCCTTTAAGTCATTAGATCTCAAAAAAAAAAAAAAACTCAATCACCTTAAAATACTTGACTTTGAAAATCCTGAATTCAGATTCTTCAACATGTATGAGTTATCTATCAGATAGAAGAAAATCGTGCAAGAAAATTGAAGAGATCAAATTTCTACCTTCAACTTAAACCCTTTGAAATTAATTTTAATTCAAAATCTATACAAGGGAGACACTAGTTTAGTTTCTACAAAACTTGATCTGGGTCAAAAAAACTTAAATCCTTCCAAATTAGTTGGAGTTGACTCTACTTCTCACTCTAATTGATAAATTTGTTCCCATATATCATTCATACAGGGTCCAAATTGTTAGAGGAAATTTCCAATAAATTGAACAAATCTTCTAATCCTGGTAAAAATTCAAATCATGTCCTTGAGAAATGTGTAAGTCCTTGCACAGAGGCCTTTCTTCCTTTAAAGCCTTTTCAAAAAAATTACACTCTATATTGACTCCAATATCAACCACACTAGAGGAGTATTTTGTAATACTGGGAATTACCAATCAAAATCAAACCACGACTGAGCAGAGTGCCCGACTCCAATTTTAAGAGCTCGAGGCCTTGTAGAGCTTTATCTTTAAGGCTCAATAAAACTCAAAATCATTCAAAACCTGACTGGTTAAAGCTCGTGATAAGATATAGCAACTTAGAACCTTCTAAAGAGGAGACTTGGTCTAGGTTCTTTGGATGCATATCTTAGCCTACTGAAAGAGCGGTGGAGGAGCTTGAACCAACTCAAGACTTTCCTCTTGTCATAGAGATGATCTTTGAGAAAATTTCAAACATTAACTGATCTACCCTGAAGGATGCCACCCGATATTTTTGAACATCGGGGCAGCTCTTCAGGAAGCACCATGCCAGATGAGTGTCCAAATCAAAGTCAATAAAAAATCTTCAAATTTCTTGGATTAAAGAAATTTCTCAATTCAAAATCATACATCAAGAAACTTTTAAAATTCACATTTAAAAATCAAATTCAATTTTCAAAATTCAAAAAATCAAATCAAAACCCAGATTCAAAAACCTTAAAATTCAAATTTATCTAATCAAACTCATATTTCAAACATTTTCAAATTTGAATTCAAAATCAAACTTCAAATTCAAACACATTCAATTTAAAATCAAATCAATTCAAATTAAAAAATCATTAAAATCTGAAATTGCAAAATCCAGACTTGATGCTCTGTGTAGAGTAAGTTTCCTCTGCATACGATCATTCTAGACCTGATCCTCTATATGGAGCAAGCTTCCTCTGTATATGATCATTCCAGACTCGATCCTCTATGTGGAGGAAGTTTCCTCCACATATGATCGTCCAGACTCAAACATCCGTAGAGCAAGTTTCCTCAACCAACGATCATTCTAGACTCGATCCTCTATATGGAGCAAGTTTCCTCCACATATGATCATTCTAGACCCGATCCTCTATATAGAGAAAGTTTCCTCTATATATGATCGTTCAAACTCGATCCTCTGTGTAGATCAAGTTTCCTCTACATACAATCATCTAGACCTGATCCTTTGTATGGAGCAAGTTTTCTTCATATACGATCATCCAGACTCGATCCTCTGTGTAGAGCAAGTTTCCTCTACACATGATCATTCCGGACCTGATCCTCTATATGGAGCAAGTTTCCTCCGTATAGGATCATTCCAAACTCGATCCTCTATGTGGAGCAAGTTTCCTCTACATATGATCATCCAAACGTGATTCTTTATATAGAGCAAGTTTCCTCTCCACAAGATCATCCTTTAGTGATGGAGTACACCCTTTGTGGCACCATCTTAAATTTTAAATCTAGATCCGATCTTACGTGGAAGCAATGCTTCCTTCCCACGAGATCATCCAGTTTTCTTTTCCTTAAGGTTAGATATGAGTCATCGTGCTTTCTCTCCTTAGGATTAGATTTTCTAGTGATGGAGCACGCCCTCTACGGCACCATCCTAGTTTCAAACTCCAGATCTAATCTTTTGTGGGAAGCAATGCTTCTTTCCCACAATATCATCCAGTTTTCTCTTCCTTAAATGTGAGTCATCGTGCTTTCTCTCCTTAGGATTAGATTTTCTAGTGATGGATCACGCTCTTTGTAGCACCATCTTAATTTTCAAAATCTAGATTTGATCTCCCGTGGGAAGCAATGCTTTCTTCTCACAGGGTTCTGCAGTCTTCTTCTCCTTAGGGATAGATGCTTTCTTTATCTTAGGATTAGACTCCCAGTTTTTAATTTCACAGTCAAATTCCAAATTCAGTCTTATTCTCCTTAAGGTTAGGTATCTTCCCTTCCTTAGGATTAAACCCACTAGTGGTAGAGTACGCCCCTCGTGGCACTACCCTAGTATCAATTTGAATTTCGATCCTCTATAGTTAGGAGTTCTTCCTTCCTATACGATCATTCGACCCTTCTTTTCCTCAAGGTTAGGTATCTTCCCTTCCTTAGGATTAGATCAGCAAGTGGTAGAGTACGCCCCTCATGGCACTACCCTAGTATCAATATAAAATTTGATCCTCCATAGTTAGGATTTCTTCCTTCCTATACGATCATTCCAGTCTTCTTCTCCTTAAGGTTAGGTTTCCTCCTTCCCTTAGGATTAGATCTGTTAGTGGTAGAGCAGGCCCTTAGTGGCACTACCCTAGTACCAAATCTAAATTCAATCCTCTAGGGTTTGGTGTTCCCTTCCTTTAGAATCAAATTCAAATTCAAACTTCTAAGGTTAGGCTTCCTTTCCTTTAGAATCAAAACTAAAATATGATCCTCTATAATTAGGAAATGTTTCTTCCTCTATGATCATTCCAGCTTTCTCTTCCTTAGGGTTTAGGTTCTCCGTTCCCTTAGGACTAGATCCACTAGTGATAGAGCATGCCCTCCGTGGCAATACCCTAGTATCAATTCAAACCTCGGTTCCCCAGGGATAGACTTTTTCCTACCCTTAGGATTAAAACTCCAGACTTGACCCTTTTCGGCCAACGCCATTATGTGCAATAGAATTACATTCTATTACACATATTGGGGTTCCATTTGATGACCTCATTTTTGTATGAAGTCACTAGGGACCCACTCAGACTCCAGATCAATCCAGACCATACATCAATCTAGACTCCAGATCAATCCAGACCCTACATCAATCTAGACTCCAGATCCTAGGATCTATCTTGACCCAAGGATTATTCCATATCAATCTAAACCCTAGGTTCTCCTAGATCTATACTTTAGGATTTACTCTAGACCCTAAGTCTCTTCTAGAATCTAGATCCTAGGATCTACTCTACTCTTAGGATTCCTCCAAAAAAATCTAGACCTTAGGATCTATTCTAGACTTTAAGAATCTCCTAGATCCAGACCCTATGATCTTCTTAGGCCGTAGGAGCTACCTAGACCTTAGATCAATCCAGACCTTAAGATTTATTTAGATCTCAAATTAATCTGACTTCAAATCAATCCTGATCTCAAGCCAATCCAGATCTCAAATCAATTCAAGCCTCAATAAAAATTCAGACTCTAGTCTAGTTCAAAATCTAAATTAGTTCAAATCTTGATCCAACTTCAAATATATCCATTCACTTATGATTATCATAAATGATCATAAATGATTTTGATAATTCAAATCCAATCATTCAAACTCAAACCCATTTCAAATCCAGAAACCCAGGCTAAAATCCAAAGTCAAAAGGACCTGTCCGGAAGGCCTTTTCCAGTGAATTTTCAAACATTTCTAAACCCAGTCAAATGACTTATGATTCAGAGTCTGTCAGTTGCATACTGATAGGACATGTCTCTAAAGGAAAACCTCCAAATTTGAGCCCATTCTGAGGTGTCTAACCCCATAAATTAAATCAAAATCCAAAGGTTGTAAAACCTTCAAATATTTACGGCATATGCCCTGGACCTGTCACCCAATAGATCCTGATCTTAGAGCCTTCTCCAAAGCCTCTAATCACTTCTAAACCCTTAATCCTGATCTATTGAACATTAAACTACACTTTGGTGGATCCACTTTGACCCCCAGTCGACTAGGGGTCAAAATCACCAAAATACCCCTTAGGGGCTCAAATATTGATTTCAAACCAAACGACCTCCAAATTGAATGCAACCACATCCAGCAAGTTTCAAATGTCAAACCAAACCTATTGGACCCATTCCCAGACCCTGGGTCAACCTGGTTGACCTAAGAAGTCCTTTAAGGGTCCAAAAAGGTGATTTGACTAAAATGACTTCTCTAAGCCAGAGAATCACTTCCATTGGTCTTCAAATGTCATTTCAAACCTGCTGAGCCCGACCACAGACCTTGGGTCAACCTGGTTGACCAGATCAACTAGGATCAACCTAAATGACCCTTAGTGGGCCCAATAAGCCCATTTATTCAAATCAAACTCTCGAGACCTTGGGACCACTACCAATAGATTAAAAATGTCATTTTAAATATGTTGAATCCATTTCCAGACACTAGACTCATCTGGTTGACCAAATCAACCATGATTGACTCAAGGCCCATTAAGGGCCCAATAGGCTCATTTGACCTAAATAGCCTATTTAATTCCTAAAACCACCTCTACTAGACTCCAAATACATTTTCAAACCTATCCAGTCTAGACCCACTCCTTAGGTCAACCTGGTTGACCCAGTCAACCTAGGTTGACCAAAATCAACCCTTAAGCCCTTTCACTTTGAATTAAATTCCAAATGCAAGCAAATTTTTGTCAAACCCTATCCAAGCTATTTTAATTAATTCCTTAAATGACTTTAGCTGCCACCTCACCTATTGTTGACCAGTTGACTGGTCAACAAACCCCTTTAAGAGGCTTAAATGCCCATTTGGCTTGACCCAAGCTAACCCATTCCCTCCTCAATCCATTCCAGCAATTCCATTTAATTCCCAAAGCCCTTCCCATGCCACCTCAGCTGCAACATGGCATGGGGACCAGTCAAAGAGTCAAACCATACTTTGGTGTTGTCAAATTCGGTCAAAAACCCGTTTAAACTTAATCCCATTTTAATATAAATCATTCTAGCTATTTTAAACTGCTCTAGAAGCTTCCTAGAGCTCATCTCATAATCAAATAGCTCCTATTACTCCATGTGTCCAAATGGGGACCAAAAGAGCTTTACATGTAAGATGTCCTTGATTCCGTCGTTTGCCATCTGCTCCCAACCACTCCCTGGATAGATGACATCCATCTGGAAGCTCTCCAAGTTGATCAAGACCCTCCATTCAATCCAGGGCCATTTGAATTAGGGTAAAGACTAAAAATGAGTCTCATTCTATTCTAGACGTTCTCTCTCCACTATCAACCTCTCAAGCCAAAATCTTTATTCTATTGAGCTCCCCATAGAATCTTCAAAACATCCCCACTCAAATCCCGCCGGTCAAAGCCCTCTCCGACAAGTTTCCCGGTGAACCAAGCTTGAATTCATTAAAGCTTCTTTTGCATTCGATCCAGGGATCGTGAGCTTGAGGTGTCTTCAACAAAAGGGTGCGTGGACAGTCAACAAATGCAACAAATCTTTAAACGGATTAATCCGTCCATTGAATGAGGTATAATTTAAAATTGCTAGTTTAAGACACCTAGTTTAAATAGCTTTGATTAAATGCATATTGGGCTATGAAATTGTTTTCCTAGAGTTTATGTTCAGTTTCTTCAACTAGATTTAAAATTTCACTAAGATTGATTGATCCGACCGAGCGAATGAGCCTTTTCTTTTATTAGGGTTTTAGTTCGCCGCATGCATGGGCTGCGCATTTTCTAGACCGTTGATCATCTGATCAACGGTCGAGATTAAGACTCTCTACAGCTTTATCAAACTACGTAGCTAGCCCCGCGGTTCCATGTTTCATCCAGATGAAATCTGAGCCGTAGGTTTAAATCATAGATAATCCAACAGCGGGTGAGATCCGCTGACTCGGATTAGTGATAACGCGTGGGACCCAGACGCTTTCTCAATCAAACGACAATCATTACCCGCCGCCGCCGTCTGTGCTGGATGAAACATGTGGCGCCACGTGGCACCGACGCCGCTAGGTAATTAAAAATGATTTAATTTAGTTTTAAAACATTTTTAATTACAGATTTCTTCTAAAATCTTTTGAGACTATTTTAAAATTATAAAAAATATTTTTTTATATAAATATCATTAGAAAAATTTAAAAAAATTTAAATTTTTTAATTAAAAATTTATTTTAAAATTTAAAACTTAATTTGTTTTAATTTGAATTACTTATAGATTTTCCATATTAAGTTAATAATTAATTAATATTATTCTAGATATTTTCAAAATCTAAAATTTAATTTTAAGTTATTTTCTTAAATATTCAGAGGATACATTTAAATTATTAAACCTAAATTAAAATTAATTTGATATATTTTATATATGTTAAATAATTTTAATTACTTAAAACTTGAATATTTAATTAATATTTAATTCAAGTAATTTTCAAATATTCAAAGAATCTCTATTTTAAATCATCTTAAATTATTAAAATATTTTCAAATATATGTTTTAAAACTTTTTTAAAACTATTTTTGAGACTTATTCGAAGACTATTTTAAAATACTTTAAATTTTTTAGAATTTCTAAAACTAATCTATTTTCTAGATATTAAAATTTATTTTAAAACTATATATGTTAAATTTTGAGAGCAATTGTGAAATCCTTTGGAATTTCAAACTTGGATTAAGTATGCTTGAACATGAATTATGGAGGAGATTAGAGAAAAGTTATTTTTCAACTATTCACTAATCAATATCTTTTTCTATGTTAATTAATTTTGAATATTGCATGCTTAGGTTTTGCACACACCACCTACCCTAGGCTCTCATAGATTTAGGAATTGATTGTTCTTATGTGTGATGCGTATATGTTGTCAAAGGGTTAATTAAAACATTGATTCAAACCTATTAAACCTAGTGACATTATTAAGGATAATAATTAAGGACATGTTTAGAAAATTAGAGAAATTCTAGGAATAAGGATACACTTCATTTGAAATTCAAATTTAAACCACTTAAACTTACTGACATGTACAACCACTAGAAAAATTTTCACTGGTTTCAGAGGTCACTTAGGACCTTAAACAATTTTCCTAAGTTTAAGCCTTACCTAAGCCTCTAATCCTTCCAGAAAATGTAATAAATCAAGATTAAACAAAACAAAATACGCGTAACCCCTCTAACTGACCAAAATATAGTCCTTAACTAATGAAAATTAAAAACCCTTTAGTTTGACAACAAATTTAACCTTAATTTAATTTTAATTAAAATCAATATTTTGTTAATATAATTAATTAATAATAATTTAGAATTCCAAAAATTTCCCAAACACTTCAATAATTCAATAAATAGTTGAAACTTCAAAATTTCATTACAAATTTAAGAAAATTTCAAACCAGTCAAACTCACTTGCATTCAACTCATAATAATTTCTAATATTTATTAAAAATATTAAAATTCCAGAAATATGTTAAAATCAAAAAGTCAACTTTTTGGTCAAACCTAGGTCAAAACCAGTTTAAAACTTTAAACCTTCATAATCAAATGCAAAAAAATATGATTTTAGTGTACGTACTGTCTAACTGAACGTATTATGGTCTAGTATTTTACTAAAATGCTAACTTTCCAGAAAACACCCTTAATTAAAAAGTCAATTTCTAACCCCTTAATTAAATGATTAAAATATTCAAAAAATTCTAAAAAATTCAAAATTGTTTAAAAAAAACTCCAAAATGTCTAACCAACCCTTAAAATCAGTAATCAACCAACCTTCTTTAAAATTCATTAAATTTCAAACTTTAATCAAATCAAATCACTTAATTATACCACTAGGTAACCCAGTCCTACGAGGCTATTAAATTAGCCCCAAGGAAGGCGAAATAAACTTCGTGGCCTCAAAGAGAAACAAAGGTGGTATTTAATTAATAATTAAGAATCAATCTTAAAATCAATTTTGAATCATTATAACTTAAACTTTAACCAAAAGTTTCCCTTAAACCTTTCAACCAACCAGAACCTTAAGCAACTTTAACAAATTGCCCTCTATACGACTTATCAATACCACACAGTCTTTCCTCCCACTTTAGATGGTTTGCTAGGACAACCAACTCTAGTTTTAGGCTAGGATGGTGTTTTCTTTTCTGCAGTTATATGTCATATTTTTCATGGTTTTCACTGCATGCTGTTTGCTAGCCTATAATTGATGTGATTGCTTATTTATTTACTTCACTCTGTGTTGTAATTGATTGAACATTTGAATTTCATATATCAACTGCTTTAGATCAAATATTAACTGCTTGAATATACAACTGTTGATTATTAGGATAACCATGCAGGATCGAGTCTAAATTTTTCAATTTTGATTAATGTAAATTTGATTTGATTTGAATTGTAGTTTCAAGTGATTTGAGATAGGATAACACCCAATTTGAAATCCAAAGAGGAAGGGACATCCCTTAGGGGAGAGTCCCTATCCATTTGGAGCTCCAAATTAGGATGATTTTAAAATATCTAAAGAGAAAAGATAATACCCCTTCCAAGGGGGAGTATCTTTTCATTTGGATATCCGGACCCGATGACCCAAGAAGCAGCAGATGGACAAAGAAGTGGATAACAAGAAGACCCATTCTAAAAGTCACTTGAGTCTTAGAATTATAAATCCGGGTTGTTGTTAGTGGTGCCCGGCCACTTTACTTTTATGCAAATTCTGAGATGTAATAATGAGTGGTACTTGCCATATGGACATTCAATTTGAGCTATTAATTTAATTGATTGCACTGTAGAACTACTTGTTTTTCTAGTATTTTTACCTGCATATCGATTTTGATTTAACCTGGAATTCGATCATAGGCTCTTAAGGACTTATTAAAATTTTTCTACTTAAATAAAATTAAAAATTTTAAGTCAACTTAGAAACTCTAACGATTTAAGTAGTAAGCCCGGGACCGTCGGGAGTTCTCATTTCATAACTTTCATTCAAATTCAAGCCTTTAATTGAGTCAATTAGCATGTATTAGATTAATAATAAATTAAACTTCTAAAACTTTAAATTGCATTTTTAGCTTAAGCATCAAACCCAATATAAGTTAAATGGCCAATTAGGATCTACTCTAGATGTCGGCCCTATTCTCAAAAACTTTTCTTAATTAACATTCCTACCACTCAACATTAAAAGATCGGACTCATAATTTTAAAGCGCCTAGGTGGTTTAGTTTGCTCCCCAATCCAGGCCGGGGTAAGACCAGATTTGCACTGCATTAGCTAGGTTCAGGTCATTGATTTTTAGTACCCAATTTAGACTTAGGCTCTGAGGCTAGCTCGGGCTATAAGTCCTCACCCTCCGGGAATTGAATCCTGACTTTCTAATAAAATTGAACATTCAAACTTAAACTACCTTCAATCAAATTCAAGCCCAACACTTAGAATAGACTGAGGTGTTTCTGAAGTAATTCAGAATCCCAAAACACCTCTTACCCTTCTTCCTTTGACTCCAGAAATAAATGTTCAAATTTGACCCAATCCCAATTGAAAATTCCAACCTTTACCTCCTTTGACATCCAGCTTTCAAAATCTAAATAAAATTTTGTTCCGCTATTTTAATCAAGAGTTTTTTGTAGGAAACTTCTATTTCTTACAATGTAATTAACTACGAGGGATTGCACTCGTAGGAGATGTAGAAACCCATACCTGATTTTCAAAATCAATTTTTCAAAACCTCAATTAATTCCCTTTGGGAAAATTAAACCCGATGATCATTATCGTCATTTTCAGACAATCGATAATGATTAATATCTTCTTTCTTTGGAGAGATATATCAATTATTAACGTGGTTTTGATTAAGAAATTAATTATCTCTAATCCATATTAGCATAGTCAAACACTCGATTAAATTCTATTTTTATCCTTCGTGGTTAAATATGATTCTCCCTTAGAGTTTGACTACGATAATTTGGATAAATTTAATGTTCTAAAATTTAAATCAATTAGTGAAAGATATTCTCTCAGTTTGAGATGATATATAATTCCTAATGTGTGTCCGATTTTAAAACTAAAATTCCAGAAATTAAATATTTCTAAAAGAAAATTAAACTTTTTCAAAACTTATATTTTTCAATCAAAAACAATAAATGGCGACTCCGCTGGGGACAATCTCACTCTTCATCTTTAATAGCGGAATAAATTTTATTGTATCAGTAGTTTTGACTACCGTTCTCTCCGTTGGTCCCTCTACCCATTTCTTCCTTGGGTGAGTGTGGCCAACTCAATTAAGACATGTTAAAAGAGAGGTGAGCGTTGGAAACTTCTGCCGAAGTCGAGCTTTGACATTTTGCCTCCAAGTTAATTGGTAGAGCATATGAGTCAAGCCAAAATCCTCATGTGTATGTTGCAAACTTGTATGCGAATAAATAACTAGCGTGCTAAGTTTCATAATTTACAGAAGACTTTTTAATTTCAAAAGCAAGATTTCAATCCTTTAACAAAATTCAATCACTTTCAAATCTCAATCAATCCATATATTCTATCATTACATATGAAATTATAACTCCTATAATTTGGTATATATGATAGAATATAGACTTCTAGTTCAAATTTGATTCTAGAATTTGAATATTTTTGGCAAAGTTAAGCTTTGACATTTCACTCTCAAACAGTTCGTCGGGGTGAAAGAGTCGAGTCGACTTTTAAGAATCTCCCACTCTCCAAATTTTTGTTAACCTTTATGTTGAACGTGAGTTCGATATATTGAGTTTCAAAATAATGAGGGATGATGCCAGATTTTCAAGCTTTCAAATTTTTCTAGGATCGTCTAACTTCAACCTTCATTGCCATATGTTTTATACAATTCCTTTTGTAGTTTAATATAGGCAATACAAATTCAAACCCTTGATCAAACCTAGATTTTGACATTTCACTCTAAGCTAGTCAGTGCAGTGAAAGAGTCAAGTCAAGGTCTCTTAATTTTTCCCTAATTTTTATTAACCATTTTGTTAAAAATAAAAATCAACATTTTGAGTTTCAAAAGTAAAGGAAAATATTTCAAACCAATTTCAATCGTCGTTGTCATATGTCTTCTATGACATTCTGTCGTAGTTGAACACATGCAATGCAAATCCAAAACTCTCCAATCAATTATGGGCTTTAACATTTTACCCCCAAATCATTTGGTGGGGTGAAAGAGTTAAGCCTATTCTCTTTGGATCTTCAGGTTACTTTTGTAAACTTGCACATTCAAATAAAAATCAATGTATTGAGTTTCAAAGTTCGAAGAAGACCTATTCAATTCCAACTTTAAAGAGAAATCTAAATCTTAACATTGAATTCAAGTTTGATTCTAACCTCAAATTCAAATTCAGTCTTGAGTCCAAATTCAATCTAATCCTTCAAATCAAGTTTGATTTCAACTTTAAAATCAACCTCAAATTTGATTGCAAATTCAAATCTAAATTTTGACATTTTGCCCCATGTCGATTGGTGTAGCGAAAGAGTCAGGTTCCTCGTCAATTTTATGAACCACCGTGTTTAGTGTAAACTGAATACGATTGAGCTATGAAATTTTGAATAAAATCAATCAAATTCAAAGTCAACTTTAAATAACTAATTCAAGTCACTTTCTTAATTTGAGGAAATCGAACACTCAAATGTCTGGGAAACTCGTCTTTTCACTGAATAGAGATGTGCTTGTAGAAGAAATTTTTAATGGCAATTAAATTCAGTATAAAATGAACTTTCAAAACCTCAAGATTTCGGTTAATGGAGAAAGAATCTTAGATCTGTCCGCTTGTACTCAAGAGAATTTCCCCTTAGTAGAAGTTACTTTAAGGTCAAGAGCTAACTCCCCCATCTCTAAGATGGAGGTCACTGTTGCCCCTGTATCCACTGTATCCTTTGCTCAGGAGGATAAAAATTAGAAGTCAATAACGACAGAAGAGCTACCACCTTAATCTTAGATTAGTTCAAGTTCTAGTACCCCTGTTGTTAGTAGGAACAAGATGAAGAATTATCTTCGAAGAGCCAGAAAAAGTAATCTTAAGGCTAGAAAGACTACCGAATCTGAAGCCTTAAAGATGACAGACTTCAACACCAATCAAGAACTTGTCGCTCCTCTTACGTACCCTCTCTTTGCACAAAGGAGGGAGGTTGTAGAGACGAGAGTGCGATCTTCAATACACCTACTTGACTACTACACAGAAAGACTCAAGCAACCAAGAATTAAGAGATCACCAACAATAGGCCGTAGGCCCCCAACTGAGGGTTATGATCCATCCACTCTACTAGAAGATGTTAAGGTGCATTATTATACATGTCCAACTACCTCATCTACAGAGAAGGAGGAGTAGAAACCATTCGGGGTGCCACTCTCTTAACTACTAGGTCACTAGTAATGTGAGAGGAGGAAATAATCTAAGATTGTATCATATAGTGATACAGTCAAAATTTAATTTTCGACGGGATCCTATCACGATAAATCTTTTAATTAAAGTAATGTCTTGCCTTCTAGGGATGCTGAAGATCCTATAACACTCTCTTCTTCTAAAGAGATTGTAGGTTGATAAGGGTCTTGCCACCTAGACTTGTAACCTTTTTAAGGAAAACTTACAAATTTCTCTAGAGTACTAGGTCCGGATTTTTAAGATAGTGATTTCTCTTTTTAATTAAATTAACCTCTACCTTAAGTCTTAAGCAGGAGAGAGTTGTAGTTGACTCCGTCAAATGTTTGAATGTCCCTCCCTCCCACCGCTCTCATGGGTTGAATTAACTTTTGAATTAGGATCTATATCAAGATTAAGTTAACTTTAGAAATAAAATCTTATCAATCTTCTAGAAATCTTCTATCTTAATAGGCGATTCTCACATGTCTAAAATCTGTTTAATGATTTTTAAAAGTCAAGCTGATACTCTTTTCAAAAAAAATTGGATGTGCTTTGAGGATTATTCTTCCTTGTATAAGAGAACAAATTTTCTTCTCAAATACTAGAGATATAATCCCAACATTCAAAATAAAAAGATCAATCAATTTAAAGGTATTTAAAGAAAGTGAAGCCTCTTCTGAAAAAATAATTGAAATCAAAAGATTCGCGAATGTGCCAAAAAATCAAACGATGCGCTAATAAGCCTAAAATCAAGAAGTGCACCAAAAGTCAAAAGGTACGCAAACTGCGTCCCCAGAAAAAGAGAAGAAGAGTAAGATGGCTTCCTTCCTTTAAGTCCTTAAATCTAAACAAAAAAACCTCAATCACCTTTAAATACTTGACTTTGAAAATCCTGAATTCAGATTCTTCAACATGTATAAATTATCTATCAGATAGAAGAAAACCGTGCAAGAAATTTGAAGATATCAAATTTCAACCTTCAACTTAAACCCTTTAAAATTAATATTAATTCAAAATCTATACAAGGGAGACACCAGTTTAGTTTCTTCAAAACTTGATCTGGGTCAACATAACTTAAATCCTTCCAGATTAGTTGGAGTTGACTCTACTTCTCACTCTAATTGATAAATTTGTTCCCACACGTCAATCCGACAGGGTCCAAATTGTTAGAGGAAATTTCCAATAAATTGATTGAATCTTCTAATCCTACTAAAAATTCAAATCCTGTCCTTGAGAAATGTGTGTAAGTCCTTGCATAGAGGCATTTCTTCCTTTAAGGCCTTTTTAATAAAATTACACTCTATACTGGGTCCAATATCAACCACACTAGAGGAATATTTTGTAATGCTGGGAATTGCCATTCAAAATCAAACCACGACTAAGCAGAGTGTCCGACTCTAATTTTATGAGCTCGAGGCCTTGTAGAGCTTTGTCTTTAAGGCTCAATAAAACTCAAAATTTTTCCAAGCCTGACTGGTTAAAGCTCGTGATAAGATAGAGCAACTTAGAACCTTCCAAGGAGGATACTTGGTCTAGGTTCTTTGGATGCATATCTTAGCCTATTGAAAGAGCCGTGGAGGAGCTTGAACCAACTCAAGACTTTCCTCTTGTAGTAGAGATGATCTTTGAGAAAATTTCAAACATTAACTGATCAACCCTGAAGGATGCCACCCGACATTTTTGAGCATCGAGGCAGCTCTTCAGGAAGCACCATGCCAGATGAGTGTCTCCCTTGTATAGATTTTAAAAGTTTCTTGTATGAGGTCACTAAGGCCCTTCCAAACTTCAAATTAATTCTAGATCCTAGGATCCACTCTAGAACTTAGGATTCTTTCCTAGAGCCAGACCTTAGTGCCTACTCTAGAGCCTAGGATTCCCTTAGATCCTAGATCTTAGAACTCTTCTAGATCTTAGGACCACTCCAACTTTAAATCAATCCCCATCCTTGATCAACCTCAACCTCAAACCAATTCCTACATTTGATCAATTCCAACTTCAATTTGATTCCTACCTTTGATCAATTTAAATCTCAAACTTCATTCAACTCAAATTCAAATTAATTCAAGTTTCAAACATGTCCAAACTTTGATCCAATCAATTTGACAATCCAACTTTCAACTTAGACTTTGATCCAAGCTTCAATCTAGCCTTGACCCCATCCATTCATTAACAATCACCACATGATTGTAAATGATTTGGATACTCTAATACTAATCATTCAAACTTGAAATCCAATCCAAACCCAGAACTCATAGGCTAAAGACTTAGGTCCTAAAGCCCTTTTTAGGTGATTTTTCCATCACCTTGAAACCCAGTCTTTTGACCTCTGATTCAGGGTCTATCAATTTTATATTGATGTGACATGACTCTAGAGGCAACCCTCCAAATTTGAGCTCATTTGAAGGATTCTAACCCTTTAAACTTAATCCAACTCCAAATGTTGCAAAACCTCTTGAATATTTACAATCCATGCCACTAGGCCTTTCACCTAGTGGAATTTGACTTTGGATCCCCCTCCAAATCTTTTGATCCCTCTTAATATCTTGATATTAACTTATTAAGCAATGATCTACATCTTTTTAGATTCAATTTGACCCAGAATTGACTTGAGTCCAAAATGACCAAAATGCCCTTAAATGGAGATTTTTGGAATTTTGGCCTAAACTCAACTTGATTTGACTTATCAACCTTTGAAATCTTCTTCAAATATCATTCCAATAGATCCTAAATGACTTTAGAAACACATGAAATCCAAACTTGACTCATGGTTTGACCAGGTCGACCAAGTCAATCATGGTTGACCAAATCAACCTTTAACCTACACACTTGTCAAATTCAATTATTCAACCTATTTGAATCAAATCAACCTTTCAAAATCATTCAATTGGACACTCATGACATGTCCAAAGACTTTCAAGTCAATCCTCATATTAGGTTGACTTGGTCAACTCATTTGGAGAGGTCAAAACCCTCTTTAACTTCATGTATTTACTTAAAAATTCAAATCCTTGATCTCAAACTCTTGGTCACATCATCAAGCCACCTTGGAAATCCATGGCTTAGTCTAGAACCTGCTCAAACATGATGTGATGTGACACATTTCCTACCCTAATAGAGCTTAAACCACCCCCCTTTAACAAGGCTTGGCATTGGTTCATCCAAATGGGGAAAAAGGTGTGGTCCCTCTTCACATGGACCAAGAGATGTCACTCTCAACCACCAACCCTATTCCATAGCTTTGGGCAGCATAGGGAACACTTGGCACTTATCCAAAACCACTCCAAATCAAATCTCAACCATCCAATCCAAAAGCCAAACGTAAAGTGAGGGAAAACTTGACCTAAAGGTGGCTTCTTCATCATTCCCTTTGATATGATCAAAATCTCCAAAACTCCAGCAACCCTCAACCTTCTAAGAGCCCCCTCCCATACACTCCAACACATTTCAAGTCCTTCCCAAGCTTTTCCCAACCATTTTCAAGCCTCAAATCACTATTTTAGTGAGGAGAGAGCATTCGAGAGAGAGAAAGAGAACTTTCACATATAACTTTCTATCCAGCAAGATCCGGCTTTTGGCGTCTTTTTCAAAGTTGTAGAGGATTGCTGCAGCTTTCCAACAAGCTAAAGATCTCAAAAATCCGAAAGTTGGATCGTAAGTTATGCTCATTTTAAGTTTAAATTTTATTTTGAAACTGTAGCGATTTAACAATGCATGGTGCCTCCAAACTCCAGGCATTGTAAGATCATATTGCCCTCTAGCTATAGTTCAAATTTCGTACAATTTTGTCTAGTATTTTGAAAGATATGAGCGTTTAAAGATTTCGATTCAAAATGAACTAGAGCAGATCTGGACCGTCCGATCGACGATTAGACGGCTCAGATCTGGGTATACCGTGCGGCTTCCTCCATGTTTGAACGTGGGTCATCCCGTGGTATGGGAGGGTGACGTGGCGTCACGCCACGCCGCCACGTCACCGTTAGCTGATTTGACCCAAATTTGAATAAAAATGCTTTAAATGCTCCAAATCTTAAAAAATTCACAGAAAATCGAGTTCTCCACCAAATGGGGCGTTCTTGGGCTCGTTGGAAATATAATCTGATGTAGTATTTATTAAAATTAAAATTATATTGATTTGATTTCTGTATTGTGAGATATTAGAGTTTATGTTAATTTCATTTATTGCTATTTTCTCACAATCCAGTGATCAAATGAAGCCCAAATTTTGGTGGATGATTATTGAGTATCTTAGGCATGTTTAATAATACCTCTAATTAACCATATTTAAACTCTTAATCATTGAAAATTGAAATTACGTTAATTTGACATTATAATCCATTTTAATTTAATTTTAATCAAAATCAATATTTAATCAATTTTAATTAATTAAAAATTATTAAAAAATCCCAAAAAAATCTTTAAAAACTTTCTGATCTCTCCTTAGATCATTTCTGATCTTTGGAGTTGATTTCAAGAAGCTTGGGACTCATTTGGGATCAAATCACTAAAAGGGCCCTTAATTGAAACAATTTAATAATTTCAATAAATACCCAAACTTCCAAAATTCATAACTAATTGTAGAAAATTCCAAATCAATCAAACTCAATGGCTAATTGACTCTAATTAAAATCTAGTATTTGTTAAGAATTTCAAACCCCCAAAATCTGGTCAAAGTCAAAAAGTCATCATTTTGGTCAACTCTAGGTCAAAACCGGGTCAAAACTTCTAAAAATCATAACTTTTGATAGAAAACTCCAAATTGAATGTGCCACCTGTCTAACAACTCATAATAAGGTCTAGTATTTGTTAAAAATCTGAAACCCTTAAGATTAACTCTAATTTTAAAAGTCAAATTTTGACCCCTTAATTAGCATATCCGGATGACCTCCAAAACTTATTAACTCCTCCAAATTTCAGAATTTTCTTAATAGGTTAATAAAATTCCCAACTAATCTATTAAAATAAGCAACCAACTCCCTTTAATATCAATCCACTCCTTTAATTCCAACCAATTTAAATAACTTAATCAACTCCGATTGCTACTGGGTAACCCAGGCCTACGAGGCTATTAGCTTAGCCCCAAGGAAGGTGAAATAAACTTCACGGCCTCGGTGTGAAACAAAGGTAGTAATCAATTAACTTTTAAAATATGTTTAATTAAAATTCTTAATCTATTAATACTTAAATTTTAATCTAAATCCCTTTTAAACCTTAACAAATCCAGACTTTTAGACAACTTCAACTAATCACCCACTTTAGGATCTACCCCTGCCACACGACCTTCTACACACACTTTAGATGATGTGCTAGGAAAACCAACTCTAGATCTAGGTTAGGCTGGTGTTTACTTTACTGCTGTGTGCCGAATTTTTTGTAGTTTTCACTGCATGTTGTGGATGAAATTGTCTTGCTGTGTCTGCTTACTTTTTCTGTACTCTGTGGATGGATTGATGTGTTTGGCGACTAGATTACCCTTAGGTTAGGTACGATCTAGATGTTGACACAGTTTTCTGCAGGTGGCCACGCTCATGCAGGGCAATAAAAGGGGGCAAATCAAAAAATGCATAAATATTATAAACTCTTTGCACAGGTGCTTCAGCTGCTAAAGCCCCCAAATCATAAAAAAGAGCGTGGCCAGTGTGTTTACTTTCTTTTCTACTCATATACAACTGCTTGGGAATAACTATTTTTTATATATTAATATCTTAGGATAACCCTGCAGGTGAGTCTAGATTTTTATTTTGATATTAATGTAATTTGTGTAAGTGTCAAGTGTTGTGAAAGTTGATTTTGAGTTGGGATACATAGATCCAAAGCTTGGATTCCAAAGAGGAAAGGATACCCCTTTAGGGAACACTCCTTTTCCATTTGGAAATCCAAATTTGGATCATACCTTTTCCTTATCCAAAGAGGAAAGAGTGGCCTTCCCCCTTTGAGGGAAGCGCCCTCTTCTCCATTTGGGTAATCCACTACGAAGATTCCAAGAAGACTGAAGAAAAGGAATCCAAAGAAGAATGAGATTGAAGATTTGAAGATTTGAAGATTGAGAGTATCCCACTCAAAATAACTTGAGTCATTACTAGGTTTAGAATCTGGGTTGTTGTCAGTGGTGCCCGGCCACTTTACTTTCTGTAATATTCTGGTTTGTAATAAGCAAGGCAATTCTGCCTATGGACATTTGTTAATTAATTTATATTTGATGTGATGATTTGATTACCTTTAGGATTACTTGTTTTTACTAGTTTTTTGGCGATTGCTTGCCGCTTTTTTTTTTTGCCTGGATACGTGAGACTCGTGAGGGTGTGAAAGTTTTCTACTCATAACCTTAAAAGTCTAAAATTTTGGTGAGTCTAAATAACATAGAAAGATAACGAATCTAGGGAATTAGCCGGGGATCGACCCTAGGGTCGCATGCATATTTCTGCATTACTCTTTCCTTGCTTTAGACCCTTTCCCGCCTGCGGGTAGAGTCCGGATAGTCTGACCTATGAGGACGAGGTGCCAGACCTGGGAAAGTCCAGTCTTCTAAAAAATTATTTTATAAGCCTGTTTTTAAAATTTCAAGCATACTTGATTTGGAAGTTGTCGACCAGCATGCATTGTATTAGATACAAATTAAAAGAGTCAAAATTTTAATTTCATAGTCCTTAGCATTTTGCACCCAACATAAGTCAAAGGGGACCAATTAGGAGAATCTCTAGATGTCGGCCCCAACTCTCCAAAACTTTAATTAAAACGTCCCTACCACTCTTTCATAAAAGACTGGATTCATCTCTTTTAAATCGACTAGGTGGTTAGCTGGCTCCCCAATCCAGGCCGGGGTAAGTCCAAATCTTGCACTGCATTAGTTAGGATCGGATGACTGTGGTCCAGTGTCCAAAATAGATTTAGGATCCGGGGCAGATCTTTTATTATAAGACCCCAAACTTCGGGAATATAGTCCCAAATTTCTAATAAAATACTTCTCTAATTAAAGCTTCATTTCAATACTAAAACATAAAGCCCAACACTTAGATTAAGTTGGGACACTTCCGGATGGTTCTGGAATCTCTAAGTGTCCCCTACCTCTTCCCCTTTAATTCCATTAATAACTGCTCAATTTTGATCCATTCCCTTTTGAGTCTCCAAAATTCATCTCTTTTTGATATCACTCCTAGAAAATCTAATAAAATTTTGCCACTATTTTAATCGAGAGTTTTCGTAGGGGATTTTATCTCCCTACGATGTAATTAACTACGAGGGCTTGCGCTCGTATGAGATTTAGAACCACACACACCTGATTTTAAAAATTGATTTTTCAAAACTCAATTGGATTTCTTTGGGAGAACTTAAAATACTAGTGATCATTATTATTATATTTAAAGAATTATCATCAAACGATATTTTTTCCCTTCGGAGAGATATATCTTTCTTTGATAAGGCTTTGGATGTGAACCTAACGATCACACTTCTTGAATATTGTAGCTGGATATTCAATTGAACCTCATTTTGACCCTTCGGGGTCATATGAATTTCTCTTTAGCATCCGCTCACAATATTCAAGATGAATTCCATAATTCTAAATCTGAACGCCATTATGAAATTTTATTTTCATCTTTCGAGGTGATATATTCTGTCTAACAGGATGATTCAATTTTAGAATTAGAATTTAACTTTAACTCCCAAAGAAAACCAATATTTTCAAAACATGTTTTCAAAATTCCACCAACAAAAAAATGGCACGCCCGGTGGGACCTCATGTTGTAGTATTGAAATGAAGGATTATAATGATTTATTGAATTTTTTAAGTCCTTAAAGGGGCTGAAATTTGACATGCTCAATTTTCTAACCTAATGATCTCCAAATTGAGTAAAATTTTAACCTGAGGTATCTGATATCACTAAGTTTACTATGTTCAAGTTTCACCCCTTTTGGGTGTGCTTACAATCCCCTATGACTTTTTTAAGTTTTCTAGACATTTCCTTAATTATTTTTCCTAGGTGTCTCTAATATTTATATAGGCATGAAACTTGGTGTGTCTAACCCTGACATACATTTAAGCATACCATAGAAATATCACAGCAAAATACTAAAACCCTAAAGAGTTATGAATTTTCAAAGTTTAGGGTCCAAAATAGATCATTTACCTTAAAAATTCATATCACAAAAATCTATTGAGCATATGAACCTAGAAAAATTATTAAACATGCCTAAGATACTCAATAATCATCCACCAAAATTTGGGCTTCATTTGATCACTGGATTGTGAGAAAATAGCAATAAATGAAATTAACATAAACTCAAATATCTCACAATACAAAATCAAATCAATATAATTTTAATTTTAATAAATACTACCATAGATTATATTTCCAACGAGCCCAAGAACGCCCCATTTGGTGGAGAACTCGATTTTCTGTGAATTTTTGAAGATTTGGAGCATTTAAAGCATTTTTTATTCAAATTTGGGTCAAATCAGCTGACGGAGATGTGGCGGCGTGGCGTGACGCCACGTCACCCTCCCATACCACGGGATGACCCACGTTCAAACATGGAGGAAGCCGCACGGTATACCCAGATCTGAGCTGTCTGATCGTCGATCGGACGGTCCAGATCTGCTCTAGTTCATTTTGAATAGAAATCTTTAAACGCTCATATCTTTCAAAATACTCGACAAAATTGCACGAAATTTGAACTGTAGCTAGAGGGCAATATGATCTTAC
Organism: Dendrobium huoshanense; assembly: GCA_016618105.1. NCBI lineage: Eukaryota > Viridiplantae > Streptophyta > Magnoliopsida > Asparagales > Orchidaceae > Dendrobium > Dendrobium huoshanense. Next base: position 10,787,431 of record CM028345.1, on the reverse strand, counting down.
ATTTCCTGGAGTTTGGAGGCTCCATTCATTGTAAAATCGCTATAGTTTCAAAATAAAATTTAAACTTAAAATGAGCATAACTTACGATCCAACCGTCGGATTTTTGAGATCTTTAGCTTGTTGGAAAGCTGTAGCAATCCTCTACAACTTTGAAGAAAACGCCAAAAGCGGGATCTTGCTGGATAGAAATTTATGTTGGAAAGTCCTCTTTCTCTCTCTAGAATGCTCTCTCCTCACTAAAATAGTGATTTGAGGCTTGAAAATGGTTGGGAAAAGCTTGGGAAGGACTTGAAATGTGTTGGAGTGTATGGGAGGGGGCTCTTAGAAGGTTGAGGGTTGCTGGAGTTTTAGAGATTTTGATCATATCAAAGGAATAATGAAGAAGCCACCTTTAGGTCAAGTTTTCCCTCACTTTACCTTTGGCTTTTGGATTGGATGGTTGAGATTTGATTTGGAGTAGTTTTGGATGAGTGCCAAGTGTCCCCTATGCTGCCCAAAGCTATGGAATAGGGTTGGTGGTTGAGAGTGACATCTCTTGGTCCATGTGAAGAGGGACCACACCTTTTTCCCCATTTGGATGAACCAATGCCAAGCCTTGTTAAAGGGGGGTGGTTTAAGCTCTATTAGGGTAGGAAATATGTCACATCACATCATCTTTGAGCAAGTTCTAGGCTAAGCCATGGATTGCCAAGGTGGCTTGATGATGTGGCCAAGAGTTTGAGATCAAGGATTTGAATTTTTAAGTAAATACATGAAGTTAAAGAGGGTTTTGACCTCTCCAAATGAGTTAACCAAGTCAACCTAATATGAGGATTGACTTGAAAGTCTTTGGACATGTCATGAGTATCCAATTGAATGATTTTGAAAGGTTGATTTGATTCAAATGGGTTGAATAATTGAATTTGACAAGTGTGTAGGTTAAAGGTTGATTTGGTCAACCATGATTTACTTGGTCGACCTGGTCAAACCATGAGTCAAGTTTGGATTCCATGTGTTCCTAAAGTCATTTAGGATCCATTGGAATGATATTTGAAGAAGATTTCAAAGGTTGATAAGTCAAATCAAATTGAGTTTAGGCCAAAAGTCCAAAAATCTCCATTTAAGGGCATTTTGGTCATTTTGGACTCAAGTCAATTTTGGGTCAAATTGAATCTAAAAAGATGTAGATCATTGCTTAATAATTTAATATTAAGGTATTAAGAGGGATCAAATTATTTGAAGGGGGATCCAAAGTCAAATTCCACTAGGTGAAAGGCCTAGTGGCATGGATTGTAAATATTCAAAGGTTTTGCAACATTTGGAGTTGGATTAAGTTTAAAGGGTTAGAATCCTCCTAATGAGCTCAAATTTGGAGGGTTGCCTCTAGAGTCATGTCACATCAATATGAAATTGATAGACCCTAAATCAGAGGTCAAAAGATTGGGTTTTGAAATGTTTGAAAATTCTTTGAAAAGGGTCTTTAGGACAAGACCTTAAGACTTTGAATTTGAGTTTGGATTTCTGGATTTGGAATGGATTTCAAGTTTGAATGATTAGTGTTGAAGTATCCAAATCATTTACAATCATGTGGTGATTGTTAATGAATGCGTGAGGTCAAAGCTAGATTGAAGTTTGGATCAAAGTCTAAGTTGAGGGTGGAATTGTCAAATTGATTGGATCAAAGTTTGGATATGTTTGAAACTTGAATTAATTTGAATTTGAGTTGAATGAAGTTTGAGATTTAAATTGATCAAAGGTAGGAATCAAATTGAAGTTGGAATTGATCAAATGTAGGAATTGATTTGAGGATGAGGTTGATCAAGGATGGGGATTGATTTGAAGTTGGAGTGGTCCTAAGATCTAGAGGAGTTCTAAGATCTAGGATTTAAGGGAATCCTAGGCTCTAGAGTAGGCTCTAAGGTCTGGCTCTAGGAAATAATCCTAAGGTCTAGAGTGGATCCTAGGATCTAAAATTAATCTGGAGTTTGAAAGGGCCTTAGTGACCTCATACAAAAATGAGGTCAACAAATGGACCCCAATGTGTGTGGTAGAAGGAACTTCTGCTGCACACATTGGCGTTGACCGAATACGAGTAGGATCTTAAAGGGTTAAAGGAAGGTCATCACCCAACCTTAAGTCCATTGGAAACTAGTGAAAAGCTTACACCTATTCTGAAGAGAGGTCTGGAAAAAACCAAGGTAGGGAATACCTAGCCTTGGGTCTAAGGAAGAGCATCACCCAACCTTAGGCCTATAGGATGCTGATAGAAGACTTACTCCAAATAGGCAGATCAACTGGCAAACTAGGATGGTGCCACGAAGGGCGTACTCCACCACTAGCGAATGGTCATGTGGGGAGGAAACTTGCTCCACACAAATGACCTCAACTGGCAAACTAGGATGGTGCCACGAAGGGCGTACTCCACCACTAGCGAATGGTCATGTGGGGAGGAAACTTGCTCCACACAGAGGACCTCAACTGGCAAACTAGGATGGTGCCACGAAGGGTGTACTCCACCACTAGCGAATATTCATGTGGGGAGAAAACTTGCTCCACACAGATGACCTCAACTGGCAAACTAGGATGGTGCCACGAAGGGCGTACTCCACCACTAGCGAATGGTCATGTGGGGAGGAAACTTGCTCCACACAGAGGACCTCAACTGGCAAACTAGGATGGTGCCACGAAGGGCGTACTCCACCACTAGCGAATGGTCATGTGGGGAGGAAACTTGCTCCACACAGAGGACCTCAACTGGCAAACTAGGATGGTGCCACGAAGGGCGTACTCCACCACTAGCGAATATTCATGTGGGGAGAAAACTTGCTCCACACAGATGACCTCAACTGGCAAACTAGGATGGTGCCACGAAGGGCGTACTCCACCACTAGCGAATGGTCATGTGGGGAGGAAACTTTCTCCACACAGAGGACCTCAACTGGCAAACTAGGATGGTGCCACGAAGGGCGTACTCCACCACTAGCGAATGGTCATGTGGGGAGGAAACTTGCTCCACACAGAGGACCTCAACTGGCAAACTAGGATGGTGCCACGAAGGGCGTACTCCACCACTAGCGAATGGTCATGTGGGGAGGAAACTTGCTCCACACAGAGGACCTCAACTGACAAACTAGGATGGTGCCACGAAGGGCGTACTCCACCACTAGCGAGTGGTCATGTGGGGAGGAAACTTGCTCCACACAGAGGACCTCAACTGGCAAACAAGGATGGTGCCACGAAGGGCGTACTCCACCACTAGTGAATGGTCATGTGGGGAGGAAACTTGCTCCACACAGAGGACCTCAACTCGCAAACTAGGATGGTTCCACGAAGGGCGTACTCCACCACGAGCGAATGAGAATCAGGATGGTGCCACAAAGGGCGTACTCCACCACTGATACACAGGTAAAAGCCAGGATGGTGCCACAGAGGGCGTACTACACCACTAGCGGGTCTAATCCTAAGGGAAGGAAGGACCTAACCTTAAGGAAAAGAAAACTAAAAATAATTGATTGATGATTTTGAATTTGATTTGATTTCTTTGAATTTGAAGGGGTGAATTTGATGTTTAATTTGATCCTCATTAGGCATGATACTTCTTAAAGAACCGCCCAAATGAAAGGAAACATCTGGTGGTATCTTCAAAATTAATTCATTGCCATGGACCTTCCTTATAGATCATCTCTAAGGTGGACGATCCAATCAACATTGATTCAAAGCTTTCATTAATCTTATGGTGGACTAAAATTGGTCTCCAAAGGACTATAACCAAGTCTCCTACTTGGAAAGTCCTGAGGTAACACAATTTATAACGAGCTTGAATCATATGTGACTTATGTAATTTCAAATTTTATTGAGTTCAAAATAACTTTCTTCAAGGCCTTCGAGATCTTTCAATTGGAGTCAGGCACTCTACTTAGTTGTGACTCAATTTTGAAAGTCAATTTTGTGCGATGTAAAACACACCTCTATTTGAGAACAACCTTGGACACAGCATAGAGTGTTATTTTACATAGTGGATCTTAAAAGAAACGATGCATATATTTAAGGACTCACATATATCTTTCAAGAATGGGATTTGAATTCTTATAAATAATAGAAAATTCATTCTTTTTATTGAAAATTTCATCTTAATCATTTGGACCCTGTCAGAACGACTAGTGGGAACAAATTCAAAAGTATAGTGAGAAGTTGAGTGACTCCAATTGACCCGAAAAGAGCTAAGGTTTTGGATTTTGTTGACCCAGATCAAGTTTCATAGAAACTGAACTAGGTTCTCCCTTATAGAAATTTTGAATTAAAAATCAATCTCAAAAAGGCGTAAGTTGGATAGAGAAATTTAATCTTTTCAATTCTCTTGCATAGAATTTTCTATCTAATAAACTGTCCACGCATGACAATAAATTTAGATTCAAGATTTTTCAAAGTCAAGCTATTAAATATGATCGGGCTCTTTGAGATTTAAGGATTTAAAAAGAAGGAAGCCTCTTTCACTTTTTTGTGATGTGCTTTGCACACTTTTTTTATTTTTTTGGCGCACTTTGCGCTTCTTTTTTTTTTAATTTTTTTTTTACTGCACTTTGTGCATCCTTTGAATTTTCTTCTCCTTCTTTTTTTTTTAATAGGCTTCACTTTCCTTAAAACCTTAACATGATTGCTCCTTTTTTTTTTTAATCCAGGATTATATCGCAAGTATAAGGGAAGGAAATTCATTCTCTTATCCAAGGAAGAGTAATCCCCAGATTGGACCCAATCTTTTGATAAGAGAATATTAACTTGACTTAGAAAAATCATTGAATAAATTTAAAGCATGCAAGAGGTGCCTACAAGATAAAGAATTGCGAGAAGATGGAGAGGATTTTCATTTCAAAAACCAACTTAAGTTTGATACAAATTTTAATTCAAAAATCAAATCGACCCATAAAAGCGGTGGGAGGGAGGGGTCTTTAAAGATCCAGTGGAGTCAACCATAACTCTCTCCTATTTTTGATTTAAAGTAGAGGTCAATTTTCATTAAAAATATTGATCAACTATCTTGAAAATTTTTGACCCAGCACACTTGAGAAATAATATGATTTTCTTCAAAATAGCAAGTCCAAGTGGCAAGACCCTATCAATATAAATTATATTTCCACAATCTCTTAAAATAAAGAGATTGTTGTGGGGTCTGCACTACCCCTAACTAATGATGCATCTTCTCAATTTAAGGATCTATCGCGATAGGACCCATCTAGAAGTTAAATTCAAATTGTGTCACTATCTGATAAGATCTCATATCCATTATTATTTCCCTCCCTAATTACTAGTAACCTAGCAATTATGAGAGTGGCACCCCGGGTGGTTTCTGCACATCCTCCTCTATAAAAGACGCAGTGGGGCACGTGTAGTAACGTGACCAAACTTCATCTAGTAGAGTGGATGGGTCATAACCTTAAACTAGGGGCCGATGGTCTATTGCAGGTGATTGCTTGGTTCTTTCTTGATTGATTCTCTCTGTGTAGTAGTCAAGAAGGTGTATTAGAGATTGTGCTCTCATTTGAATAATAGGAGTAGGGTGGAAAACATTTCCACCATGGAGGGGGTAGGTTTAAGGAGCAACAAATTCTCGATTGGCCTCAAATTTAGCTTGTTTCAAGGCTTCTACCTCAGCAATCCTTTTGGCCTTAGCAACCTTCTTTTTTACCCTTTTAAGGCATCTCTTCCACTTATTTTTACTGGCAATAGAGGTGTTATAACTTGACCCAATCTCAGGTTGAGATGGTAATTCTTCCATTTTTAATGGTTCTCGATTCTTATCCTTCTGAGTAGAGGGCACAGTGGTCGAAGGGGTGACAACGACCTCCATCATAGAGATGGGGGAGTCAACTCCTGACCCTAAAGTAATCTTGACTAGGGGGATATCCCTTTGTATTCCAGCAAAGAGATCAATCATTTCTTCTCCGTTGACTAATAACTTGAAGTTTTGAAATTCTATCCCAAACTGGATCAAGTTGCCAGAGGTAATTCCTTCTATTGTCAAGTTTCTATCCAGGGAGAAGATAAGTTTCCCAGCCATTTGAGTATTTAAGTATCCTGGAATTAAGGAAAAGTGGTTTGAGTTAGTCAATTTTGAATTAAAATTTGAATTTTAAGCATGATTAATTTTCTCTAAATCTTGAACCTCAATATGTTGAGTTTTCATCCAATAAGAGAGTTTACAAAATTGATTGAGAATATTCAAGGAACCTGGCTTAACTCCTTTTCTCTACCAATTAACTTGGAGGCAAAATGTCAAAGCCCGGCTTAGACAAAGATTTCATCACTCGCCTCTCTACTTGAAAGGTATTTTCTTTTAGATGTTGGCCACACTCACCCAAGAAAGAAATGGGTAGAGGAACCAACGGAAGAAAGGTAGTTAAGACTACCGATGAAATAAAATTTTGCCATTATTAAAGATGGAGAGAGAGAGATTTGTCCCACCGGGCGTGCCATTTTTTTGTTGGTGGAATTTTGAAAATATGTTTTGAAAATATTGGTTTTCTTTGGGAGTTAAAGTTAAATTCTAATTCTAAAATTGAATCATCCTGTTAGAAAGAATATATCAGCTCGAAAGATGAAAATAAAATTTCATAACGGCGTTCAGATTTAGAATTATGAAATTCATCTTGAATATTGTAGCTGGATATTCAATTGAACCTCATTTTGACCCTTCAAGATGAATTTCATAATTCTAAATCTGAACGCCGTTATGAAATTTTATTTTCATCTTTCGAGGTGATATATTCTTTCTAACAGAATGATTCAATTTTAGAATTAGAATTTAACTTTAACTCCCAAAGAAAACCAATATTTTCAAAACATATTTTCAAAATTCCACCAACAAAAAATGGCACGCACGGTGTGACTAAATTTCTCTTCCCATCTTTAATAGTGGCAGAATTTTGTTTCATCGGTAGTTTCAACTATCATTTCTTCCGTTGGTCCCTTTGCCCATTTCTTCCTTGGGTGAGTGTGGCCAACATCTAAAATAATAACAAAATATTAAAAGAGAGGTTGCACCTCCAAATTTGGCTTTATCTAGATTTTTGTTCTGATTTTGACCTTCTGCCCCGGCATAGCCTGTAAGGCGACAGTGTCAAATCAGATCTCTGGATATCCTTTTCAATCTTATGGATTTATGGTCGATAAATTTCTCATTTAACATATAAATCCTTAAAATTGAAAAGAATTCAAAATTTCTGATTTCGGACATCCCAAACTACTTTAGTTTTAACCCCCTCACTTCCCCTTTGACCTCTAGGGGTGGGGAGGGTTAAACTATTCCTTTTACTTGGGTTTTCTCACAATTCCATAAGCCTTCGGGCAAGGGGAAACTCTATCCGTTGTGTTTTGGAGCCTGTAAAAAAACCCCTTTCAAAACCTCCAAGATTCAAAATTTCTTCAAAATTTTCTTAAACTCTAAGTTGTCATATGTTACCCCATACGATCTCCTTGTGGGCTAACATATATCAAATTTTTTTTTAGAAAACTTTCTGGGCATGTGCTTAGTCTCTTCACCCTTTTAACATGTGTTAAGCGATGCCCTTCGCTGCTCGACACATGTTTTGGGGGGGTTGAGATTTTCTTACAAGCCTCAATTTTCAAAAAAAATAATATATTTTTCACCACTCTTTTAAAATAAATCTATTTTCAATCCTTTCTTTAACTTTCAAAAAATCCCAAATGGCTGGCCAATTGATTTTCTCCTTTGACTGAGAGTTGTCCTCGACTGTTAATGACCAAGGGAGCACTATCATTTTTGGAATGGGATTTAATACTCTTGATCTCTCCATGGATGGATACCAGATTGTTAGTTTGGATGCCAGTAAGGAAATTTCCCCAGTGGTTGAGTTGATTGTGGGATCTGCACCCACCTTGCCAGTAGTCAGTGATGATCAGAAACAGTCTGAACCAGTTGTTGAGCCTCCCACTGAAGTTAAGTCTGTTTTTGAAGAGGGGTCTAGTTCTGGAATTAGCTTTGCCACTAAGAATCAGAAAAAGAACTTTTTGAGGAGACTTAGAAAGAAAATCTCTAAGGCTAAGAAAGTTCTACCTTTTAAGACCTTAGCTCAAGTAGAACCTGAGGCTGTTGAGGAGCTACCTATTCCTGCTTCCTCTCCCCTCCTAAAGGGGAGTCGCTTTTACCCTCTGGCTTCAGCTCAAGGGGAGGAGAGGGTAGCTAGGATAGCCCGCTCTTCACCATGCCCGGTCGACTACTCGACTAAGAAAACTCAGAAAGAAAGACATCTCCAGAAGACAAGGACTTTGAGAAATATAATTCATACCTGCGCTGCACAGTCTGGACAGACTAAAGAGGAATATGTAAAACAGTTGAAGGGAGTGATCTCACATCGCTTCCAAAAAGAAGTGTTGAAGGAAGAAGTATCTAAAGCAAAGAATTTAACCCCACAATTTGTCAGAAAGAATAAGAAGTATGTTAGATAGCCCGCTACTTCAGTACTGGTTGATGGATATCACTGGGTGCCACGCCCTCCATCCTCTCAAACAGAGGGTATTGTGTTGACTGGGTCCGAGAGAGGCCGCCACTCTACTGATAGACCCCCGGTACCCCCATATAAACCTATAAGATTGGCCTTAGTGATTGTTAAACCAAAGGGGGTTGAAGTTCAAAAGTCTATGGACCTTAAAGGAAAAAGACCTAAATCTCCTAAAAAGAGATATGTGCCAAAGAGAACTAAGTTGGAGAATCTGCCACCACCTCCTAGAACTTCTAAGTTCATTCTGCAGCTCCAACGAGTTTCAGCCAACCCTACTCCGGGTTCAGTTGAATTGATGGATGTCCAGACTAGTACTCCAGTTGTTACAGTTGACGGTCCTACCACAGCCAGTCTAACTCAAGATCCAATAGTCACCATCCCTGCTACCCCAGTTGATGATCCCCAAGGTCCGAGTGTCATTCCTAGGCCCCTTAGTCAGGAGTCTGAGGACCTTACCTTACCAGATGTGGGAACTATCACTTTAAAAGCTCCTGCTTCTCCTGAGGAATATGTCCCTCTCCCTGTAGAGGATGCCACTCTTCTGACTACCAGCTCTGGGATAGTCGAAGAGGAGAGAATTGACCAGGATCTAGAAATGGAAGATGAACCAGATACAAAGTCTCAACCAGATCCTAATCCAAAACTCACAGAAATCATTGCCCTCATGGATTCTGAAGAATTATTTGATATGACTGAGTATAAAGGATACTTACCCCTTGATCCTAAGTCAATTGGGGATAGACCGGTCGAGGAGGTAGTTCAAGAAATAAGAAATATCTTGTTAAACAAAGAAGGAATGGCTTCTTTTGACCATGATATGGATGATCTCCTTGGAGATGAAGATGATTATGTTGGTGGCATTCATGTGGTCGAAACTAGAGGGTCTAATAAAGAAGCTGAGCCCAGCAAACGCCGATTTGCGAAAGATGGTGATCCACATACTGTTGAGTCAGATTCAGATGAGTCTGTGAAAGACAGAGATGAAGAACACATAAAAAACTTGGAGACTCAGCTCGCTAGCATGATGTCACAAGTTAGGGAAATGCAAGAGAAGTTGGACAAATCACAGCAAGAGTCTTTTATGATCCACCAGTCAGCTCGAGAGCTCACAGAAAAGGCTAAAAAGGCAGAATTTAGTTCTAGACCTCTCGAGTCACCACTTGTGACCCTCCCTTGTCCAGTAGAAGCACCTCCAGTTCACCCTACAGTTTCCACCATTCCTCCGATCCTACCTCAGAAGGATATTAAGCAGTTAATTGAGGACCAGGTAAGGGAGGCCTTAGCCCTTTCTCAAGGAACCGTGTCTATTTCAAAGGGTAGACCCTACCCCGAGGAATATGACTTAGTTCCTTACCCAAAGGGCTTTGTGCCACCAACTTTTAATGTTTTCATTGGAATTGAAAATCCGAGACAGCATCTGGCCCACTTCCGAGCAAGCTGTTGCAATGTAGGAGGGTCAGATGCTCTACTATTTCGCCAATTTGTAAGTAGTCTATCCGGCATTGCTTTTGAATGGTACGCCGATCTGCCCAATGGTTCAGTAAGAACCTTTAGCGACCTAGAAAACCTCTTTCTTAAGAGATTTTCTGGAGCACAACAGCGCACCACCGTGGGCGATCTCGTAGTTAAAAAATAAAAGCTGGGAGAGTCTCTGGTTTAGTACATCCTGAGGTGGCGAAACCTCTCGATGAAGTGTGAACCCCAGCTGCAAGAGCAACATGCTGTGGAGATTCTTTTGAAAAATATCCACGGCCCTGTTGCTTTTCTCCTGAAGGGTTTCACTATTAAAACTTTTGAAAAACTTCTTAATAAGGCTAGCAATTTGCAGGAAGAGGCTCCTAGGATGACATTCTTACGAGAGCAGTCTGAAGAAAGGAAGGGTCCAAAATTGGTGAAAACATTTGAAAAGAAAGCTGTGGTCTCAGCAATAGATAAAGGAAAGAGGCCAGTGATTAGTTAGCCTAGCACTCCACTTCCACCACAGCCGCCTCAGAAGCAGCCCTTTCAGATAGTTCCTCAATATACTAGAGATCCCGCCTCCATCCCTTTTAGAGAGAGATTGGCAAAGCCTTATCCATTTAAAAGGGAGTCAGTTCAGAAGATCTTCAGGAGTTTGTTAAAGAAACCAGATTTTCAGTTGCCAGAGGCCAGGAGGCCTGAAGATGAGAGCAAGAAAGATGATCCCAAGTATTGCCCGTACCACAAGATGCTTAGTCACTCTCTTGACAACTGTGTTGTGTTCAAAGATTGGCTTGAGAGGAACTACACCCAAGGTAACATCATAATACCTAAGGAATACTTGGTCGATCCAGAAAAGGCTTCAATTAAAATCATTTCAGGTAATCCTCTTAACTCTTTTTATCTTGTTGAAGATGGTTGGGACATTGCTTTGTCCCGGGCACTTAAAAAGTCGATTAACAAGTCTTTTCGTCTTTCTCAACAGCTGACTACGATAGCCAGGCCCCAGTGTGGAAGGTTGACCTGGACGCTTCGCAGAAGGATGTTGAGCTACTTCCCTCTCCAGTAGTCTTAGGAACTACTGAGAAAAATGTAAAAGAAGAGAAATTTTATTTTGTAGAGAGGAAGTGTGTAGATGAGAGATGTATTAGAATGGCGGATGGCGGTGTTAAAACCCTTTCCCCTCTTTTGTTATCTGACTTTTACTTTGCCCCATCAAAGGCGAAGGGTCAAAAGATGAATAAAAAACATCCTTCTACTTCTGTCTTGATGATTAACCATGAATCTCAAATGCAAATTGATGACTCTCCTATTTTGAATCAAACCCCTAATGAAATAGATGTTGAGATTAATCAAACCGACCTCCCCGAATCGACTATTCAAGAAGATGTCGAATGTGAAGCCTTATCAGAAAGTGATTTCCCCCAATATGATTTTCAGGGAAGTCCTATCGAGATAGAGTTTTCAGATTCTGACTCTCTTTCAGGAAACGATGATCCAATGCCTACAGTGAGTGTAGACACCGCTCTAATTTGCCCGCCCGAAGACATCGAGCAGGTGCAACTCTGTGGCGGTAAAGTCTTACCTTCTAGGTTGCCCCCTCAGGACAAAGGCAAGCAATTCTCATTCGAAAATCTAAATCCAGATTTCCCTCAGCAACCAGAATTTCCTTTAATTCCTCTGGGTTTCGAGTCTGTCGTTCCTAAGGTTGATTACAATGTTCTAGCCCACCTTAGGAAGTTGCCAGCAAAATTAAGTATTTACGACGCCCTCCTTCTCTCCAAAGAAATGAGGGAGTCTTTAATTAAAGCACTTCTCGATTCCGAGATTTGCTTAACACAGTTGGCTGTAACTTCAGAAGGTGAGGCTCTCTACTTCAAAGAGGTCCCTGGGGTTACCTTTTCAGATGAAGATTTACTCTTGGGAACTGCCGACCACAATCGCCCCCTCTACATTACTGTAGATGTGGGAAACTTCAAGTTATCAAGAGTCCTTGTTGATCAGGGTGCATCGGTCAACGTGATGAACATAAAGACTCTTGCTTATCTCAGAGTTGATACTAGCAAGCTTTCAACCGACAGGTTGGTGCTTCGTGGGTTCAACGAGAAGGGCGAGAGAGCTTTAGGTTCAATCACTTTACTCCTAGAAATAGGAGGGTTAAAAACTGAAGCTAAATTTCATATAATTGATTCGACTACGTCCTTTAACGCACTTCTAGGTAGACCTTGGATTCACGAATATAGAATGGTTCCATCTACCCTGCACCAATGCGTTAAGTATCAACGAGACGGCATTGAACATGTGATTAAGGGTGATTTGCAACCATTCTCGATTCAAGAAATTGGGATCTATGAAGATGCTGCGTATTTCATACCAAAAGGGTCCTCGTCCCGTTCTAAATTGGAGATCAAATTTGAGGAGAAAATGGTTGGACAAAAATTCGACCAAAAGAAGAAAAAAGATAAAAATATCAATCAAGAAATGACACAATCAAGTAGTGAAGACGACTCTGATATCATTGTCCTTAGGCCTCCAAGCACATTACCTCAAAGAGGTGGGAGGATGGCTTTAAGGGCACGAGGTCGAGGCCGTGCTTCATTAGATAGGAGAGCAGCACCTGTGTATATTGATTTGGAATCAGATTCTGATGGTGAACTAGAAAGTTAAGGTACTGCCCTCTCTCTCGATTATCAGAACATAAATGCTCCTCCAAAATTTGATCTCACCTTAGACCAGGACAGTGACCATGAGGTAGATATTTCAAAAGTTAAAAGTGATGAGTCTGAATTAACAATGTATGAAAAGCTCACTAGAAGGATTGAGGCCCTTTCTCTGACCCCACTGTCGGTAGGCAGGGTTGTAGGGTTGGAAGTCAAAGTGGCCCCCAACTTGGATGGTGAAGTTAAGAAAGTCCAGAAATTCTTTCCTGGCTCCTCCTCCGCAAGGGACGAAGGTGATGTAACCCTTGAGGAGGCAGATTTTAATGAATTAATGGAATTACCTTTCGGCTACTTCCCTGTTTGTGTGAAAAACACTTTTTCTAAAGGTTCTATACCATACCGATGGACTAAGGGTCAAGCTAGATACCACGAGAATATTTGGCGAACAAAAATAAATAAAAATCCAACAAGTGGTATTGGCTTTGGAACAGTTAGTTCATTCGATGATGATGAGTATTGCCTAATGATAACTTACCATCTCGATTCTCCAAATGTCCCTACAGATCCTCCTTGTCCTCTAGATGGACTCTGTTTGGAGACTTTAGACGATCCCGACGATCTTCAAGTTCAGGATGCACCCCCTGAATTTGAAGAGGAAATTAAGTCGACAGTCTATGAGTTGAGAGAAATTAACCTGGGAAACGATGATGACCCCCGTCCGATTTTCATAAGTACTTTGTTGAGCGAGGGTGAAACCCAATACTTAATCCAGTTGTTATTCGAGTTCAGGGATTGCTTTGCCTGGACATACGACGAAATGCCAGGTTTGCCTGCTGAGGTAGCAGTTCACAAACTTGGGGTTCGGCATGATGCCATTCCTGTTAAACAAGCTCCTCGACGCATGCGCTTAGAGATTGAGCAACAAGTCGTTTCTGAAGTTAAGAAATTGATAGAAGCCGGATTCATTCGAGAGGAGCAATATCCCTCCTGGGTGGCCAGCGTCGTGCCAGTTCGAAAGAAAAATGGTCAAATTCGGATTTGTGTCGACTATAGGGATCTGAATAAGGCATGTCCTAAAGATGAGTTCCCTCTACCAATACCAGAACTCATGGTGGACATTGCCTCCTCACATGCTATTTTCTCATTCATGGATGGCTCGTCGGGTTATAACCAAATCAAGATGGCCCCAGAAGATGAGAGAAATACTGCGTTCAGAACCCCTATTGGAATCTTTTGTTATAAGGTAATGCAATTCGGCTTAAAGAATGCCGGAGCAACCTACCAACGGGCCATGACCCGTATCTTTGACGACTTAATTCATAATCAAGTTGAATGTTATATTGATGATTTAGTTTTCAAGAGCAAGGTTAAAGAGGCTCACCTGTATGACTTAAGAGTTGTTTTCGAACGGTTGCGCTGCTACGATTTGAAAATGAACCCCTTGAAGTGCGCCTTCGGCGTCGCCTCGGGAAAATTCTTAGGATTCGTAGTGAGGCACCGCGGAATCTAGATTGATCCTGCTAAAATTGAAGCCATCTTAGATATGCCATCCCTTAGGAGCCTTACCCAGTTAAGGTCTCTACAAGGTAGATTGGCATATATAAGGAGGTTTATTTCTAATCTTTCCGGGAGATGTCAACCCTTTTCTGTCCTTGCGAAAAAGGATACTAAGTTCGTATGGGACAGGAAGTGTCAAAATGCTTTTGACGATATCAAACAATACCTTTCTAATCCGCCAGTCTTGGTAGCTCCGATTCCGAGAAAGCCGTTAATCCTCTACACTACAGCCTTAGATGAGTCTTTAGGTGCCCTGTTGGCTCAAGTTAACGACGAAGGGAAAGAGAATGCTCTCTATTACCTCAGTCGAAGACTCCTTCCTACTGAGATTCGATACCCGTCAATTGAGAAGCATTGTCTTGCTCTGGTTTTTGCAGCTCAGAAACTGAGGCATTACATGCTCTCCCACTCAATCAGTCTGATTTCAAGAGTTAATCCTTTGCAATATCTTATGACCCGACCTACATTGTCAGGACGCTTAGCTCGTTGGTCTATGATATTACTGCAATTTGAGATTACTTTCACTCCCCTTCGTGCTGTGAAGGGACAGTCTGTCGCCGACTTTCTGGCAGCACACCCGCTGCCAGCAGATTCTCCTCTGAACGATGACCTACCCGACGAACAAGTCATGAGTTTGAGGGAATCTGGCGAGGCCATCTGGGAATTATATTTTGATGGGGCAGCATCCCCTCGTAGGATTGCGACCCAACAATCTGTAATTCCTTGAAAGGCAGGAGTCGGTCTAATTTTCATTACGCCAGAAAAAGGAATGATGCATTTTTCCTACCACTTATCGGAGCCTTGCACAAACAACGAAGCCGAATACGAAGCTCTGATAATTGGTCTAGAACTTGCAATTCTAATGGAAATTAAAGAGATTAAGATCTTTGGAGATTCCCAACTGGTTATTAACCAAGTCGCCGGAACTTATAAAGTCTTGAATCCGAATCTCCTAAGATATCACCAATACACACTTCACTTGTTGGAACAAATTCCTACTGTTACTTTGTATAGGGTTCCCCGTGGAAGCAATTCCGCGGCGGATGCCTTAGCAAAACTTGCAAAGGAATTTGCATGTCCTGAGGAGGATTCCATCCCTATAGAGATTCAGGGTCGTAAGACCCTCTCCATTATAGATTTGGAACACATTAGTAAGACTCCCCTTCAGATCCTTTCTGCCTCTTCGACAACCGACGAAGAAGGCAATTGGAGACGACCCTTAATCGATTACCTTAAAGAAGGGAAGCTTCCCCAGGATAAATCACTCTCCAACCAGATTAAGAAACGTGCCCTATCGTATGCACTAGTTAACGATCTGTTGTACCGTCGGTCCTTCGATCACATGTGGCTGTGCTGTTTGAACAAGCGAGAAGCCCTGAAAATTGTTAATGAAGTTCATTCAGGACTGTGCGGTGCACATCAATTGGGTCCAAAAATGAAATTAAAGATTAAAAGACTTGGATACTACTGGCCTACAATGATTGACGATTGCATGAATACTGCAAAGCACTGTCATCAATGTCAGGTCTATGGTGTGGTTTTACATCAGCCGCCTAATGTGTTACACCCTACGATAGCTTTGTGGCCCTTCGAGAGTTGGGGCACGGATATCATTGGGCCGATTGACCCTCCCTCCGCGAGAGGTCATTGTTTCATATTAGCAGCGACTGATTACTTTTCAAAGTGGGCGGAAGCAATTCCCCTACGAAACGTAACATCACACCATGTCTTAAAATTCTTTCGTGATCATATTGTATATCGATTCGGCGTACCTCACAGAATCATATCCGATAATGGGTCCGCATTCAAGTCTACAAAAATCAATAGTTTTGTAAGGCGCCATAATATTGATTGGAGATACTCGATGATCTATTACCCCCGGGCGAATGGATTGGCCGAGGCCTTCAACAAAACCTTGGTGCAAATTGTTAAAAAGACCCTTGGTGATAACAAACAACAGTGGGATGAGTGGTTGGTGGAAGCTTTGTGGGCTTATCGTACCACTTATAGAACCCCGACCCAATCCACCCCGTTTGCACTAGTGTATGGATCTGAGGCTATTCTACCCTTGGAAATACAAATCCCTTCGCTCAGAATTGCAGTTCAGAATCAAATTACAAATGAACAAAATGCAAAACTACGATTGGAAGAACTCGAAGGCCTTGAAGAGCGACGTCTCCAAGCTCAACAAAGTTTAGAGTTGTATAAATCCCGTATGGTTCAGGCCCATGATAAGCTAGTGCGACCTAGGACCTTCCAAGCGGGAGACTTGGTATTGGTCCTTCGGAGACCTATCTTAGCCCATCGGAATTTGGGAGGCAAATTTGAACCTACGAGGGAAGGACCCTTTGTTATAGAGACCGTCTACGAAGGAGGCTCGTATCAGTTAGTAGATTGTAAAGGGAACCACCCAATGCTACCTGTCAATGGGCGTTTCCTTAAGAAATACTATACTTGATGTAGCTCATTTTATCAATCAATAAAAATTCCCCTTTCTTGATTTGCAACCTTTTTTTTTAAGGTCTTTTCCTTTCTAACGCTCTTCGCCTTCTCCTTAAGGTTAGGTCCTTCCTTCCCTTAGGATTAGACCCGCTAGTGGTGGAGTACGCCCTCCGTGGCACCACCCTAGCATTTACCTGGGGATTAGTGGTGGAGTACGCCCTTCGTGGCACCATCCCGATTCCCATTCTCTAGTGATGGAGTACGCCCTTCGTGGCACCATCCTAGTTTGCCAGTTGAGGTCCTCTGTGTGGAGCAAGTTTCCTCCCCACATGACCATTAGCTAGTGGTGGAGTACGCCCTTCATGGCACCATCCTAGTTTGCCAGTTGAGGTCCTCTGTGTGGAGCAAGTTTTCTCCCCACATGACCATTCGCTAGTGGTGGAGTACGCCCTTTGTGGCACCATCCTAGTTTGCCAGTTGAGGTCCTCTGTGTGGAGCAAGTTTCCTCCCCACATGACCATTCGCTAGTGGTGGAGTACGCCCTTCGTGGCACCATCCTAGTTTGCCAGTTGAGGTCCTCTGTGTGGAGCAAGTTTCCTCCCCACATGACCATTCGCTAGTGATGGAGTACGCCCTTCGTGGCACCATCCTAGTATGCCAGTTGAGGTCCTCTGTGTGGAGCAAGTTTCCTCCCCACATGACCATTCGCTAGTGATGGAGTACGCCCTTCGTGGCACCATCCTAGTTTGCCAGTTGAGGTCCTCTGTGTGGAGCAAGTTTCCTCCCCACATGACCATTCGCTAGTGGTGGAGTACGCCCTTCGTGGCACCATCCTAGTTTGCCAGTTGAGGTCCTTTGTGTGGAGCAAGTTTCCTCCCCACATGACCATTCGCTAGTGGTGGAGTACGCCCTTCGTGGCACCATCCTAGTTTGCCAGTTGAGGTCCTCTGTGTGGAGCAAGTTTGCTCCCCACATGACCATTCGCTAGTGATGGAGTACGCCCTTCGTGGCACCATCCTAGTTTGCAGTTGAGGTCCTCTGTGTGGAGCAAGTTTCCTCCCCACATGACCATTCGCTAGTGGTGGAGTACGCCCTTCGTGGCACCATCCTAGTTTGCCAGTTGATCTGCCTATTTGGAGTAAGTCTTCTATCAGCATCCTATAGGCCTAAGGTTGGGTGATGCCCTTCCTTAGACCCAAGGCTAGGTATTCCCTACCTTGGTTTCTCCAATTCTCTATTCAAAATAGGTGTAAGCTTTTCTCTAGTTTCCAATGGACTTAAGGTTGGGTGATGCCCTTCCTTCAACTCTTTAAGATCCCACTCCTATTCGGTCAAAGGCAATGTGTGTAGCAGAAGTTCCTTCTACCACACACATTAGGGGTCCATTAGTTGACCTCATTTTTGTATGAGGTCACTAAAGCCCTTCCAAACTCCAGGTTAATTTTAGATCCTAGGATCTACTCTAGACCTTAGGATTCTTTCCTAGAGCTAGACCTTAGAGCCTACTCTAGAGCCTAGGATCCCCTTAAATCCTAGATCTTAGAATCTCTCTAGATTCTAGGACCAATTCAGACTCAAATCAATCCCTACCCTTGATCAATTCAAACCTCAAATCAATCTGAACTCCATTCAATTCAAATCAAAATTAATTCAAATTCCAAACATATCCAAACTTTGATTCAATCCACTTGAGAATCCAAATTTCAACCTAGACTTTGATCCCACCTTTAATCTAGTTTTGACCTTATCCATCCATTAACAATCACAACATGATTGTAAATGATTTGGATATTTCAATATTAATCATTCAAACCTGGAATTCATTCCAAATCCAGAAATCCAGACTCAAATCCTAAGTCTTAAGGCCCTGTCCTAAAGACCCTTTTCAAAGAATTTTCAAACATTTCAAAACCCAACCAAATGGTCTCTGATTCAGGGTCTATCACTTGCAAAGTGATAAGACATGTCTCTAGAGGTTACCCTCCAACTTTGAGCTCATTCTGAGGTCTCTGACCCCAGAATCTGAATTAAAATCCAAAGGCTATAAAACCTTCAAATATTTACAGCCTATGCCACTGAACCTAACCCCTTTGAGATCTTGACCTTGGAATCCTTATCAAAGCCTCCAATCACTTCCAGACCCTTGATTTTAACCCATTGAGCAGTAAACTGCATTTTCCAGACCCATTTTTGACCATAGTTGACCAATAGGTCAAAGTTGACCAAAATACCCCTATGGGGCTCAAATAGGGATTTCAAACCAAATGAGCTCCAAATTGAATGAAACCACCCTTAACAAGTTTCAAATGTCATTTCAAATCTTTTGAACCTATTCTCAATCCCTGGGTCAACCTGGTTGACCAAGTCAACAGGTTTGACCCAAGGGGCCCTTTAAGGGTCCAAATAGGTGTTTTGACCCAAATGACTTCTCTAGGCCATGCAACCATTTCCATTGGTCTTAAAATATCATTTCAAACCTGTTGAGCCCAAACCCAGACCCTGGGTCAACCTGGTTGACCAAGTCAACCTAGGTTGACCAAACAGGCCCTTAAAGGATCAAATAGGGATTTTGATCAAATTGACCTTCCCAGACCTAGGGACCACCCTCAATGGTCTCCAAATGCCTTTTCAAACTTATCCAGCCCAGACTCACCCTTTGGTCAACCTGGTCTACCCAGTCAACCTGGTTTGACCCAATGAACCCTTAAGAGCTCAAATGAACCATTTCTACCTGTTTAACCATGTCAATACCTTCAAACCCTTGAAACCATTCCATTCAATACCTTGAACACTTCTAAACCTATTTTGAGCTCAACCCAACCTTGTTTGACTAAGTCAACCCTCAATTCTTGGTCAAAGCTTGGTGGTGTTTGTTCATATTCCTACTAAGCCTTGACTTTGACCTTTGACCCTTGATTGAACCATTCCAAATATCCCTCTCCCTCCTCAAGTGCCACATCACAAATTTTGACCTGGTTGACTGGTCAAACCAAGTCAACAAAGCCTTAAATCCCTCCTTGAATTGGTCAAACCTTCTATTTAACTTCAAGGAGTGTGAGATTAGGCTTGGAAGCTCTCCCATTGGCTGCTCCTACTCCCCCTCATTCCACCTCAGCCTTCCTTGACCTGTTGACTGGTCAACAAAGTCAAACCAAGGGCTTAAACTTTTCCAAAATGTCTTAATCAACTTTTAGCCACTTTCCTTGATTTAAGCTGCCTTAGGCCGACCCCTTAATGTCCTAAAGCTCTCTAATAGGCTCCTTAACCAAGCCCAGCTCTTGGTTTAGCCCTAAATGGCAGTGGTCCCCCCCACTTGTCCCAAGTCCACCCAATGGAGGCAAGGCTTGGCCAGCCTTTGAGGCAGCCTTCTAGCTGTCCCAGGGACATGTGGCACCATCTAGGGAGCTCATGCATCAATCCCATCCATCCAATCCAGCCCAGGTCGTTTGAATAGGGAAAAAGCCAACTTTTGAGCCCATTAAATCAAGGCAGCTTCTCTCACTAACCCCAGCCTCCCAGAATGAGTTCTCAATTCGTTTTGGATCTCCAGAGCCCTCTCTACCTCCCCACTACAAAATCCAAGTGGTTGCACGTCACCGGCGGCGAGTTCTCCGGCGAGCCCACCACCTAGACCATCCCAGGCCTGTAGCAGTCGATCCAGGCGTGTTCGAGCTCGGGTTTGTGCTAGGGATCTTCACTTGGACAGTCTACAAGCTCATCCATCCTAGAAATTTCAAAGATCTAACGGTATAATCCCTTAAAACCTTAGATCTAGTTCACATTAGATAGAGTTAAATAGCTTCATGTATTCAGTGTTTTAGCTGAAACCAATCTTTCCCCACTGTTTCTGTTCATGCTTACTCTTTAAGTTTAAAATTTCAAGCGATTTGGTCTATCCGATCGAGAGAACGAGTCAAAAAATGGATTCTAGGGCGTCACTCACAGTTTCCGGTGAGTGTACGTTTTATGGACCGTTGATCATTCGATCAACGGTCCAGATCGAGCCCTTCCGCGGTCTGATTCAACCGCGCGTTCGATCTGTCGTTTGATCGGCCGTCCGGTGACATCTGGGCCCTCAGATTAGAAACCGCGGAGTCGAATCCCACCGTCCGATCTCGTCCCGCTGAGATCAACCGCGGGATTCGATCTCATCCGTTGGATCAGACCCGCTGTGATCCAACGGCTGCCACGAGCCGCTGACGTGGTTAAGTGAAAACCGCGTGAAGCGGCCCGTGGCTGACGCGTGTCCCCGCCGTCACGCGGTTTCGATCCCGCGAATCCGCGTGCGCCGCGTGTCTGACCACCACCGTTTAATTAATAAAAATGTTATTTTAATTTATTTTAATTACAAAAACTTTAAAAAATCATAGTAAATTAAATATAAAGCCAAAAAATTAGTATAATATATCAAACTTTTCAGAATTCTGTCTAGTTTATTTTAAAAATAAAATAAAACAATTTTAACTATTATTTTATTGGTAATTTGAGAAATACAGAAGAGTATATTTTATTTTTAATTAATTATATATAAGTTATTTTTATCTGAAACTTGGCATGCATGTCTTTGAGTGTAGGACTGATCTCCAGGAAAATTTTTAAGATTATTTGAATAGATTTTGATATTAATTGGAATTATTTGAGTATCTAAATATTTCTTTTAATATTTAACTAAATATTAAATATTTTGAAAATTAAAAAAAAAATCTTTTTATTATCAAACCTCTCTGGAGATCAGTGGGTCTTTCAACCCATCAAAATGTACTTTAATAATATTTTTAATTATTTTATAATATATATTTATATATATATCCATTTATATTTATATATTTTAAAATCTATTTTTAGGCTATATATATTTAAATCTTTAAATATTTAAGAGGTCACTTGAAATCTTAAATGTAGATTGAGCATATTTGAATAGAAATAAAGGGGATGATTAGTGGATAATCATTTTTTGATTATTCACTAATTTTGTCTTAATTATGTTAATTAGTCCTTGCATGTTTAGGAATCACACACCACTTAGTCTTAGGCTCTCCTAGATTTAGGTGTTGAATGTGTTTATGTGATTCATGCATGTCTTATGTATTGAGTATGAGGGTTAGTTCAAACATTGACTCAAGTTCATCAAATTAGTGACATAATTAAGGACAATAATTAAGGATTCATGTATAGAAAACTTAGAAAAATTTCAATAATTAGGATTCACTTCCCCTTGAGTTGAAACTTTGAACATTTGAACTTAGTGACACCCTCAGCCCCTAGAGAAATTTTCATTGATTTTTGAGGTCATTAGGTCCCCTAATTAATTTTCATAAGGTTCAACCCCTAATTAAGCCTTCAAACCTAAAAATAATTGTAATAAATCTAATTTAAATCCAAAAAATACATATAAACCCTCAAACTGACCAGAATCATGTCCTTAATCCATGATAATTAAAAGACCCTTAATTTGATAGCAATTCTGTAATTAATTTAATTTTAATTAAAAAACCCACTTTTAGTTAGTATAATTAATTAATAATAATTAAAAAATCCCAAAATTTCCCAAACACTTAGGGATCCCTCCTTAGGTCATTTCTGACCTTTGGAGGTGTTTTCAAGAAGTTGGGAATTGGTTTGAGGCAAAACCATAAAAGGGCCATTAATTAAACAATTCCCAAAATTCATTAAATAGTCAAATCTTCCAATATCCATAACGAATTCCAAAAAAATCCAAATCACCCAAACTCACTTGCATTCAACTCCTAATAAGGTCTAATATTTATTAAAAATATTAGATTCCAGAAAACTATAATATTTCAAAAAGTCAACAAATCGGTCAACTTTAAGTCAAATCTAGTTCAAAACTTCAAACCTTCGTAATAAAATGTAGAAAAATCCAATTTCAACGTACTTACTGTCTAACTGATTGTAGTGAGGTCTAGTATTTTAATAAAATATAAGCATTCCAGTATTTAAGCTTAATCAAAAATTCAACTTTTGACCCTTTAATTAAGTGATTAAAATATTTAAAAATCTTAAAAAACTCAAAATCATTCTAAAACTCAGAAAATATTGGCTTAATGTTTAAAACACTTAACAAATCCTTTAAAACACAACAACCACCCTAAAGATGAAGTTTATTGGCTGGACTACTCCGGGCTGCGGGGCTAAGTGTCCTAAGGAGGCTGGTTCCTCGAGCCTGGTGGCATAATGCCACGAATGGATTCTAAGAGGTGTTAAATCTTAAAATAGATTAATTTTTAATTATTTAACATTTTAAAAATCTCTAATTCAATTACATTAATTTGGTTTATCGGTTGGACTACTCCGGGCTGCGGGGCTAAGTGTTCTAAGGAGGCTGGTTCCTCGAGCCTGGTGGCACAACGCCACGAATCAATTAATGGCAAACTTAAATTAATCAAACTTTAAAAATCAGTGACCAATTCCCTTTAATATCAATCTACTCTTTTAATTCCAACCAATTTAAATAACTTAATCAACCCTGATTGCTACTGTGTAACACAGGCCTACGAGGCTATTAGCTTAGCCCCAAGGAAGGTGAAATAAACTTCACGGCCTCGGTGTGAAACAAAGGTAGTAATCAATTAACTTTTAAAATATGTTTAATTAAAATTCTTAATCTACTAATACTTAAATTTTAATCTAAATCCCCTTTTGAGCCTTAACAAATTCAGAACTTTTAGACAACTTCAATTAATAACCTACTTTAGGATCTATCCCAGCCACACGACCTTTCTCACACACTTTAGATGATGTGCTAGGACAACCAACTCTAGATCTAGGTTAGGCCGATGTTTACTTTACTGCTGTGTGCCAGATTTTTCGTAGTTTTCACTGCATGTTGTGGATGAAATTGCTTTGCTGTGTCTGCTTACTTTTTCTGTACTCTGTGGATGGATTGATGTGTCTGACGACTAGATTACCCTTAGGTTAGGTACGATCTGGATGTTGACATAGTTTTCTGCAAGTGGCCACGCTCATGCAGGGCAATATAAAAAGGGGGGGCAAATAAAAAAATGCATAAATATTATAAACTCTTTGCACAGGTGCTTCAGCTGCTAAAGCCCTCAAATCATAAAAAGAGCGTGGCCAGTGTGTTTACTTTCTTATCTGCTCATATACAACTGCTTGGGAATAACTGCTTTTTATATATTAATTGCTTAGGATAACCTTGCAGGTGAGTCTAGATTTTTATTTTGATATCAATGTAATTTGTGTAAGTGTTAAGTGTTGTTAAAGTTGATTTTGAGTTGGGATACATAGATCCAAAGCTTGGATTTCAAAGAAGAAAGGATACCCCTTTAGGGAACACTCCTTCTCCATTTGGAAGTCCAAATTTGGATCATACCTTTTCCTTACCCAAAGAGGAAAGAGTGGCCTTCCCCTTAAAGGAAGTGCCCTCTTATCCATTTGGGTAATCCACTACGAAGAATCAAAGGAGCTTGAAGCAAAAGGAGCTCGAAGAAGAACAATATTGAAGATTTGAAGATTGAGAATGTCCCACTCAAAACTACTTGCGTCATTACTAGGTTTAGAATCTGAGTTGTTGTCAGTGGTGCCCGGCCACTTTACTTTTTGGAATATTCTGGTTTGTAATAAGCAAGGCAATTCTGCCTATGGACATTTATTAATTAATTTATATTTATTGTGATGATTTGATTGCCTTTAGGATTACTTGTTTTTACTAGTTTTTTGGCGATTGTATGCCATTTTTTTTTTTTTTTGCTTTCGCCTGGATACGTGAGACTCGTGAGGGTGTGAAAGTTTTCTACTCATAATTTTAAAAGTCTAAAATTTTAGTGAGTCTAAATAACATATAAACATAACGAATCTAGGGAATTAGCCGGGGAGCGAACCCAGGGTCGCATGCATATTTCTGCATCACTCTCTCCTTGCTTTAGACCCTTCCCCGCCTGCGGGTAGAGTCCGGATAGTCTGACCTATGAGGACGAGGTGCCGGACCTGGGGAAGTCCAGTCTTCTAAAAATTATTTTATAAGCCTGTTTTTAAAATTTCAAGCATACTTGATTTGGAAATTGTCAACCAGCATGCATTGCATTAGAGTCAAAATTAAACCAATATTTGTTGACCTCATTTTTGTATGAGGTCACTAAGGCCCTTCCAAACTTCAAATTAATTCTAGATCCGAGGATCCACTCTAGAACTTAGGATTCTTTCCTAGAGCTAGACCTTAGGGCCTACTCTTGAGCCTAGGATTCCCTTAGATCCTAGATCTTAGAACTCTTCTAGATCTTAGGACCACTCTAACTTCAAATCAATCCCCATCCTTGATCAACCTCAACCTCAAACCAATTCCTAAATTTGATCAATTCCAACTTCAATTTGATTCCTACCTTTGATCAATTTAAATCTCAAACTTCATTCAACTCAAATTCAAATTAATTCAAGTTTCAAACATGTCCAAACTTTGATCCAATCAATTTGACAATCCAACTTTCAACTTAGACTTTGATCCAAGCTTCAATCTAGCCTTGACCCCATCCATTCATTAACAATCACCACATGATTGTAAATGATTTGGATACTCTAATACTAATCATTCAAACTTGAAATCCAATCCAAACCCAGAACTCATAGGCTAAAGACTTAGGTCCTAAAGCCCTTTCTAGGTGATTTTTCCATCACCTCGAAACCCAGTCTTTTGACCTCTGATTCAGGGTCTATCAATTTCATATTGATGTGACATGACTCTAGAGGAAACCCTCCAAATTTGAGCTCATTTGGAGGATTCTAACCCTTTAAACTTAATCCAACTCCAAATGTTGCAAAACCTTTGAATATTTACAATCCATGCCACTAGGCCTTTCACCTACTGGAATTTGACTTTGGATCCCCCTCCAAATCTTTTGATCCCTCTTAATATCTTGATATTAACCTATTAAGCAATGATCTACATCTTTTTAGATTCAATTTGACCCAAAATTGACTTGAGTCCAAAATGACCAAAATGCCCTTAAATGGAGATTTTTGGACTTTTGGCCTAAACTCAACTTGATTTGACTTATCAACCTTTGAAATCTTCTTCAAATATCATTCCAATGAATCCTAAATGACTTTAGGAACACATGGAATCCAAACTTGACTCATGGTTTGACCAGGTCGACCAGGTCAATCATGGTTGACCAAATCAACCTTTAACCTACACACTTGTCAAATTAAATTATTCAACCCATTTGAATCAAATCAACCTTTCAAAATCATTCAATTGGACACTCATGACATGTCCAAAGACTTTCAAGTCAATCCTCATATTAGGTTGACTTGGTCAACTCATTTGGAGAGGTCAAAACCCTCTTTAACTTCATTTATTTACTTAAAAATTCAAATCCTTGATCTCAAACTCTTGGCCACATCATCAAGCCACCTTGGCAATCCATGGCTTACTCTAGAACCTGCTCAAACATGATGTGATGTGACACATTTCCTACCCTAATAGAGCTTAAAGCACCCCCCTTTAACAAGACTTGGCATTGGTTCATCCAAATGGGGAAAAAGGTGTGGTCCCTCTTCACATGGACCAAGAGATGTCACTCTCAACCACCAACCCTATTCCATAGCTTTGGGAAGCATAGGGGACACTTGAAACTCATCCAAAACCACTCAAAATCAAATCTCAACCATCCAATCCAAAAGCCAAAGGTAAAGTGAGGGAAAACCTGACCTAAAGGTGGCTTCTTCATCATTCCCTTTGATATGATCAAAATCTCCAAAACTCCAGCAACCCTCAACCTTCTAAGAGCCCCCTCCCATATACTCCAACACATTTCAAGTCCTTCCCAAACTTTTCCAAACCATTTTCAAGCCTCAAATCACTACTTTAGTGAGGAGAGAGCATTCTAGAGAGAGAAAGAGGACTTTCACATATAACTTTCTATCCAGCAAGATCCAGCTTTTGGCGTCTTCTTCAAAGTTGTAGAGGATGTCTGCAGCTTTCCAACAAGCTAAAGATCTCAAAAATCCGATGGTTGGATCGTAAGTTATGCTCATTTTAAGTTTAAATTTTATTTTGAAACTGTAGCGATTTTACAATGAATGGAGCCTCCAAACTCCAGGCATTGTAAGATCATATTTCCCTCTAGCTACAATTCAAATTTTGTGCAATTTCGTTGAGTATTTTGAAAGATATGAGCGTTTAAAGATTTCTATTCAAAATGAACTAGAGCAGATCTGGACCGTCCGATCGACGATCAGACGGCTCAGATCTGGGTATACCGTGCGGCTTCCTCCATGTTTGAACGTGGGTCATCCCGTGGTATGGGAGGGTGACGTGGCGTCACGCCACGCCGCCACGTCAACGTCAGCTGATTTGACCCAAATTTGAATAAAAAATACTTTAAATGCTCCAAATCTTCAAAAATTCACAGAAAATCGAGTTCTCCACCAAATGGGGCGTTCTTGGGCTCGTTGGAAAGATAATCTAATGTAGTATTTATTAAAATTAAAATTATATTGTGATTTCTGTATTGTGAGATATTGGAGTTTATGTTAATTTCATTTATTGCTATTTTCTCACAATCCAGTGATCAAATGAAGCCCAAATTTTGGTGGATGATTATTGAGTATCTTAGGCATGTTTAATAATTTTTCTAGGTTCATATGCTCAATATATTTCTGTGATATGAATTTTTAAGGTAAATGGTGTATTTTGGACCCTAAACTTTGAAAATTCATAACTCTTTAGGGTTTTAGTATTTTGCTGTGATATTGCTGTGGTATGCTTAAATGTATGTCAGGGTTAGACACACCAAGTTTCATGCCTATATAAATATTAGAGACACCTAGGAAAAATAATTAAGAAAATGTCTAGAAAATTTAAAAAAGTCATAGGGATTGTAAACACACCCAAAAGGGGTGAAACTTGAACATAGTAAACTTAGTGACATCAGATACCTTAGGTTTAAATTTTACTCAATTTGGAGGTCATTAGGTTAGAAAATTGAGCATGTCAAATTTCAGCCCCTTTAAGGACTTAAAAAATTCAATAAATCATTATAAATTTATATTAATTCCAAAAAATACCCATAATACCTCTAATTAACCATATTTAAACTCTTAATTATTGAAAATTGAAATTACATTAATTTGACATTAAAATCCATTTTAATTTAATTTTAATCAAAATCAATATTTAATCAATTTTAATTAATTAAAAATTATTAAAAAATCCCAAAAAAATCTTTAAACACTTTCTGATCTCTCCTTAGATCATTTCGGATCTTTGGAGTTGATTTCAAGAAGTTTGAGACTCATTTGGGATCAAATCACTAAAAGGGCCCTTAATTGAAACAATTTAATAATTTCAATAAATACCCAAACTTCCAAAATTCATAACTAATTGTAGAAAATTCCAAATCAATCAAACTCAATGGATAATGACTCTAATTAAAATCTAGTATTTTTAAAGAATTTCAAACCCCAAAATCTGGTCAAAGTCAAAAAGTCAACATTTTGGTCAACTCTAGGTCAAAATTGGGTCAAAACTTCTAAAAATCATAACTTTTGATAGAAAACTCCAAATTGAATGTGTCACATGTCTAACAGCTCATAATAAGGTCTAGTATTTGTTAAAAATCTGAAACCCTTAAGATTAACTCTAATTTTAAAAGTCAAATTTTGACCCCTTAATTAGCATATCCGGATGACCTCCAAAACTTATTAACTCCTCCAAATTTCAGAATTTTCTTAATAGTTAATAAAATACCCAACTAATCTATTAAAATCAGCAACCAACTCCCTTTAATATCAATCCACTCCTTCAATTCCAACCAATTTAAATAACTTAATCAACCCCGATTGCTACTGGGTAATCCAGGCCTACGAGGCTATTAGCTTAGCCCCAAGGAAGGTGAAATAAACTTCACGGCCTCGGTGTGAAACAAAGGTAGTAATCAATTAACTTTTAAAATATGTTTAATTAAAATTCTTAATCTATTAATACTTAAATTTTAATCTAAATCCCTTTTAAACCTTAACAAACCCAGACTTTTAGACAACTTCAACTAATCACCCACTTTAGGATCTACCCCTGCCACACGACCTTCTACACACACTTTAGATGATGTGCTAGGAAAACCAACTCTAGATCTAGGTTAGGCCGGTGTTTACTTTACTGCTGTGTGCCGGATTTTTCGTAGTTTTCACTGCATGTTGTGGATGAAATTGTCTTGCTGTGTCTGCTTACTTTTTCTGTACTCTGTGGACGGATTGATGTGTTTGGCGACTAGATTACCCTTAGGTTAAGTACGATCTAGATGTTGACACAGTTTTCTGCAGGTGGCCACGCTCATGCAGGGCAATAAAAGGGGGCAAATCAAAAAATTCATAAATATTATAAACTCTTTGCACAGGTGCTTCAGCTGCTAAAGCCCCCAAATCATAAAAAAGAGCGTGGCCAGTGTGTTTACTTTCTTTTCTGCTCATATACAACTGCTTGGGAATAACTGCTTTTTATATATTAATGTCTTAGGATAACCCTGCAGGTGAGTCTAGATTTCTATTTTGATATTAATGTAATTTGTGTAAGTGTCAAGTGTTGTGAAAGTTGATTTTGAGTTGGGATACATAGATCCAAAGCTTGGATTCCAAAGAGGAAAGGATACCCCTTTAGGGAACACTCCTTTTCCATTTGGAAATCCAAATTTGGATCATACCTTTTCCTTACCCAAAGAGGGAAGAGTGGCCTTCCCCCTTTGAGGGAAGCGCCCTCTTCTCCATTTGGGTAATCCAATACAAAGATTCCAAGAAGACTGAAGAAAAGGAGCCCAAAGAAGAATGAGATTGAAGATTTGAAGATTGAGAGTATCCCACTCAAAATAACTTGAGTCATTACTAGGTTTAGAATCCGGGTTGTTGTCAGTGGTGCCCGACCACTTTACTTTCTATAATATTCTGGTTTGTAATAAGCAAGGCTATTCTACCTATGGAAATTTGTTAATTAATTTATATTTGATGTGATGATTTGATTGCCTTTAGGATTACTTGTTTTTACTAGTTTTTAGGCGATTGCATGCCGCTTTTTGTTTTTGCCTGGATACGTGAGACTCGTGAGGGTGTGAAATTTTCTACTCATAACCTTAAAAGTCTAAAATTTTGGTGAGTCTAAATAACATAGAAAGATAACGAATCTAGGGAATTAGCCGGGGATCGACCCCGGGGTCGCATGCATATTTCTGCATTACTCTTTCCTTGCTTTAGGCCCTTCCCCGCCTGTGGGTAGAGTCCGGATAGTCTGACCTATAAGGACGAGGTGCCGGACCTGGGGAAGTCCAGTCTTCTAAAAAAATATTTTATAAGCCTGTTTTTAAAATTTCAAGCATACTTGATTTGGAAGTTGTCGACCAGCATGCATTGCATTAGATACAAATTAAAAGAGTCAAAATTTTAATTTCATAGTCCTTAGCATTTTGCACCCAATATAAGTCAAACGGGGCCAATTAGAAGAATTTCTAGATGTCGACCCCAACTCTCCAAAACTTTAATTAAAACGTCCCTACCACTCTTTCATAAAAGACCGGATTCATCTCTTTTAAATCGACTAGGTGGTTAGCTGGCTCCCCAATCCAGGCCGGGGTAAGTCCAGATCTTGCACTGCATTAGTTAGGATCGGACGACTGTGGTCCAGTGTCCAAAATAGATTTAGGATCCGGGGCAGATCTTTGATTATAAGACCCCAAACTTCGGGAATATAGTCCCAAATTTCTAATAAAATACTTAACTCTAATTAAAGCTTCATTTCAATACTAAAATATAAAGCCCAACACTTAGATTAAG
The DNA here is from genome assembly GCA_016618105.1 of Dendrobium huoshanense. Classification (NCBI taxonomy): domain Eukaryota; kingdom Viridiplantae; phylum Streptophyta; class Magnoliopsida; order Asparagales; family Orchidaceae; genus Dendrobium; species Dendrobium huoshanense. The sequence goes on along the minus strand of CM028345.1, from coordinate 10,757,022 downwards.
TTGGGACACTTCCGGATGGTTCTGGAATCTCTAAGTGTCCCCTACCTCTTCCCCTTTAATTCTGTTAATAACTGCTCAATTTTGATCCATTCCCTTTTGAGTCTCCAAAATTCATCTCTTTTTGATATCACTCCTAGAAAATCTAATATAATTTTGCCACTATTTTAATCGAGAGTTTTCGTAGGGGATTTTATCTCCCTACGATGTAATTAACTACGAGGGCTTGCGCTCATAGGAGATTTAGAACCACACACACCTGATTTTAAAAATTGATTTTTCAAAACTCAATTGGATTTCTTTGGGTGAACTTAAAATACTAGTGATCATTATTATCATATTTAAAGAATTATCATCAAACGATATTTTTTCCCTTCGGAGAGATATATCTTTCTTTGATAAGGCTTTGGATGTGAACCTAACGATCACACTTCTTGAATATTGTAGCTGGATATTCAATTGAACCTCATTTTGACCCTTCAGGGTCATATGAATTTCTCTTTAGCATCCGCTCACAATATTCAAGATGAATTTCATAATTCTAAATCTGAACGCCGTTATGAAATTTTATTTTCATCTTTCGAGGTGATATATTCTTTCTAACAGGATGATTCAATTTTAGAATTAGAATTTAACTTTAACTCCCAAAGAAAACTAATATTTTCAAAACATGTTTTCAAAATTCCACCAACAAAAAAATGGCACGCCCGGTGGGACAAATCTCTCTCTCCATCTTTAATAATGATAAAATTTTATTTCATCGGTAGTCTTAACTACCTTTCTTCCATTGGTCCCTCTACCCATTTCTTTCTTGGGTGAGTGTGGCCAACATCTAAAAGAAAATACCTTTCAAGTAGAGAGGCGAGTGATGAAATCTTTGTTTAAGCCGGGCTTTGACATTTTGCCTCCAAGTTAATTGGTAGAGCAAAGGAGTTAAGCCAGGTTCCTTGAATATTCTCAATCAATTTTGTAAACTCTCTTATTGGGTGAAAACTCAACATATTGAGGTTCAAGATTTAGAGAAAATTAATCATGCTTAAAATTCAAATTTTAATTCAAAAATGACTAACTCAAACCACTTTTCCTTAATTCCAGGATACTTAAATACTCAAATGGCTGGGAAACTTATCTTCTCCCTTGATAGAAACTTGACAATATAAGGAATTACCTCTGGCAACTTGATCCAGTTTGGGATAGAATTTCAAAACTTCAAGTTATCAGTCAACGGAGAAGAAATGATTGATCTCTCTGCTGGAATACAAAGGGATGTCCCCCTAGTCGAGATTACTTTAGGGTCAGGAGTTGACTCCCCCATCTCTATGATGGAGGTCATTGTCGCCCCTTCGACCACTGTGCCCTCTACTCAGAAGGATAAGAATCGAGAACCATTAAAAATGGAAGAATTACCATCTCAACCTGAGATTGGGTCAAGTTCTAACACCCCTATTGCCAGTAAAAATAAGTGGAAGAGATGCCTTAAAAGGGTAAAAAAGAAGGTTGCTAAGGCCAAAAGGACTGCTGAGGTAGAAGCCTTGAAACAAGCTAAATTTGAGGCTAATCGAGAATTTGTTGCTCCTTACACCTACCCCCTCCATGGTGGAAATGTTTTCCACCCTACTCCTGTTATTCAAAGGAGGGAGGTTGTGAAAATGAGAGCACAATCTCCAATACACCTTCTTGACTACTACACAGAGAGAATCAATCAAGAAAGAACCAAGCAATCACCTGCAATAGACCATCGGCCCCTAGTTTAAGGTTATGACCCATCCACTCTACTAGATGAAGTTTGGTCACGTTACTACACGTGCCTCACTGCGTCTTTTATAGAGGAGGATGTGCAGAAATCACCCGGGGTGCCACTCATATAATTGCTAGGTTACTAGTAATTAGGGAGGGAAATAATAATGGATATGAGATCTTATCAGATAGTGACACCATTTGAATTTAACTTCTAGATGGGTCCTATCGCGATAGATCCTTAAATTGAGATGATGCATCATTAGTTAGGGGTAGTGCAAACCCCACAACAATCTCTTTATTTTAAGAGATTGTGGAAATATAATTTATATTGATAGGGTCTTGCCACCTGAACTTGCTATTTTGAAGAAAATCATATTATTTCTCAAGTGCGCTGGGTCAAAAATTTTCAAGATAATTGATCAATCTTTTTAATGAAAATTGACCTCTACTTTAAATCAAAAATAGGAGAGAGTTGTGGTTGACTCCACTGGATCTTTAAAGACCCCTCCCTCCCACCGCTTTTGCGGGTCGATTTGATTTTTGAATTAAAATTTGTATCAAACTTAAGTTGGTTTTTGAAATGAAAATCCTCTCCATCTTCTCGTAATTCTTTATCTTGTAGGCACCTCTTGCATGCTTTAAATTTATTCAATGATTTTTCTAAGTCAAGTTAATATTCTCTTATCAAAAGATTGGGTCCAATCTGGGGATTACTCTTCCTTGGATAAGAGAATGAATTTCCTTCCCTTATACTTGTGATATAATCCTGGATTAAAAAAAAAAGGAGCAATCATGTTAAGGTTTTAAAGAAAGTGAAGCCTCTTAAAAAAAAAGAAGGAGAAGAAAATTCAAAGGATGCACAAAGTGCAGTAAAAAAAAATAAAAAATTAAAAAAAGAAGCGCAAAGTGCGCCAAAAAAATAAAAAAAGTGTGCAAAGCACGTCACAAAAAAGTGAAAGAGGCTTCCTTCTTTTTAAATCCTTAAATCTCAAAGTGCCCGATCATATTTAATAGATTGACTTTGAAAAATCTTGAATCTAAATTTATTGTCATGCGTGGACAGTTTATTAGTTAGAAAATTCTATGCAAGAGAATTGAAAAGATTAAATTTCTCTATCCAACTTACGATTTTTTGAGATTGATTTTTAATTCAAAATTTCTATAAGGGAGAACCTAGTTCAGTTTCTATGAAACTTGATCTGAGTCAACAAAATCCAAAACCTTAGCTCTTTTTGGGTCAATTGGAGTCACTCAACTTCTTACTATACTTTTGAATTTGTTCCCACTAGTCGTTCTGACAGGGTCCAAATGATTAAGATGAAATTTTCAATAAAAAGAATGAATCTTCTATTATTGATAAGAATTCAAATCCCATTCTTGAAAGATATATGTGAGTCCTTAAATATATGCATCGTTTCTTTTAAGATCCACTATGTAAAATAACACTCTATGCTGGGTCCAAGGTTGTTCTCAAATAGAGGTGTGTTTTACATCGCACAAAATTGACTTTCAAAATTGAGTCACAACTAAGTAGAGTGCCTGACTCTAATTGGAAGATCTCGAAGGCCTTGAAGAAAGTTGTTTTGAACTCAATAAAATTTGAAATTACATAAGTCACGTATGATTCAAGCTCGTTATAAATTGTGTTACCTCAGGGCTTTCCAAGTAGGAGACTTGGTTATAGTCCTTTGGAGACCAATTTTAGTCCACCATAAGATTAATGAAAGCTTTGAATCAATGTTGATTGGATCGTCCACCTTAGAGATGATCTATAAGGAAGGTCCATTGCAATGGATTAATTTTGAAGATACCACCAGATGCTTCCTTTCATTTGGGCGGTTCTTTAAGAAGTATCATGCCTAATGAGGATCAAATTAAACATCAAATTCACCCCTTCAAATTCAAAGAAATCAAATCAAATTCAAAATCATCAATCAATTGTTTTTAGTTTTCTTTTCCTTAAGGTTAGGTCCTTCCTTCCCTTAGGATTAGACCCGCTAGTGGTGGAGTACGCCCTCTGTGGCACCATCCTAGCTTTTACCTGTGGATTAGTGGTGGAGTACGCCCTTTGTGGCACCATCCTGATTCTCATTCGCTAGTGGTGGAGTACGCCCTTCGTGGCACCATCCTAGTTTGCCAGTTGAGGTCCTCTGTGTGGAGCAAGTTTCCTCCCCACATGACCATTCGCTAGTGGTGGAGTACGCCCTTCGTGGCACCATCCTAGTTTGCTAGTTGAGGTCCTCTGTGTAGAGCAAGTTTCCTCCCTACATGACCATTCGCTAGTGGTGGAGTACGCCCTTCGTGGCACCTTCCTAGTTTGCCAGTTGAGGTCCTCTGTGTGGAGCAAGTTTCCTCCCCACATGACCATTCGCTAGTGGTGGAGTATGCCCTTCGTGGCACCATCCTAGTTTGCCAGTTGAGGTCCTCTGTGTGGAGCAAGTTTCCTCCCCACATGACCATTTGCTAGTGGTGGAGTACGCCCTTCGTGGCACCATCCTAGTTTGCCAGTTGAGGTCCTCTGTGTGGAGCAAGTTTCCTCCCCACATGACCATTCGCTAGTGGTGGAGTACGCCCTTCGTGGCACCATCCTAGTTTGCCAGTTGAGGTCCTCTGTGTGGAGCAAGTTTCCTCCCCACATGACCATTCGATAGTGGTGGAGTACGCCCTTCGTGGCACCATCCTAGTTTGCTAGTTGAGGTCCTCTGTGTGGAGCAAGTTTTCTCCCTACATGACCATTCGCTAGTGGTGGAGTACGCCTTTCGTGGCACCATCCTAGTTTGCCAGTTGAGGTCCTCTGTGTGGAGCAAGTTTCCTCCCCACATGACCATTCGCTAGTGGTGGAGTACGCCCTTCGTGGCACCATCCAAGTTTGCCAGTTGAGGTCCTCTGTGTGGAGCAAGTTTCCTCCCCACATGACCATTCGCTAGTGGTGGAGTACGCCCTTCGTGGCACCATCCTAGTTTTCCAGTTGAGGTCCTCTGTGTGGAGCAAGTTTCCTCCCCACATGACCATTCGCTAGTGGTGGAGTACGCCCTTCGTGGCACCATCCTAGTTTGCCAGTTGAGGTCCTCTGTGTGGAGCAAGTTTCCTCCCCACATAACCATTTGCTAGTGGTGGAGTACACCCTTCATGGCACCATCCTAGTTTGTCAGTTGATCTGCCTATTTGGAGTAAGTCTTCTATCAGCATCCTATAGGCCTAAGGTTGGGTGATGCCCTTCCTTAGACCCAAGGCTAGGTATTCCCTACCTTGGTTTCTTCAGTCCTCTCTTCAAAATAAGTGTAAGCTTTTCACTAGTTTCCGATGGACTTAAGGTTGGGTGATGCACTTCCTTCAACTCTTTAAGATCCTACTCCTATTCGGTCAACGCCAATGTGTGCAGCCGAAGTTCCTTCTACCACACACATTGGGGGTCCATTTGTTGACCTCATTTTTGTATGAGGTCACTAAGGCCCTTCCAAACTTCAAATTAATTCTATATCCTAGGATCCACTCTAGAACTTAGGATTCTTTCCTAGAGCCAGACCTTAGGGCCTACTCTAGAGCCTAGTATTCCCTTAGATCTTAGATCTTAGAACTCTTCTAGATCTTAGGACCACTCCAACTTCAAATCAATCCCCATCCTTGATCAACCTCAACTTCAAACTAATTCCTACATTTGATCAATTCCAACATCAATTTGATTCCTACCTTTGATCAATTTAAATCTCAAACTTCATTCAACTCAAATTCAAATTAATTCAAGTTTCAAACATATCCAAACTTTGATCCAATCAATTTGACAATCCAACTTTCAACTTAGACTTTGATCCAAGCTTCAATCTAGCCTTGACCCCATCCATTCATTAACAATCACCACATGATTGTAAATGATTTGGATACTCTAATACTAATCATTCAAACTTGAAATCCAATCCAAACCCAGAACTCATAGGCTAAAGACTTAGGTCCTAAAGCCCTTTCTAGGTGATTTTTCCATCATCTCGAAACCCAGTCTTTTGACCTTTGATTCAGGGTCTATCAATTTCATATTTATGTGACATGACTCTAGAGGCAACCCTCCAAATTTGAGCTCATTTGGAGGATTCTAACCCTTTAAACTTAATCCAACTCCAAATGTTGCAAAACCTTTGAATATTTACAATCCATGCCACTAGGCCTTTCACCTAGTGGAATTTGACTTTGGATCCCCCTCCAAATCTTTTGATCCCTCTTAATATCTTGATATTAACCTATTAAGCAATGATCTACATCTTTTTAGATTCAATTTGACCCAGAATTGACTTGAGTCCAAAATGACCAAAATGCCTTTAAATGGAGATTTTTGGACTTTTGGCCTAAACTCAACTTGATTTGACTTATCAACCTTTGAAATCTTCTTCAAATATCATTCCAATGGATCCTAAATGACTTTAGGAACACATGGAATCCAAACTTGACTCTTGGTTTGACCAGGTCGACCAAGTCAATCATGGTTGACCAAATCAACTTTTAACCTACACACTTGTCAAATTCAATTATTCAACCCATTTGAATCAAATCAACCTTTCAAAATCATTCAATTGGACACTCATGACATGTCCAAAGACTTTCAAGTCAATCCTCATATTAGGTTGACTTGGTCAACTCATTTGGAGAGGTCAAAACCCTCTTTAACTTCATGTATTTACTTAAAAATTCAAATCCTTGATCTCAAACTCTTGGCCACATCATCAAGCCACCTTGGAAATCCATGACTTAGTCTAGAACCTGCTCAAACTTGATGTGATGTGACACATTTCCTACCCTAATAGAGCTTAAACCACCCCCCTTTAACAAGGCTTGGCATTGGTTCATCCAAATGGGGAAAAATGTGTGGTCCCTCTTCACATGGACCAAGAGATGTCACTCTCAACCACCAACCCTATTCCATATCTTTGGGAAGCATAGGGGACACTTGGCACTCATCCAAAACCACTCCAAATCAAATCTCAATCATCCAATCTTAAAGCCAAAGGTAAAGTGAGAGAAAACTTGACCTAAAGGTGGCTTCTTCATCATTCCCTTTGATATGATCAAAATCTCCAAAACTCCAGCAACCCTCAACCTTCTAAGAGCCCCCTCCCATACACTCCAACACATTTCAAGTCCTTCCCAAGCTATTCCCAACCATTTTCAAGCCTCAAATCACTATTTTAGTGAGGAGAGAGCATTCTAGAGAGAGAAAGAGGACTTTCCAATATAACTTTCTATCCAGGAAGATCCGGATTTTGGCGTCTTCTTCAAAGTTGTAGAGGATTTCTGCAGCTTTCCAACAAGCTAAAGATCTCAAAAATCCGACGGTTGGATCGTAAGTTATGCTCATTTTAAGTTTAAATTTTATTTTGAAACTATAGCGATTTTACAATGAATCGAGCTTCCAAACTCCAGGCATTGTAAGATCATATTGCCCTCTAGCTACAGTTCAAATTTCGTGCAATTTCGTCAAGTATTTTGAAAGATATGAGCGTTTAAAGATTTCTATTCAAAATGAACTAGAGCAGATCTGGACCGTCCGATCGACGATCAGACGGCTCAGATCTAGGTATACCGTTCGGCTTCCTCCATGTTTGAACGTGGGTCATCCCGTGGTATGGGACGGTGACGTGGCGTCACGCCACGCCGCCACGTCACCGTCAGCTGATTTGACCCAAATTTGAATAAAAGATGCTTTAAATGCTCTAAATCTTCAAAAATTCACAGAAAATCGAATTCTCCACCAAATGGAGCGTTCTTAGGCTCGTTGGAAAGATAATCTAATGTAGTATTTATTAAAATTAAAATTATATTGATTTGATTTCTGTATTGTGAGATATTTTTTAGTTTATGTTAATTTCATTTATTGCTATTTTCTCACAATCTAGTGATCAAATGAAGCCCAAATTTTGGTGGATGATTTTTGAGTATCTTAGGCATGTTTAATAATTTTTCTAGGTTCATATGCTCAATAGATTTATGTGATATGAATTTTTAAGGTAAATGGTCTATTTTGGACCCTAAACTTTGAAAATTCATAACTCTTTAGGGTTTTAGTATTTTGCTGTGATATTTCTGTGGTATGCTTAAATGTATGTCAGAGTTAGACACATCAAGTTTCATGCCTATATAAATATTAGAGACACCTAGGAAAAATAATTAAGGAAATGTCTAGAAAACTTAGAAAATTCATAGGGGATTGTAAACACACCCAAAAGGGGTGAAACTTGAACATAGTAAACTTAGTGACATCAGATACCTTAGGTTTAAATTTTACTCAATTTGGAGGTCATTAGGTTAGAAAATTGAGCATGTCAATTTTCAGCCCCTTTAAGGACTTAAAAAATTCAATAAATCATTATAAATTTATATTAATTCCAAAAAATACCCATAATACCTCTAATTAACCATATTTAAACTCTTAATCATTGAAAATTAAAATTACATTAATTTGACATTAAAATCCATTTTAATTTAATTTTAATCAAAATCAATATTTAATCAGTTTAATTAAATAAAAATTATTAAAAATCCCAAAAAATCTTTAAACACTTTCTGATCTCTCCTTAGGTCATTTCTGATCTTTGGAGTTGATTTCAGGAAGTTTGGGACTCATTTGGGATCAAATCACTAAAATGGCCCTTAATTGAAACAATTTAATAATTTCAATAAATACCCAAACTTCCAAAATTCATAACTAATTGTAGAAAATTCCAAATCAATCAAACTCAATGGATAATGACTCTAATTAAAATCTAGTATTTTTTAAGAATTTCAAACCCCCAAAATCTGGTCAAAGTCAAAAAGTCAACATTTTGGTCAACTCTAGGTCAAAATCAGGTCAAAACTTCTAAAAATCATAACTTTTGATAGAAAACTCCAAATTGAATGTGCCACCTGTCTAAATACTCATAATAAGGTCTAGTATTTGTTAAAAATCTGAAACCCTTAATATTAACTCTAATTTTAAAAGTAAAATTTTGACCCCTTAATTAACATATCCGGATGACCTCCAAAACTTATTAACTCCTCCAAATTTCAGAATTTTCTTAATAGGTTAATAAAATACCCAACTAATCTATTAAAATCAGCAACCAACTCCCTTTAATATCAATCCACTCCTTTAATTCCAACCAATTTAAATAACTTAATCAACCCCGATTGCTACTAGGTAACCCAGGCCTACGAGGCTATTAGCTTAGCCCCAAGGAAGGTGAAATAAACTTCACGGCCTCGGTGTGAAACAAAGATAGTAATCAATTAACTTTTAAAATATGTTTAATTAAAATTCTTAATCTATTAATACTTAAATTTTAATCTAAATCCCTTTTAAACCTTAACAAACCCAGACTTTTAGACAACTTCAACTAATCACCCACTTTAGGATCTACCCCTGCCACACGACCTTCTACACACACTTTAGATGATCTGCTAGGAAAACTAAATCTAGATCTAGGTTAGGCCGGTGTTTACTTTACTACTGTGTGCCGGATTTTTCGTAGTTTTCACTGCATGTTGTGGATGAAATTGTCTTGCTGTGTCTGCTTACTTTTTCTGTACTCTGTGGATGGATTGATGTGTTTGGCGACTAGATTACCCTTAGGTTAGGTACGATCTAGATGTTGACACAGTTTTTTGCAGGTGGCCACGCTCATGCAGGGCAATAAAAGGGGGCAAATCAAAAAATGCATAAATATTATAAACTCTTTGCACAGGTGCTTCAGCTGCTAAAGCCCCCAAATCATAAAAAAGAGCGTGGCCAGTGTGTTTACTTTCTTTTCTGCTCATATACAACTGCTTGGGAATAACTGCTTTTTATATATTAATGTCTTAGGATAACCCTGCAGGTGAGTCTAGATTTTTATTTTGATATTAACGTAATTTGTGTAAGTGTCAAGTGTTGTGAAAGTTGATTTTGAGTTGGGATACATAGATCCAAAGCTTGGATTCCAAAGAGGAAAGGATACCCCTTTAGGGAACACTCCTTTTCCATTTGGAAATCCAAATTTGGATCATACCTTTTCCTTACCCAAAGAGGAAAGAGTGGCCTTCCCCCTTTGAGGGAAGCGCCCTCTTCTCCATTTGGGTAATCCACTACGAAGATTCCAAGAAGACTTAAGAAAAGGAGTCCAAAGAAGAATGAGATTGAAGATTTGAAGATTTGAAGATTGAGAGTATCCCACTCAAAATAACTTGAGTCATTACTAGGTTTAGAATCCGGGTTGTTGTCAGTGGTGCCCGGCCACTTTACATTCTGTAATATTCTAGTTTGTAATAAGCAAGGCAATTCTGCCTATGGACATTTGTTAATTAATTTATATTTGATGTGATGATTTGATTGCCTTTAGGATTACTTGTTTTTACTAGTTTTTTGGCGATTGCATGCCGCTTTTTGTTTTTGCCTAGATACGTGAGACTCGTGAGGGTGTGAAAGTTTTCTACTCATAACCTTAAAAGTCTAAAATTTTGGTGAGTCTAAATAACATAGAAAGATAACGAATCTAGGGAATTAGCCGGGGATCGACCCTGGGGTCGCATGCATATTTCTGCATTACTCTTTCCTTGCTTTAGACCCTTCCCCGCCTGCGGGTAGAGTCCGGATAGTTTGACCTATGAGGACGAGGTGCCGAACCTGGGGAAGTCCAGTCTTCTAAAAAATTATTTTATAAGCCTGTTTTTAAAATTTCAAGCATACTTGATTTGGAAGTTGTCGACCAGCATGCATTGCATTAGATACAAATTAAAAGAGTCAAAATTTTAATTTCATAGTCCTTAGCATTTTGCACCCAACATAAGTCAAAGGGGGCCAATTAGGAGAATCTCTAGATGTCGGCCCCAACTCTCCAAAACTTTAATTAAAACGTCCCTACCACTCTTTCATAAAAGACCGGATTCATCTCTTTTAAATCGACTAGGTGGTTAGCTGGCTCCCCAATCCAGGCCGGGGTAAGTCTAGATCTTGCACTGCATTAGTTAGGATCGGATGACTGTGGTCCAGGGTCCAAAATAGATTTAGGATCCGGGGCAGATCTTTGATTATAAGACCCCAAACTTCGGGAATATAGTCCCAAATTTCTAATAAAATACTTAACTCTAATTAAAGCTTCATTTCAATACTAAAACATAAAGCCCAACACTTAGATTAAGTTGGGACACTTCCGGATAGTTCTGGAATCTCTAAGTGTCCCCTACCTCTTCCCCTTTAATTCTGTTAATAACTGCTCAATTTTGATCCATTCCCTTTTGAGTCTCCAAAATTCATCTCTTTTTGATATCACTCTTAGAAAATCTAATAAAATTTTGCCACTATTTTAATCGAGAGTTTTCGTAGGGGATTTTATCTCCCTACGATATAATTAACTACGAGGGCTTGCGCTCGTAGGAGATTTAGAACCACACACACCTGATTTTAAAAATTGATTTTTCAAAACTCAATTGGATTTCTTTGGGAGAACTTAAAATACTAGTGATCATTATTATCATATTTAAAGAATTATCATCAAACGATATTTTTTCCCTTCGGAGAGATATATCTTTCTTTGATAAGGCTTTGGATGTGAACCTAACGATCACACTTCTTGAATATTGTAGCTGGATATTCAATTGAACCTCATTTTGACCCTTCGGGGTCATATGAATTTCTCTTTAGCATCCGCTCACAATATTCAAGATGAATTTTATAATTCTAAATCTGAACGCCGTTATGAAATTTTATTTTCATCTTTCTAGGTGATATATTCTTTCTAACAGGATGATTCAATTTTAGAATTAGAATTTAACTTTAACTCCCAAAGAAAACCAATATTTTTAAAACATGTTTTCAAAATTCCACCAACAATTACTTATTTTTGGACATCATCCCGATGAATCATCCAGGACTATAAAATATCGTCCAGGATGATCCAGGTCAATTTTTCCAAAATTTCTCTGAAATTTAAGGAAAGCAATTATAACTTGATTTCACGGTCAAATCGTCCTAGACGATCACAAAATCGTCCAGGATGATATGCTGGATGATTGGTCATCAGATAACAATTTTTTAGGGTGATGTCGAGGATGATATTTCATAATTTATGCTGATCGTCCAGGATGATATATTATCATCCTGGACGATATGAATAAAATTCTTATAATCGTCTCAAATTGTCCCGGCTGATTGGGCTTAAATTGTACTGATCGTACAGAACGATATACCTATCATCCTGGACGATAATGTCGACAACTTGTATTAATGAGCTTGTTTTGAAATCTTCTATTTAAGCTTGACATGATACTTTGAAAAGTTTGGCAGCCATTATAGCTTCGTTCTTGTGGAGAAAATTGAAGAGAAAGCTTGAAAGGGAGTGAGGAACGGGTGAAGTCTGAGAGAGGGAGAAGATCCTGTGAGGGGGGACTCAAAGGAGTGTGGAGGGGGATTCCACACGGTTGCTTCGGCAGGCTTGCACCTTAATACCATCGGATTCAAGGCTTGTCTCGAGGGAGGTTCACCAAAGAAGAAGATCTCTTTGGTGTCAAAGGAACCGGCGACTCCGCCGCACCGGGGAAGGTAAAAGTTATTTTGTAAGGGCTTCTCCGCCTAGTTGTTGGGGCTAAAGGAGAGACACTTGTTTTAGTGCAATACTTGGAGGGTGCCTCCAAGGAGTGGATGTAGGTCAAGGTTTGGCCGAACAACTATAAATCTGGTGTGTTCTTTTCTTATTATTGCTTCCACATTTAATTTCCGCATCATTGGTTTCTATGTGGTGATATTGGTTTTGGTTTATATTTTTGATTTAAAGATTCTTCTTTCCAATACACCTATCTCTTAATTAGGCTTGGGCCAATTCTATAGAGCTTAACATTCTGTTGACCTCATTTTTGTATGAGGTCACTAAGGCCCTTCAAAACCCCAAATTAATTCTAGATCTCAGGATCTACTCTAGATCTTAAGGTCCTTTCCTAGAGCCAGACCCTAGGACCCATTCTAGAGCCAAGGATTCCCTTAGACCCTAGATCTTAGAACCCCTCTAGATCTTAAGATCAATCTAGACTCAAATCAATCCCTACCCTTGATCAACTTCAACCTCAAATCAATTCCTACCTTTGATCAACTCCAACTTCAATTTAATTCCTACCCTCGATTAATTTAAATCTCAAGCTTCATTCAACTCAAATCCCAATTAATTCAAATTTTAAACATACCCAAATTTTGATTCAATCCACTTGAGAATCCAAATTTCAACTTAGACTTTGATTCCACCTTTGATCTAGCCTTGACCCTATCCATTCATTAACAATCACCACATGATTGTAGATGATTTGGATACTCCAATCATTCAAACTTAAGATCCAATCCAAATCAAGAAATCCAGACTCAAATCCAAAGTCTTAAGGCCCTGTCCAAAAGACCTTTTTCAAAGATTTTTCAAATATTTCAAAACCCAATCAAATGGCCTCTGATTCAGGGTCTATCATTTACAAAGTGATAAGACATGTCTCTAGAGGCTACACTCCAATTTTGTGCCCATTCTGAGGTCTCTAACCCAAGAATTTGAATTAAAATCCAAAGCCTGTAAAACCTTCAAATATTTACAGCCTATGCCACTGGACCATACCCCTTGAAGGGTTTGATCTTGGAGCCTTTATCAAAGCCTCCAATCACTTCCAAACCCTCGATTGCAACCTATTGAGCAGTAAACTGTAATTTTTCAGACCCATTTTTTACCCTAGTTGACCAATGGGTCAAGATTGACCAAAATACCCTTATGGGATTTTAAATGCCCATTTCAACTCAAATCAATCCCAAACTCTTTGAAACCACTTTCAATGAATTTCAAACATTAAACCCAACTTGTTGAACTCAAACCCAGACCTTGGGTCAACTTGGTTGACCAAGTCAACCAGGTTTGACCCATTAACCCATACACCCCTCCTCTTTCAAATTTTTGAACCAAGTCCATTCCAAGTCCTTTGAATGCATGGGATGACCCCTTGGATACCTAAGAGATCCCTCTTAGAGACGCAAGCCTTGGGCTTACTTGGGTTAGCCATATGGTTTGACCCAAGTGACCAAAGAGAGGCCTTTCTTGAGCCATCTTTTGATCTTAATCAAATTGAATTCAAATCATGGTGCCATTGAGTTCCCATTAACTCAATACACCTTCCTTGACCAGCCGAACCCTTGGGCTTACTTGGGTTAAGAGTTAGGCTAGCCCAAAGTGCCCAAAATCACTTGGGCTTGGGCCAACTCTCAACCTAAGCCCAATTGAACTTGATCAACACCTCTCCTAGGTGGCCCTAGGTCCAATACACTTCCTCCAGCCAGCCCATACCTTAGGCTAACTTGGGTCAAGAGTTAGGCTATCCCAAAGTAGCCAAAAACACTTGGACCCAAGCCATCTTCCAGCTCAAGTCAAATTGGACCCAATTGCCACTTGCATTGGGTGCACCAGACACAGACCCACTTCCCACCTCAAGCCCAGGGTCTGGCCTGACCTGTGTTGAGCCCAAATCGACCCGAACCGAGCAGATTTGGATCAACCCGAGCCAACTTTTTACCCATACCAAATTGGATCCAATTGCCACTTGCATTGGGTGCACCAGATCCGGACCTACCTCCCATACCAAACCCAAGGTCTGACCTGACCTGGATCGAGCTCAGCTCGACTCAAACCGAGCAGGTTTAGGTCCAATCCAGCCACCCATCCGATTCAGACCTCCCGAGGCCAAATTGACTCCACCCTTGGCTCCAGCATGTCCCCATCGGCCTCCCCTAGTCAACCCGACCCAGACCATGGCCGGCGGCGGTCGAAGCTAATGTAATTTGAGCTCCGGTGGTCCCCCACAGACATTTCTTGGCTCAAGGCTGTTGTCCACCGGTTTGATCCCCACGATCTCCTCTGGACGTCACCATCGTCCACCTGGTAGCGATCCGAGCCCTCTCCAGCTCAATCCCGGCCGTCCAAGCTCCCGATAGGTGGTCGAATCCCCGTGAACTCGCCAGACCTCCAGAGGCATTGGCATTCGCTCTCGATCGATTCCTAGAACTTTTTTGAACTCCCAAACGCTTCCTCCGAGCTCCCAGATCGATCCCTCCTTCCGTTCGAGCAAGCGCCCGTGAAAGCCTTCGGCGTCCCGCTCTAAGTCGCACCTCCGGCCTTCCTCCGGTCCCGACGTCTGACGGAGAACTATTCGCCACCATCCCCTGAAGCTTCCTGATAGAGAAGCTCATTTATTGAGGCCTTCTCTGTGGTAATCTCTCCATCCCGAGCTCCCTAGCTAGGTAGTCTGGTCAAGTGTGAAGGAAACCTTCACCCCAACGGATTTCCACCATTGGATTGAAGGTTCCCACCATCCTGATCCTCCCTATGAAATTTCATCAAAGTTCACCGGTGGGATCGGCCAGATCAAGCCGGAGAAGCCCTGTGGTATTGGATACGAGCGGGAGGTTGAAGATGAAATCCCAGCCGTTGATCTTGATCAACGGCTCAGATTAAATCCCGCGGTATCGGAGCGCTGTTAATCCCAGCCGTTCGATCCGCCATTCAACAGCTGTGGTTAACCCGACTGTTAACCGTTAGCGCTAATCATTGCCTGGTGAATCGACGCGCGGCGCGTGTCAACGGCTGGTGACTGTGTAATTGCCGGATTAATAAATCCAAAAATTCAAGGGAACTTCAAAAATTAATAACTCCCTGCACACTTGTCCAAATAAGGTGTTCTTAGGCTCATTGGAAAGGTCACAGGGAGCTCTATAAAAGCCCTATGGTTCCAGACGCTGGTTAGATCAGTCTTAGGCTTAATTTTAATTTGAGCATTTTATGTATTTCTTTAATTACTTTTTAAATACATGTCCATCAGGTTTGGAATTTTTGGAGATTGAAATTGGACATCTTTTTGACATGTCCAAATTTTATCTCCCCATTTTAAGTTGTTCAAGGGTATTTTCCCTAATTTTTAAGTTTAAGGGTCATGGTTTGACCCTTAAATTCCAAAGGGGATATAGACCTTTCCAATGGGATTTAGGATGTGATTTTTGGGGTGCTGATGATGTGTAGGATGAGGAGTGTAGAGCCACTGATTTTTCCCCAATCCAAGCCTAGGATAGTCCCCCATAGTGATTTGAAGGTGGCTTAGAGCTCACCTTGGATGGTTTAGTTAACCACCTTAGAGTACTTCATTTGAGCTCAAATTTGGTGGGTTTAATCCTTTGGGTCAGGTGATTCTAAAGTCCAAATTTCATCAAATTTGGAGTTCATTTGGTTCCTTAAGTAGGAGCCTCAAAAATCCTTCTTAGAAATGGCCTTAACCTTAATTAATTGATAATGAACCATCCTTAGCTTGTAAAATCAATTAAAATGTCCTTAATTGTCTTTAAATAATCCCTTAACCAATAAGAATAGAAACCCTCTCAAATCGGTTCCTAGATTTGTCCTAGCTTGATCCTTAGGTAATTAGGGTTTAACCAATTTTGATTAACCTTAAAAATCCTAAAAATCTCAAAAGGACTCTAAACACTTGTTGATCTGTCCTTGGGTCATTTATGACATTTGGAATTGATCCCAAGGAGTTTAGAGCTCATTTGGGTTCAAACCCTTAAAGCAGACCCCTTAGTTGTAGTAATTTAATAATCCATACGAATGTGTAAAATTTCTAAAATTCACTGTTAATTATAGAAAAAAATTTGATTAATCAACTTAGTGGTTAATGACTTCAATTAGAATCTATGATTCCTTAAGACTTTAAACCTCCATAATTTAGTTAAAACCAAGGACTCAACATCTTAGGTCACCTTAGGTCAAAACGGGCCAGAACTTCTAAAAATCATAGCTTTTCGTAGAAAACTCCAGATTGAGTGTACTACCAGTCTAACAACTCATAATTAGGTCTAGTATTTATTAAAAATTTGAAACCCTTAAGATTAACTTTAATTTTAAAAATCAAGTTTTTACCCCCCCTAGTTAATGTATCTGGATAATCCTTTAAAACCCATTAATTTTTCTAACCTCTAAAATCCTTTTAATAGGTCATTAAAATTCTCAACCAACCCATTAAAATCAGTAATTAATTCCCCTAATATTAATTTACTCCTTTAATTCCAACCTATTTAAAATAACTTAATTAACCCCGATTGCTACCGGGTAATCCAGGCTACGAGGCTATTAGCTTAGCCCCAAGGAAGGTGAAATAAACTTCACGGCCTCGGTGTGAAACAAAGGTAGCAACCAATTAACTCTTAAAATACATTTAACTAAAATTCCAAATTTATTAATATTTAAAGTTTAACTTAAATCTCCCTTTTAGGCCTTAACAAATCCAAAACTTTACATAACTTTAACTAATCACCCATCTTAGGATCTATCCCTGCCACACGACCTTCTACACACACTTTAGATGATGTGCTAGGACAACCAACTATAGATCTAGGTTAGGCTGGTGTTCACTTTACTGCTGTGTGCCAGATTTTTTATGGTTTTCACTACATGTTGTGGATGAAATTGCTTTGTTATGTCTTCTTACTTTTCTGCACTCTGTGGATGGATTGATGTGTTTGGCGACTAGATTATCCTTAGTGAAATTACTGTTGGTGGAATTTTGAAAAAACAGGTTTTGAAAAATATTAGTTTTCTTTGGGGATTTTAAGATTAAGGTTGAGTTCTAATTCTAAGGTCGAATCGACTCGTTAGAAAGAGTATATCACCCCAAAGGACGAAAATAAACTTTCATAATGGTGTTCAGACTTAAAATTATGAAATCCATCTTGAATATTATGAGCGGATGCTAAAGAGAAATTCATATGACTCCGAAGGGTCAAAATGAGGTTCAACTGAATATCCAGCTACAATATTCAAGAAGTGTGATCATTAGGTTCACATCCAAAGCCTTATCAAAGAAAGATATATCTCTCCGAAGGGAGAAGATATCGTTCAATAATAATTCTTTAAATATGATAATATTGATCACTAGTATTTTTAGTTCTCCCAAAGAAATCCAATTGAATTTTGAAAAATCAATTTTTAAAATCAGGTGTGTGTGGTTCCAAATCTCCTACGAGCGCAAGCCCTCGTAGTTAATTACATCGTAGGGAGACAAAATCCCCTACAAAAACTCTCGATTAAAATAACGGCAAAATTTTGTTAGAATTTCTAGGAGTGATATCAAAAAGAGAAGTGAATTTTTGGAAATTCAACAGGGAATGGATCAAAATTGAGCAGTTATTAACGGAGTTAAAGGAGGAGAGGTAGGGGACACTTTGAGATTCCAGAACCATCCGGAAATGTCCCAACTTAATCTAAGTGTTGGGCTTTATGTTTTAGGATTGAAATGAAGCTTTAATTAGAATTGAGCATTTTATTAGAAATTTGGGATTAGATTCCCGAAGTTTGGGGTCTTATAATCAAAGATCTGCCCCGGAACCTAAATCTATTTTGGACACTGGACCACAGTCGTCCGATCCTAACTAATGCAGTGCAAGGTCTGGACTTATCCCGGCCTGGATTGGGGAGCCAGCTAACCACCTAATCGATTTAAAAGAGATGAGTCCGGTCTTTTATGAAAGAGTGGTAGGTACGTTATAATTAAAGTTTTGGGGAGGCGGGGCCGACATCTAGAGATTTTTCTAATTTGCCCCTTTGACTTATGTTGGGTGCTAAAATGCTAAGGACTATGAAATTAAAATTTTGACTCTTTAATTTGTATCTAATGCAATGCATGCTGGTTAACAACCTCAAATCAAATATGCTTGAAATTTTTAAAAACAGGCTTATAAAATAATTTTTTAGAAGACTGGACTTCCCCAGGTCCGGCACCTCGTCCTCATAGGTCAGACTATCCGGACTCTACCCGCAGGCGGGGAAGGGTCTAAAGCAAGGAAAGAGTAATGCAGAAATATGCATGCGACCCCGGGGTCGATCCCCGGCTAATTCCCTAGATTCGTTATCTTTCTATGTTATTTAGACTCACTAAAATTTTAGACTTTTAAGATTATGAGTATAAAACTTTTGCACCCTCACGAGCCTCACGTATCCAGGCGAAAACAAAGAGCGGCATGCAATCGCCAAAAAACTAGTAAAAACAAGTAATCCTAAAGACAATCAAATCATTACATCAAATACAAATTAATTAATAAATGTCCGTAGGCAGAGTTGCCTTGCTTATTACAAACCAGAATATTACAGAAAGTAAAGTGGCCGGGCACCACTGACAACAACCCAGATTCTAAATCTAGTAATGATGCAAGTTATTTTGAGTGGGATACTCTCAATCTTCACATCTTCAAATCTTCAATTTCATTCTTCTTTGGACTCCTTTTCTTCAATCTTCTTGGAATCTTCGTAGCAGATTACCCAAATGGATAAGAGGGCACTTCCCTCTAAAGGGGATGGCCACTCTTTCCTCTTTGGGTAAGGAAGAGGTATGATCCAAATTTGGATTTCCAAATGGAAAAGGAATGTTCCCTAAAGGGGTATCCTTTCCTCTTTGGAATCCAAGCTTTGGATCTATGTATCCCAACTCAAACTTAACTTTCACAACACTTGACACTTGCACAAATTACATTGATATCAAAATAAAAATCTAGACTCACCTGCAGGGTTATCCTAAGCAATTAATATATAAAAAAGGCAGTTATTCCCAAGCAGTTGTATATGAGCAGAAAAGAAAGTAAACACACTGGCCACGCTCTTTTTATTTGGGGGCTTTAGCAGCTGAAGCACCTGTGCAAAGAGTTTATAATATTTATGCATTTTTTAATTTGCCCCCTTTTTATATTGCCCTGCATGAGCGTGGCCACCTGCAGAAAACTGTGTCAACATCCAGATCGTGCCTAACCTAAGGGTAATCTAGTCGCCAAACACATCAATCTATCCACAGAGCACAGAAAAAGTAAGCAGACACAGCAAAGCAATTTCATCCACAACATGCAGTGAAAACTACGAAAAATCCGGCATACAGCAGTAAAGTAAACACCGGCCTAACCTAGATCTAGAGTTGGTTGTCCTAGCACATCATCTAAAGTGTGTGAGAAAGGTCGTGTGGCTGGGGTAGATCCTAAAGTGGGTTATTAATTGAAGTTGTCTAAAAGTGTGGATTTGTTAAGGCTTAGAAGGGGGTTTAAATTAAAATTTAACTATTAATGAATTAAGAATTTTAATTAGACATATTTTAAAAGTTAATTGATTACTACCTTTGTTTCACACCGAGGCCGTGAAGTTTATTTCACCTTCCTTGGGGCTAAGCTAATAGCCTCGTAGGCCTGGGTTACCCAGTAGCAATCGGGGTTGATTAAGTTATTTAAATTGGTTAGAATTAAAAGAGTGGATTAATATTAAAGGGAGTTGGTCGCTGATTTTTAAGATTTGATTAATTTAAGTTTTCCATTAATTGATTCGTGGCGTTGTGCCACCAGGCTCGAGGAACCAGCCTCCTTAGGACACTTAGCCCCGCAGCCCGGAGTAGTCCAGCCGATAAACCAAATTAATGTAATTGAAATAGAGATTTTAAAAATGTTAAATAATTAAAGATTAATCTATTTTAAGATTTAACACCCCTTAGAATTCATTCGTGGCGTTGTGCCACCAGGCTCGAGGAACCAGCCTCCTTAGGACACTTAGCCCCGCAGCCCGGAGTAGTCCAGCCAATAAATTTCAACTTTAGGGTGGTTGTTGTGTTTTGAAGGGTTTGTTAAATGTTTTAAACATTAAACCAATATTTTCTGGAGTTTTAGAATAATTTGAGCTTTTAGAATATTTTAGAATATTTAATGATTTAATTAAGGGGTTAAAAGTTGAAATTTTGATTAAAACCAAATTCTGGAATGTTTGTATTTTATTCAAATACTAGACCTTACTACGATCAGTTAGAAGGTAAGTACGTTGAAATCGGATTTTTCTGCATTTTATTACAAAGGTTTGAAGTTTTGAACTAGTTTTGACTCAAAGTTGACCGATTTGTTGACTTTTTAAAATATTGCAAATTTCTGGAAATTAATATTTTTAATAAATATTAGACATTACTATGAGTTGAATGCAAGTGAGTTTGGGTGATTTGGATTTTTCTGGAATTAGTTATGGATTATCGAAGTTTGGGCATTTTAATGAATTTTAGGAATTTCTTAATTAGAGGGCCCCTTTTGTGATTTTGCTTCAAACAAATTCCCAATCTCTTGAAAACACCTCCAAAGGTCAGGAATAACCTAAGGAGGGATCCTCAAGTGTTTGGGAGATTTTTTGATTTTTTAATTATTATTAATTAATTATCTCAATTAAACATTGATTTTTACTTAAAATTGAATTAGGGTTTAAATTGCTGTCAAATCAAGGGGCTTTCAATTATCATAGATTAAGGACTGAATTCTGGTCAGTTTGAGGGTTTATATGTAATTTTTGGATTTAAATTGGATTTATTACAATTTTTAGAAGTTTTAAAGGCTTAATTAAGGGTTTAAGACTTAGAAAATTGATTAGGGGACCTAATGACCTCAAAAATCAGTGAAAATTTCTCTAGGGGTTGAGGGTGTCACTAAGTTCAAATGTTCAAAGTTTCAACTCAAGGGAAAGTGAATCCTAATTATGGAAATTTTTCTAAGTTTTCTATACATGAGTCCTTAATTATTGTCCTTAAATATGTCACTAATTTTGATGGGCTTGAATCAATGTTTGAACTAACCCTCATACTCAATACACAAGGCATGCATGAACCACATAAACACATTCAATACCTAAATCTAGGAGAGCCTTAGACTAAGTGGTGTGTGCACCTTAAGCATGCAATTAACTAATTAACATAATTAAGACAAAATTAGTGAATAATCAAGGAATGATTATCCACTAATCATCCCCATTAATTCCATTCAGACATGCTCAATCAACATTTAAGATCTCAAATGAAATCTTGAACACTCAAGGATTTACATATATATAGTTTCAAAATATATATTAAAATACATAAATATAAATGGATTTATATATATAAATAGAAATATATATAATAAAATAATTAAATATATTATTAAAATACATGTTAATGGGTTGAAGGATCCACTGATCTCCATAGAAGTTTGAAAATAATAAAAGATTTTCCTTGTATTTTTTAAAATACTTAATATTTAATTAAATATAAAAAAAGGTTAATAAACTTCAATAATTCAAAATACCATCAAAATCTATTCAAATAGTATTGAAAATTTTTCTGGAGACCAGCCATGCACTCAACAACATGCATGCCAAATTTCAGATAAAAATAATTTATACATAATTAATTAAAAATAAAATACATATTTCTGTATTTCTTAAATTACTAATAAAATAATAACCAAAAGAGTTTGATTTTATTTTTAAAATAAACTAGATGAAATTCTGAAAATTTTGATATATTATACTTAATTTTTGGTTATGTATTTGATTTACTGTAATTTTCCAAAGTTTCTGTAATTAAAATCAATTAAAACACATTTTTTTTAATTAAACGGCGGCGGTCAGACACGCGGCGCGCTGGGATTGGCGGGATCGAAACCGCGTGACGGCGGGGACACGCGTCGGCCGCTGGCCGCTTCACGCGGTTTCCACTTAACCACGTCAGCGGCTCTTGACAGCCGTTGGATTAACCGCGGGTTCGATCTAACGGCTGAGATCAGATCCCGCGGTTTGATCTCACCAGGAGAAGATCAAACGGCGGAGCTTCGATCCCGCTGTTCCGAATGGACGGCCCTGATCTCGCCGGACGGCTGATCGAACGACAGATCGAATGCGCGGTCGGATCAGACCGCGGAAGGGCTCGATCTGGACCGTTGATCGAACGATCAACGGTCCAGAAAACGTACACTCACCGGAGACCGTGAGTGACGCCCTAGAGAACGTATTTCGCCTCGTTCTCTCGATCGGATCGATCATTTCACTTGAAATTTTAAACGTAGATTTAAGACGTGAACAGAAATCGTGGGGAATAGTTTGTTTTAGCTAAAACCCTAAAAGCACAAAGCTATTTAGATCTAACTAATGTGGACTAGATCTAGGGTTTTAGGGAGTTATACCGTTAGATCTTCGAAATTTCTGGATTGATGAGCTTGTAGATTGTCCAAGTGAAGATTCCCAGCGAAAATCCAAGCTCGAACGCGTCTGGATCGACTGCTATAGGCTTGGGACGGTCTAGGTGGTGGGTTCGCCGGAGAACTCGCCGCCGGTGACGTGCAACCACTTGGATTTTGTAGTGGGGAGGTAGAGGAAGCTCTGGAGATTCAAAACGAACTGGGAACAGGACTTGAGAGGGCTTGAGTAGTGAGAGATGATTAGGGTTAGAGTGTATGGCATTAAGGCCTTTTCCCCCTATTCAAACGCCCCCAGGCCAAACGGATGGCTGGGATTGACTCACCAGGTCCTTGGATGTTGCCAAGTGTCCCTGGGACAGCTAGAAGGCTGACCCAAAGGCTGGGCACGCCTCAATCCTATTGGATGGCTTTGGGATAAGTGGAGGGGACATTGCCATTTAAGGCTAAACCAGGCCCTGAGCCTGGTTAGGAGAGCTCCAAGTGAGCTTTAGGACATTAAGGGGTCGGCCTAAAGCAGCTTAAATCAAGGGAAAGGAGCTTAGCATGTGATAAAGCCTTCTAGAAGAGTTTTAAGCTTGGGTTTGACCAGGTTGACCAGTCAACTGGTCAATGGGGCTGATGTGGCATCCAAGCAGGTCATGGAGTCTCTCCAAGTGGCTGGATGGGTGTGGCTTGAGCTAGGTTCAATGGGTTGAAAGGTTTGACCATACAAATGGTCCCTTAAGCCTTGAGTTGACTGGTTGACCAGTCAACTCCATCAAGGGTTATGAAATTTTCAATTAGGTGATTCAAATGAGTTGATTAGGTGGATTGGAGGGTGGTTCCAAGAGCCATGTATGTCAAATAGATTAAGAAGGCTTAATGGGCCTTTAATGGGCTTCTAGGCCAAAACTGGTTGACTTGGTCAACCAGTTGGGTTCAGGGGCTAGAAATGGATTCAACAAATTCAGAATGTCAATCTGAGTCTATTGGATGTGGTCCCAGGGTTTGGAGGGGTTGATTTGGTCAAAATCACCATTTGAACCCTTAAGGGCTTGTTTGGTCAACCTGGGTTGACTTGGTCAACCAGGTTGACCCAGGGTCTGGGTTTGGGCTCAACAGGTTTGAAAAGGCATTTGGAGACCATTGAGGGTAGTTCCTGGGTCTGGGGAGGTCAAATTGATCAAAATCCCTATTTGAGTCCCTAAGGGCCTGTTTGGTCAACCTGGGTTGACTTGGTCAACCAGGTTGACCCAGGGTCTAGGTTTGGGCTCAACAGGTTTGAAATGATATTTTAAGTTTAATGGAAGTGGTTGGGTGACTTAGAGAAGTCATTTGGGTCAAAACACATGTTTGGACCCTTAAAGGGCCCCTTGGGTCAAACCAGTTGACTTGGTCAACCAGGTTGACTCAAGGGTTGGAAATGGGTTCAAAAGATTTGAAATGACATTTGAAATTTGTCAAAGGTGGTTGCATCCCATTTGGAGCTCATTTGGTTTGAAATCCCTATTTGAGCCCCATAGGGGTATTTTGGTCAATTTTGACCTATTGGTCAACTATGGTCAAAAATGGGTCTGGAAAATGCAGTTTACTGCTCAATGGGTTAAATTCAAAGGCCTGGAAGTGATTGGAGGCTTGGATAAGGGTTCCAAGGTCAAGATCTCAAAAGGGTTATGCTCAGTGGCATAGGCTGTAAATATTTGAAGGTTTTACAGCCTTTGAATTTTAATTCAGATTCTGGGGTTAGAGACCTCAGAATGAGCTCAAAATTGGAGGGTAGCCTTTAGAGACATGTCTTATCACTTTGCAAGTGATAGACCCTGAATCAGAGGCCATTTGACTGGGTTTTGAGATGTTTGAAAAATCTCTGAAAAGGGTGTTTAGGACAGGGCTTTAAAAGTTTGAATTTGAGTTTAAACTTCTGGAATTGGGTTTGATTTGAAGTTTAAATTAATTTGGACTTAAATTGGATAGGGTTTGAAATTCAAATTGGTCACAGGTAGGAATCAAATTGAAATTGGAGTGGATTAAATATAGGAATTGATTTAAAATTGAGGTTGATCAAAGGTGGAGGTTGATTTGAAGTTGGAGTGATCCTAAGATTTAGGAGAGTTCTAAGATCTAGGATTTAAAGGAATCCTAGGCTCTAGAATAAGCTCTAAGGTCTAGTTCTAGGAAAGATCCTAAGGTCTAGAGTGGATCCTAGGGTCTAGGATTAAATCTGGCTTCTGGAAGGGTCTTAGTGACCTCATACAAAAATGAGGTCAACAAATGGACCCCCAATGTGTGTGGTAGAAGGAACTTCTGCTGCACACATTGGCGTTGACCGAATGGAAGTAGAATTTTGGGAGTGAAAGGGAGATCATCTCCCAACCTCAAGCCTATAGGATGCTAATGGAAGGCTTACACCTATTGGACAAGGAAAACTGGTAAAACCAAGGTAGGGAATACCTAACCTTGGGTCTAAAGAAGGGCATCACCCAACCTTAGGTCTACAGGATGCTGATAGAAGACTTACTCCTAGTAGACAAGGAAACTGGAGAAACCAAGGTAGGGAATACCTAGCCTTGGGTCTAAGGAAGGGCATCACCCAACCTTAGGCCTATAGGATGCTGATAGAAGACTTACTCCAAATAGGCAGATTAACTGGGAACCAAAGTAGGGAATACCTAGCTTTGGGTCTAAGGAAGGGCATCACCCAACCTTAGGTCTACAGGATGCTGATAGAAGACTTACTCCTAGTAGACGGATCAACTGGAAACCAAGGTAGGGAATACCTAGCCTTGGGTCTAAGGAAGGGCATCACCCAGCCTTAGGCCTATAGGATGCTGATAGAAGACTTACTCCAAATAGGCAGATTAACTGGAAACCAAAGTAGGGAATACCTAGCTTTGGGTCTAAGGAAGGGCATCACCCAACCTTAGGTCTACAGGATGCTGATAGAAGACTTACTCCTAGTAGACGGATCAACTGGAAACCAAGGTAGGGAATACCTAGCCTTGGGTCTAAGGAAGGGCATCACCCAACCTTAGGCCTATAGGATGCTGATAGAAGACTTACTCCAAATAGGCAGATTAACTGGAAACCAAAGTAGGGAATACCTAGCTTTGGGTCTAAGGAAGGGCATCACCCAACCTTAGGTCTACAGGATGCTGATAGAAGACTTACTCCTAGTAGACGGATCAACTGGAAACCAAGGTAGGGAATACCTAGCCTTGGGTCTAAGGAAGGGCATCACCCAACCTTAGGCCTATAGGATGCTGATAGAAGACTTACTCCAAATAGGCAGATTAACTGGAAACCAAAGTAGGGAATACCTAGCTTTGGGTCTAAGGAAGGGCATCACCCAACCTTAGGTCTACAGGATGCTGATAGAAGACTTACTCCTAGTAGACGGATCAACTGGAAACCAAGGTAGGGAATACCTAGCCTTGGGTCTAAGGAAGGGCATCACCCAACCTTAGGCCTATAGGATGCTGATAGAAGACTTACTCCAAATAGGCAGATTAACTGGAAACCAAAGTAGGGAATACCTAGCTTTGGGTCTAAGGAAGGGCATCACCCAACCTTAGGTCTACAGGATGCTGATAGAAGACTTACTCCTAGTAGACGGATCAACTGGAAACCAAGGTAGGGAATACCTAGCCTTGGGTCTAAGGAAGGGCATCACCCAACCTTAGGCCTATAGGATGCTGATAGAAGACTTACTCCAAATAGGCAGATTAACTGGCAAACTAGGATGGTGCCACGAAGGGCGTACTCCATCACTAGCGAATGGGAATCAGGATGGTGCCACGAAGGGCGTACTCCACCACTAATCCCCGAGTGAAATGCCAGGGTGGTGCCACAGAGGGCGTACTCCACCACTAGCGGGTCTAATCCTAAGGGAAGGAAGGACCTAACCTTAAGGAAAAGGCGAAGAGCGTAAAAAAAACTTAAAAAAAAAAAAAAAAAAGGTAGAATCAAGCTGTAAATCAAGAAAAGGAAGTTTTATTGATTGATAAAATGAGCTACATCAAGCATAGTATTTCTTAAGGAAACGCCCATTAACAGGTAGCATTGGGTGGTTCCCTTTACAATCTACTAACTGATACGAGCCTCCTTCGTAGACAGTCTCTATAACGAAGGGTCCTTCCCATGTAGGTTCAAATTTGCCTCCCAACTTCCGATGGGCCAAGATAGGCCTCCGAAGGACCAATACCAAGTCTCCCGCTTGGAAGGTCCTAGGTCGCACTAACTTATCATGGGCTTGAACCATACGGGATTTATACAACTCTAAACTTTGTTGAGCTTGGAGACGTCGCTCTTCAAGGCCTTCGAGTTCTTCCAATCGTAGTTTTGCATTTTGTTCATTGGTAATTTGATTCTGAACTGCAATTCTAAGCGAAGGGATTTGTATTTCCAAGGGTAGAACAGCCTCAGATCCATACACTAGTGCAAACGGGGTGGATTGGGTCGGGGTTCTATAAGTGGTACGATAAGCCCACAGAGCTTCCACCAACCGCTCATCCCACTGCCGTTTGTTATCATCAAGGGTCTTTTTGACAATTTGCACCAAGGTTTTGTTGAAGGCCTCGGCCAATCCATTCGCCCGAGGGTAATAGATCGTCGAATATCTCCAATCAATATTATGGCGCCTTACGAAACTATTGATTTTTGTAGACTTGAATGCGGACCCATTATCGGATATGATTCTGCGGGGTACGCCGAATCGATATACAATATGGTCACGAAAGAATTTTAAGACATGGTGTGATGTTACGTTTCGTAGGGGAATTGCTTCCGCCCATTTTGAAAAGTAATCAGTCGCTGCTAATATGAAACGATGACCTCTCGCAGAGGGAGGGTCAATCGGCCCAATGATATCCGTGCCCCAACTTTCAAAGGGCCACGAGGCTATCGTAGGGTGTAACACATTAGGCGGCTGATGTAAAACCACACCATGGACCTGACATTGATGACAGTGCTTTGCAGTATTCATGCAATCGTCAATCATTGTAGGCCAGTAGTATCCAAGTCTTTTAATCTTTAATTTCATTTTTGGACCCGATTGATGAGCACCGCACAGTCCTGAATGAACTTCATTAACAATTTTCTGGGCTTCTCGCTTGTTCAAACAGCGCAGCCACATGTGATCAAAGGACCGACGGTACAACAGATCGTTAACTAGTGCATATGATAGGGCACGTTTCTTAATCTGGTTGGAGAGTGATTTATCCTGGGGAAGCTTCCCTTCTTTAAGGTAATCGACTAAGGGTCGTCTCCAATCGCCTTCTTCGTCAGTTGTCGAAGAGGCAGAAAGGATCTGAAGGGGAGTCTTACTAATGTGTTCCAAATCTATAAGGGAGAGAGTCTTACGACCCTGTATCTCTATAGGGATGGAATCCTCCTCAGGACATGCAAATTCCTTTGCAAGTTTTGCTAAGGCATCCGCCGCAGAATTGCTTCCACGGGGAACCCTATACAAAGTAGCAATGGGGATTTGTTCCAACAAGTGAAGCGTGTACTGGTGATATTTTAGGAGATTCGGATTCAAGACTTTATAAGTTCCGGCGACTTGGTTAATAACTAGTTGGGAATCTCCAAAGATCTTAATCTCTTTAATCTCCATTAGAATTGCAAGTTCCAAACCAGTTATCAGAGCTTCGTATTCAGCTTCGTTGTTTGTGCAAGGCTCCGATAAGTGGTAGGAAAAATGCATCATTCCTTTTTCTGGTGTAATAAAAATTAGACCGACTCCAGCCTTTCCAGGAATTACAGATTGTTGGGTCGCAATCCTACGAGAGGATGCTGCCCCATCAAAATATAATTCCCAGATGGCCTCGCTAGATTCCCCCAAACTCATGATTTGTTCGTCGGGTAAGTCATCATTCAGAGGAGAATCTGCTGGCAGCGGGTGTGCTGCCAGAAAGTCGGCAACAGCCTGTCCTTTCACAGCACGAAGAGGAGTGAAAGTAATCTCAAATTGCAACAATATCATAGACCAGCGAGCTAAACGTCCTGACAACGTAGGTCGGGTCATAAGATATTGCAAAGGATTAACTCTTGAAATCAGACTGATTGAGTGGGAGAGCATGTAATGCCTCAGTTTCTGAGCTGCAAAAACTAAAGCAAGACAATGCTTCTCAATTGACGGGTATCGAATTTCAGTAGGAAGGAGTCTTCGACTAAGGTAGTAGAGAGCATTCTCTTTTCCTTCGTCGTTAACTTGAGCTAACAGAGCACCTAAAGACTCATCTAGAGCTGCGGTGTAGAGGATTAATGGCTTTCCGGGAATCGGAGCTGCCAAGACTGGCGGGTTAGAAAGGTATTGTTTGATATCGTCAAAAGCATTCTGACACTTCTCGCCCCATACGAATTTAGTATCCTTTTTCGCAAGGACAGAAAAGGGTTGACATCTCCCGGAAAGATTAGAAATAAACCTCCTTATATATGCCAATCTACCTTGTAGAGACCTTAACTGAGTAAGGCTCTTAGGGGATGGCATATCTAAGATGGCTTCAATTTTAGCAGGATCTATCTCAATTCCGCGGTGCCTTACTACGAATCCTAAGAATTTCCCCGAAGCGACGCCGAAGGCGCACTTCAAGGGGTTCATTTTCAAATCGTAGCGGCGCAACCGTTCGAAAACAACTCTTAAGTCATACAGGTGAGCCTCTTTAACCTTGCTCTTGACAACTAAATCATCAATATAACATTCAACTTGATTATGAATTAAGTCGTCAAAGATACGGGTCATGGCCCGTTGGTAGGTTGCTCCGGCATTCTTTAAGCCGAATGGCATTACCTTATAACAAAAGATTCCAATAGGGGTTCTGAACGCCGTATTTCTCTCATCTTCAGGGGCCATCTTGATTTGGTTATAACCCGACGAGCCATCCATGAAGGAGAAAATAGCATGTGAGGAGGCAATGTCCACCATGAGTTCTGGTATTGGTAGGGGGAACTCATCCTTAGGGCATGCCTTATTCAGATCCCTATAGTCGACACAAATCCGAATCTGACCATTTTTCTTTCGAACTGGCACGACGCTGGCCACCCAAGAGGGGTATTGTTCCTCTCGAATGAATCCGGCCTCTGCCAATTTCTTAACTTCAGAAACGACTTGTTGCTCAATCTCTAAGCGCATGCGTCGAGGAGCTTGTTTAACAGGGATGGCATCATGCCGAACTCCAAGTTTGTGAACTGCTACCTCAGCAGGCAAACCTGGCATTTCGTCATATGTCCAGGCAAAGCAATCCCTAAACTCGAATAACAACTGGATTAAGTCTTGGGTTTCACCCTCGCTTAACAGAGTACTTATAAAAATCGGACGGGGGTCATCATCGTTTCCCAAGTTAATTTCTCTTAACTCATCGACTGTCGACTTAATTTCCTCTTCAAATTCAGGGGGTGCATCCCGAACTTGAAGATCATCGGGATCGTCTAAAGTCTCCAAACAGAGTCCATCCAAAGGACAAGGAGGATCTGTAGGGACATTTGGAGAATCGAGATGGTAAGTTATCATTAGGCAATACTCATCATCATCGAATGAACTAACTGTTCCAAAGCCAATACCACTTGTTGGATTTTTATTTACTTTTGTTCGCCAAATATTCTCGTGGTATCTAGCTTGACCCTTAGTCCATCGGTATGGTATAGAACCTTTAGAAAAAGTATTTTTTACACAAACAGGGAAGTAGCCGAAAGGTAATTCCATTAATTCATTAAAATCTGCCTCCTCAAGGGTTACATCACCTTCGTCCCTTGCGGAGGAGGAGCCAGGAAAGAATTTCTGGACTTTCTTAACTTCACCATCCAAGTTGGGGGCCACTTTGACTTCCAACCCTACAACCCTGCCTGCCGACAGTGGGGTCAGAGAAAGGGCCTCAATCCTTCTAGTGAGCTTTTCATACATTGTTAATTCAGGCTCGTCACTTTTAACTTTTGAAATATCTACCTCAGGGTCACTGTCCTGGTCTAAGGTGAGATCAAATTTTGGAGGAGTATTTATGTTTTGATAATCGAGAGAGAGGGCAGCACCTTGACTTTCTAGCTCATTATCGGAATCTGATTCCAAATCAATGTATACGGGTGCTGCTCTCCTGTCTAATGAAGCGCGGCCTCGACCTCGTGCCCTTAAAGCCATCCTCCCACCTCTTTGAGGTAATGTGCTTGGAGGTCTAAGGACAACAATATCAGAGTCGTCTTCACTACTCGATTGAATCATTTCTTGATTGATATTCTTATCTTTTTCTTTCTTTTGGTTGAATTTTTGTTCAACCATTTTCTCCTCAAATTTGATCTCTAATTTAGAACGGGACGAGGACCCTTTTGGTACAAAATATGCAGCATCTTCGTAGATCCCAATTTCTTGAATCGAGAATGGTTGCAAATCACCCTTAATCACATGTTCAATGCCATCTCGTTGATACTTAATGCATTGGTGCAGGGTAGATGGAACCATTCTATATTCGTGAATCCAAGGTCTACCTAGAAGTGCGTTAAAGGACGTAGTTGAATCAATTATATGAAATTTAGCTTCAGTTTTTAAACCTCCTATTTCCAGGAGTAGAGTGATTGAACCTAAAGCTCTCTCGCCCTTCTCGTTGAACCCACGAAGCACCAACCTGTCGGTTGAAAGCTTGCTAGTATCAACTCTGAGATAAGCAAGGGTCTTTATGTTCATCACGTTGACCGATGCACCCGGATCAACAAGGACTCTTGATAACTTGAAATTTCCCACATCTACAGTAATGTAGAGGGGACGATTGTGGTCAGCAGTTCTCAAGAGTAAATCTTCGTCTGAAAAGGTAACCCCAGGGACCTCTTTGAAGTAGAGAGCCTCACCTTCTGAAGTTGCAGCCAACTGTGTTAAGCAAATCTCGGGATCGAGAAGTGCTTTAATTAGAGACTCCCTCATTTCTTTGGAAAGAAGGAGGGCGTCATAAATACTTAATTTTGCTGGCAACTTCCTAAGGTGGGCTAGAACATTGTAATCAACCTTAGGAACGACAGACTCGAAACCCGGAGGAATTAAAGGGAATTCTGGTTGTTGAGAGGAATCCGGACTTAGATTTTCGAATGAAGGTTGCTTGCCTTTATCCTGAGGGGGCAACCTAGGGGGTAAGACTTTACCGCCACGGAGTTGCACCTGCTCGACGTCTTCGGGCGGGCAAACTAGGGCAGTGTCTACACACACCATAGGTGTTGGATCATCATTTTCTGAAAGCGAGTCAGAATCTGAAAGTTCTATCAAGATAGGATTTCCTTGAAAATTAATCTGAGGGAAATCACTTTCTGATAAAGCTTCATATTCGACCTCTTCTTGAATAGTCGATTCGGGGAGGTCGGTTTGATTAACCTCAATATTCGTTTCATTAGGAGTTTGATTCAAAGCAGGAGAGTCATCAATTTGCATTTGAGATTCATGGTTAATCATCAAGACAGAAGTAGAAGGATGTTTTTTATTCATCTTCTGACCCTTCGCCTTTGATGGGGCAAAGTAAAAATCAGATAACAAAAGAGGGGAAAGGGTTTTAACACCACCATCCGCCATTCTAATACATCTCTCATCTACACACTTCCTCTCTACAAAATCAGATTTCTCTTCTTTCACATTTTTCTCAGTAGTTCCTAAGACTACTGGAGAGGGAAGTGGCTCAACATCCTTCTGCGAAGCGTCCAGGTCAACTTTCCACACCGGGGCCTGGGCTATCGTAGTCAGCTGTTGAGAAAGACGAAAAGACTTGTTAATCGACTTTTTAAGTGCCCGGGACAAAGCAATGTCCCAACCATCTTCAACAAAACAAGAAGAGTTAAGAGGATTACCTGAAATGGTCTTAATTGAAGCCTTTTCTGGATCGACCAAGTATTCCTTAGGTATTATGATGTTACCTTGGGTGTAGTTCCTCTCAAGCCAATCTTTGAACACAACGCAGTCCTCAAGAGGGTGACTAAGCATCCTGTGGTACGGGCAATACTTGGGATCATCTTTCTTGCTCTCATCCTCAGGCCTCCTAGCCTCTGGCAACTGAAAATCTGGTTTCTTTAACAGACTTCTGAAGATCTTCTTAACTGACTCCCTTTTAAATGGATAAGGCTTTGCCAATCTCTCTCTAAAAGGGATGAAAGAGGGATCTCTAGTATGTTGAGGAACTATCTGAAAGGGCTGCTTCTGAGGCGGCTGTGGTGGAAGTGGAGTGCTAGGCTGACTAATCACTGGCCTCTTTCCTTTATCTACTGCTGAGACCACAGCTTTCTTTTCAAATGTCTTCACCAGTTTTGGACCCTTCCTTTCCTCAGACTGCTCTCGTAAGAATGGCATCCTAGGAGCCTCTTCCTGCAAATTGCTAGCCTTATTAAGAAGTTTCTCAAAAGTTTTAATAGTGAAACCCTTCAGGAGAAAAGCAACAGGACCGTGGATATTCTTCAACAGAATCTCCACAGCATGTTGTTCTTGCAACTGGGGTTCACACTTCATCGAGAGGTTTCGCCACCTCAAGATGTACTCAACTAGAGACTCTCCCGGCTTTTGCTTTTCAACCACGAGATCGCCCACAGTGGTGCGTTGTTGCGCTCCAGAAAATCTCTTAAGAAAGAGGTTTTCTAGGTCGCTAAAGGTTCTTACTGAACCGTTGGGCAGATCGGCGTACCATTCAAAAGCAATGCCGGACAGACTACTTACAAATTGGCGAAATAGTAGAGCATCTGACCCTCCTGCGTTGCAACAGCTTGCTCGGAAGTGGGCCAGATGCTGTCTCGGATTTTCAATTCCAGTGAAAACTTTAAAAGTTGGTGGCACAAAGCCCTTTGGATAAGGAACTAAGTCATATTCCTCGGGGTAGGGTCTACCCTTTGAAATAGACACAGTTCCTTGAGCATGGGCTAAGGCCTCCCTTACCTGGTCCTCAATTAACTGCTTGATATCCTTCTGAGGTGGGATCGGAGGAATGGTGGAAACTGCAGGGTGAACTGGAGGTGTCTCTACTGGACAAGGGAGAGTCACAGGTGGTGACTCGAGAGGTCTGGAATTAAGTTCTGCCCTTTTGGCCTTTTCTGTGAGCTCTCGAGCTGACTGGTGGATCACAAAAGACTCTTGCTGTGATTTGTCCAACTTCTCTTGCATTTCTCTAACTTGTGACATCATGCTAGCGAGCTGAGTCTCCAAGTTTTTTATATGTTCTTCATCTCTATCTTTCACAGACTCATCTGACTCTGACTCGACAGCATGCGGATCATCATCTTTAACAAATCGGCGCTTGCTGGGCTCAGCTTCTTTATTAGATCCTCTAGTTTCAACCACATGAATGCCCCCAACATAATCATCTTCATCTCCAAGGAGATCATCCATATCAGGGTCGAAAGAAGCCGTTCCTTCTTTGTTCAACAAGATGTTCCTTATTTCTTGGACTACCTCCTCGACCGGTCTATCCCCAATTGATTTAGGGTCAAGGGGTAAGTATCCTTTATACTCAGCCATATCAAACAACTCTTCAGAATCCATAAGGGCAATGATTTCTGTAAGTTTTGGATTAGGATCTGGTTGAGACTTTGTATCCGGTTCATCTTCCATTTCTAAATCCTGGTCAACTCTCTCCTCTTCGACTATCCCAAAGCTGGTAGTCAGAAGAGTGGCATCCTCTACAGGGAGAGGGACATATTCCTCAGGAGAAGTAGGAGCTTGTAAAGTGATAGTTCCCACATCTGGTAAGGTAAGGTCCTCAGACACCTGACTAAGGGGCCTAGGAATGACACTCGAACTTTGGGGATCATCAACTGGGGTAGCAGGAACGGTGACTATTGGATCCGGAATCAAACTGGCTGTGGCAGGACTATCAACTGTAACAACTGGAGTACTAGCCTGAACATCCATCAATTCAACTGCACTCGGAGCGGGGTTGGCTGAAACTCGTTGGAGCTGCAGAATGAACTTAGAAGTTCTAGGAGGTGGTGGCAGACTCTCCAACTTGGTTCTCTTTGGCACATATCTCCTTTCAGGAGATTTAGGTCTTTTTCCTTTAAGGTCCACAGACTTTTGAACTTCAACCCCCTTTGGTTTGACAATCACAGAGGCCAATCTTACAGGTTTATGTGAGGGTACCGGGGGTCTACCAGTAGAGTGGCGGCCTCTCTCGGACCCAGTCAACACAATACCCTCTGTTTGAGAGGACAGAGGGCGTGGCACCCAGTGATATCCATCAACCAGTACCGAAGTAGCAGGCTGTCTAGCATACTTCTTATTCTTCCTAACGAATTGAGGGGTTAAATTCTTTGCTTCAGATACTTCTTCCTTCAGTACTTCTTTTTGGAAGCGATGTGAGATCACTCCCTTCAACTGTTTCACATATTCTTCTTTAGTCTGCCCAGTCTGTGCAGCGCAAGTATGAATTATATTTCTCAGAGTCCTTGTCTTTTGAAGATGTTTTTCTTTCTGAGTCTTCTTGGTCGAGTAGTCGACCGGGCATGGTGGAGAACGGAGCTATCCTAGCTATCCTCTCCTCCCCTTGAGCTGAAGCCAGGGGGTAAAAGCGACTTCCCTTTAGGAGGGGAGAGGAAGCAGGAATAGGTAGCTCCTCAACAGCCTCAGGTTCTACTTGAGCCAAGGTCTTAAAGGGTAGAACTCTCTTAGCCTTAGAGATTTTCTTTCTAAGTCTCCTCAAGTAATTCTTCTTCTGATTCTTCGTGGTGAATCTAAGTCCAGAACTAGACCCTTCTTCAAAAACAGACTTAATTTCAGTGGAAGGCTCAACAACTGGTTCAGGCTGTTCCTGATCATCACTGACTACTGGCAAGGTGGGTGCAGATCCCACAATTAACTCAACTACTGGGGGAGTTTCCTTACTGGCATCCAGGCTCACAATCTGGTGTCCATCCATAGAGAGCTCTAGAGTACTGAATCCCATTCCAAAAATAACAGTGCTCCCTTGGTCATTAACAGTTGAGGACAACTCTCGGTCAAAAGAGAAAATCAGTTGGCCAGCCATTTGAAATTTTCTGAAAGTTAAAGAAAATGATTGAAATTAGATTTTTTTTTGAAAAGAATGGTAGAAAAGTATTTCATTGTTATTTTTTTGAAAGCATGACATATGTTGGCCCACGAAGGAATCGTATGGGGTAACACATGACAACTTGGAGTTTAAGAAATAATAATTTTTTGAAAATTTTGAGAATTTGAAAAGGGGTTTTCTTACAGGTTCCAAAACACAACGGACAGAGTTTCCCCTTGCCCGAAGGCTTATGGAATTGTAAGAAAGCTCAAGTAAGGAGGAATAGTTTAACCCTCCCCATCCTTAAAAGTCAAAGGGGAAGTGAGGGGGTTAAAACTAACAAGTTTTGGGATGAAATCAAAGATTTGCATTCTTTTCAATTTTAAGGATTTATATGTTGAACGAGAAATTTATCGACCATAAATCCATAAAATTAAAAAGGATATCCAGAGATCTGATTTGACACTGTCGCCTCACAGGCTGTGCCGGGGCAGAAGGTCAAAATCAGAACGAAAAGCCAAATTTAGAGGTGAAACCTCTCTTTTAGTATTTCGTTATTATTTTAGATGTTGTCCACACTCACCCAAGGAAGAAATGGGCAAAGGGACCAACGGAAGAAAGGTAGTTAAGACTACCGATGAAACAAAATTTTGCCATTATTAAAGATGGAGAGAGAGATTTGTCCCACCGGGCGTGCCATTTTTTTGTTGGTGGAATTTTGGAAAACAGGTTTTGAAAAATATTAGTTTTCTTTGGGGATTTTAAGATTAAGGTTGAGTTCTAATTCTAAGGTCGAATCGACTCGTTAGAAAGAGTATATCACCCCAAAGGACGAAAATAAACTTTCATAACGGTGTTCAGACTTAAAATTATGAAATCCATCTTGAATATTATGAGCGGATGCTAAAGAGAAATTCATATGACTCCGAAGGGTCAAAATGAGGTTCAACTGAATATCCAATACAATATTCAAGAAGTGTGATCATTAGGTTCACATCCAAAGCCTTATCAAAGAAAGATGTATCTCTCCGAAGGGAGAAAATATCATTCAATGATAATTCTTTAAATATGATAATAATGATCACTAGTATTTTAAGTTTTCCCAAAGAAATCCAATTGAATTTTGAAAAATCAATTTTTAAAATCAGGTGTGTGTGGTTCCTAAATCTCCTACGAGCGCAAGCCCTCGTAGTTAATTACATCGTAGGGAGATAAAATCCCTACGAAAACTCTCGATTAAAATAATGGCAAAATTTTGTTTAGAGTTTCTAGGAGTGATATCAAAAAGAGAATGAATTTTGGAAAATCAAAAGGGAATGGATCAAAATTGAGCAGTTATTAACGGAGTTAAAGGAGGAGAGGTAGGGGACACTTTGAGATTCCAGAACCATCCGGAAGTGTCCCAACTTAATCTAAGTGTTGGGCTTTATGTTTTGGATTGAAATGATAGCTTTAATTAGAGTTGAGCATTTTATTAGAAATTTGGGATTAGATTCCCGAAGTTTGGGGTCTTATAATCAAAGATCTGCCCCGGAACCTAAATCTATTTTGGACACTGGACCACAGTCGTCCGATCCTAACTAATGCAGTGCAAGGATCTGGACTTACCCCGGCCTGGATTGGGGAGCCAGCTAACCACCTAATCGATTTAAAATACATGAATCCGGTCTTTTATGAAAGAGTGGTAGGGACGTTATAATTAAAGTTTTGGGGAGGCGGGGCCGACATCTAGAGATTTTCCTAATTGGCCCCTTTGACTTATGTTGGGTGCTAAAATGCTAAGGACTATGAAATTAAAATTTTGACTCTTTAATTTGTATCTAATGCAATGCATGCTGGTTAACAACCTCAAATCAAATATGCTTGAAATTTTTAAAAACAGGCTTATAAAATAATTTTTTAGAAGACTGGACTTCCCCAGGTCCGGCACCTCGTCCTCATAGGTCAGACTATCCGGACTCTACCCGCAGGCGGGGAAGGGTCTAAAGCAAGGAAAGAGTAATGCAGAAATATGCATGCGACCCCGGGGTCGATCCCCGGCTAATTCCCTAGATTCGTTATCTTTCTATGTTATTTAGACTCACTAAAATTTTAGACTTTTAAGATTATGAGTATAAAACTTTCACACCCTCACGAGCCTCACGTATCCAGGCGAAAACAAAGAGCGGCATGCAATCGCCAAAAAACTAGTAAAAACAAGTAATCCTAAAGGCAATCAAATCATTACATCAAATACAAATTAATTAATAAATGTCCATAGGCAGAGTTGCCTTGCTTATTACAAACCAGAATATTACAGAAAGTAAAGTGGCCGGGCACCACTGACAACAACCCGGATTCTAAACCTAGTAATGACGCAAGTTATTTTGAGTGGGATACTCTCAATCTTCAAATCTTCAAATCTTCAATTTCATTCTTCTTTGGACTCCTTTTCTTCAATCTTCTTGGAATCTTCGTAGTGGATTACCCAAATGGATAAGAGGGCACTTCCCTCTAAGGGGAAGGCCACTCTTTCCTCTTTGGGTAAGGAAGAGGTATGATCCAAATTTGGATTTCCAAATGGAAAAGGAGTGTTCCCTAAAGGGGTATCCTTTCCTCTTTGGAATCCAAGCTTTGGATCTATGTATCCCAACTCAAAATAACTTTCACAACACTTGACACTTGCACAAATTACATTGATATCAAAATAAAAATCTAGACTCACCTGCAGGGTTATCCTAAGCAATTAATATATAAAAAAAAAAGTTATTCCCAAGCAGTTGTATATGAGCAGAAAAGAAAGTAAACACACTGGCCACGCTCTTTTATGATTTGGGGGCTTTAGCAGCTGAAGCACCTGTGCAAAGAGTTTATAATATTTATGCATTTTTTAATTTGCCCCCTTTTTATATTGCCCTGCATGAGCGTGGCCACCTGCAGAAAACTGTGTCAACATCCAGATCGTACCTAACCTAAGGGTAATCTAGTCGCCAAACACATCAATCCATCCACAGAGTACAGAAAAAGTAAGCAGACACAGCAAAGCAATTTCATCCACAACATGCAGTGAAAACTACGAAAAATCCGGCACACAGCAGTAAAGTAAACACCGGCCTAACCTAGATCTAGAGTTGGTTGTCCTAGCACATCATCTAAAGTGTGTGAGAAAGGTCGTGTGGCTGGGGTAGATCCTAAAGTGGGTTATTAATTGAAGTTGTCTAAAAGTTTGGATTTGTTAAGGCTTAGAAGGGGATTTAAATTAAAATTTAAATATTAATGAATTAAGAATTTTAATTAGAACATATTTTAAAAGTTAATTGATTACTACCTTTGTTTCACACCGAGGCCGTGAAGTTTATTTCACCTTCCTTGGGGCTAAGCTAATAGCCTCGTAGGCCTGGGTTACCCAGTAGCAATCGGGGTTGATTAAGTTATTTAAATTGGTTAGAATTAAAAGAGTGGATTAATATTAAATGAGTTAATTACTGATTTTTAAAGCTTGATTAATTTAAGTTTGCCATTAATTGATTCGTGGCGTTGTGCCACCAGGCTCGAGGAACCAGCCTCCTTAGGACACTTAGCCCCGCAGCCCGGAGTAGTCCAGCCGATAAACCAAATTAATGTAATTGAATTAGAGATTTTTAAAATGTTAAATAATTAAAGATTAATCTATTTTAAGATTTAACACCCCTTAGAATCCATTCGTGGCGTTGTGCCACCAGGCTCGAGGAACCAGCCTCCTTAGGACACTTAGCCCCGCAGCCCGGAGTAGTCCAGCCAATAAACTTCATCTTTAGGGTGGTTGTTGTGTTTTAAAGGATTTGTTAAATGTTTTAAAGCATTAAACCAATATTTTCTGGAGTTTTAGAATGATTTGAGCTTTTATGAATTTTTAGAATATTTTAATGATTTAATTAAAGGGTTAAAAGTTGAAATTTTGATTAACCAAATTCTGGAATGTTTGTATTTTATTAAAATACTAGACCTTACTACGATCAGTTAGAAGGTAAGTACGTTGAAATCGGATTTTTCTACATTTTATTACAAAGGTTTGAAGTTTTGAACTAGTTTTGACTTAAAGTTGACCGATTTGTTGACTTTTTAAAATATTGCAAATTTCTGGAATTTAATATTTTTAATAAATATTATACATTACTATGAGTTGAATGCAAGTGAGTTTGGGTGATTTGGATTTTTCTGGAATTAGTTATGGATTATCGAAGTTTGGGCATTTTAATGAATTTTAGGAATTTCTTAATTAGAGGGCCCCTTTTGTGATTTTGCTTCAAACAAATTCCCAATCTCTTGAAAACACCTCCAAAGGTCAGGAATAACCTAAGGAGGGATCCCCAAGTGTTTGGGAGATTTTTTGATTTTTTAATATTATTAATTAATTATCTCAATTAAACATTGATTTTTACTTAAAATTAAATTAGGGTTTAAATTGCTGTCAAATCAAGGGGCTTTCAATTATCATAGATTAAGGACTGAATTCTGGTCAGTTTGAGGGTTTATATGTAATTTTTGGATTTAAATTGGATTTATTACAATTTTTAGAAGTTTTAAAGGCTTAATTAAGGGTTTAAGACTTAGAAAATTAATTAGGGGACCTAATGACCTCAAAAATCAGTGAAAATTTCTCTAGGGGTTGAGGGTGTCACTAAGTTCAAATGTTCAAAGTTTCAACTCAAGGGAAAGTGAATCCTAATTATGGAAATTTTTCTAAGTTTTCTATACATGAGTCCTTAATTATTGTCCTTAAATATGTCACTAATTTTGATGGGCTTGAATCAATGTTTGAACTAACCCTCATACTCAATACACAAGGCATGCATGAACCACATAAACACATTCAATACCTAAATCTAGGAGAGCCTTAGACTAAGTGGTGTGTGCACCTTAAGCATGCAATTAACTAATTAACATAATTAAGACAAAATTAGTGAATAATCAAGGAATGATTATCCACTAATCATCCCCATTAATTCCATTCAAACATGCTCAATCAACATTTAAGATCTCAAATGAAATCTTGAACACTTAAGGATTTACATATATATAGTTTCAAAATATATATTAAAATACATAAATATAAATGGATTTATATATATAAATAGAAATATATATTATAAAATAATTAAATATATTATTAAAATACATGTTAATGGGTTGAAGGATCCACTGATCTCCATAGAAGTTTGAAAATAATAAAAGATTTTCCTTGTATTTTTCAAAATACTTAATATTTAATTAAATATAAAAAAAGGTTAATAAGCTTCAATAATTCAAAATACCATCAAAATCTATTCAAAAAGTATTGAAAATTTTTCTGGAGACCAGCCATGCACTCAACAACATGCATGCCAAATTTCAGATAAAAATAATTTATACATAATTAATTAAAAATAAAATACATATTTCTGTATTTCTTAAATTACTAATAAAATAATAACCAAAAGAGTTTGATTTTATTTTTAAAATAAACTAGATGAAATTCTGAAAATTTTGATATATTATACTTAATTTTTGGTTATGTATTTGATTTACTGTAATTTTCCAAAGTTTCTGTAATTAAAATCAATTAAAACACATTTTTTTTTAATTAAACGGCGGCGGTCAGACACGCGGCGCGCTGGGATTGGCGGGATCGAAACCGCGTGACGGCGGGGACACGCGTCGGCCGCTGGCCGCTTCACGCGGTTTCCACTTAACCACGTCAGCGGCTCTGACAGCCGTTGGATTAACCGCGGGTTCGATCTAACGGCTGAGATCAGATCCCGCGGTTTGATCTCACCAGGAGAAGATCAAACGGCGGAGCTTCGATCCCGCTGTTCCGAATGGACGGCCCTGATCTCGCCGGACGGCTGATCGAACGACAGATCGAATGCGCGGTCGGATCAGACCGCGGAAGGGCTCGATCTGGACCGTTGATCGAACGATCAACGGTCCAGAAAACGTACACTCACCGGAGACCGTGAGTGACGCCCTAGAGAACGTATTTCGCCTCGTTCTCTCGATCGGATCGATCATTTCACTTGAAATTTTAAACGTAGGTTTAAGACATGAACAGAAATCGTGGGGAATAGTTTGTTTTAGCTAAAACCCTAAAAGCATAAAGCTATTTAGATCTAACTAATGTGAACTAGATCTAGGGTTTTAGGGAGTTATACCGTTAGATCTTCGAAATTTCTGGATTGATGAGCTTGTAGATTGTCCAAGTGAAGATTCCCAGCGAAAATCCAAGCTCGAACGCGTCTGGATCGACTGCTATAGGCTTGGGACGGTCTAGGTGGTGGGTTCGCCGGAGAACTCGCCGCCGGTGACGTGCAACCACTTGGATTTTGTAGTGGGGAGGTAGAGGAAGCTCTGGAGATTCAAAACGAACTGGGAACAGGACTTGAGAGGGCTTGAGTAGTGAGAGATGATTAGGGTTAGAGTGTATGGCATTAAGGCCTTTTCCCCCTATTCAAACGCCCCCAGGCCAAACGGATGGCTGGGATTGACTCACCAGGTCCTTGGATGTTGCCAAGTGTCCCTGGGACAGCCAGAAGGCTGACCCAAAGGCTGGGCACGCCTCAATCCTATTGGACGGCTTTGGGATAAGTGGAGGGGACATTGCCATTTAAGGCTAAACCAGGCCCTGAGCCTGGTTAGGAGAGCTCCAAGTGAGCTTTAGGACATTAAGGGGTCGGCCTAAAGCAGCTTAAATCAAGGGAAAGGAGCTTAGCATGTGATAAAGCCTTCTAGAAGAGTTTTAAGCTTGGGTTTGACCAAGTTGACCAGTCAACTGGTCAATGGGGCTGATGTGGCATCCAAGCAGGTCATGGAGTCTCTCCAAGTGGCTGGATGGGTGTGGCTTGAGCTAGGTTCAATGGGTTGAAAGGTTTGACCATACAAATGGTCCCTTAAGCCTTGAGTTGACTGGTTGACCAGTCAACTCCATCAAGGGTTATGAAATTTTCAATTAGGTGATTCAAATGAGTTGATTAGGTGGATTGGAGGGTGGTTCCAAGAGCCATGTATGTCAAATAGATTAAGAAGGCTTAATGGGCCTTTAATGGGCTTCTAGGCCAAAACTGGTTGACTTGGTCAACCAGTTGGGTTCAGGGGCTAGAAATGGATTCAACAAATTCAGAATGTCAATCTGAGTCTATTGGATGTGGTCCCAGGGTTTGGAGGGGTTGATTTGGTCAAAATCACCATTTGAACCCTTAAGGGCTTGTTTGGTCAACCTGGGTTGACTTGGTCAACCAGGTTGACCCAGGGTCTGGGTTTGGGCTCAACAGGTTTGAAAAGGCATTTGGAGACCATTGAGGGTAGTTCCTGGGTCTGGGGAGGTCAAATTGATCAAAATCCCTATTTGAGTCCCTAAGGGCCTGTTTGGTCAACCTGGGTTGACTTGGTCAACCAGGTTGACCCAGGGTCTGGGTTTGGGCTCAACAGGTTTGAAATGATATTTTAAGTTTAATGGAAGTGGTTGGGTGACTTAGAGAAGTCATTTGGGTCAAAACACATGTTTGGACCCTTAAAGGGCCCCTTGGGTCAAACCAGTTGACTTGGTCAACCAGGTTGACTCAAGGGTTGGAAATGGGTTCAAAAGATTTGAAATGACATTTGAAATTTTTCAAAGGTGGTTGCATCCCATTTGGAGCTCATTTGGTTTGAAATCCCTATTTGAGCCCCAAAGGGGTATTTTGGTCAATTTTGACCTATTGGTCAACTATGGTCAAAAATGGGTCTGGAAAATGCAGTTTACTGCTCAATGGGTTAAATTCAAAGGCCTGGAAGTGATTGGAGGCTTGGATAAGGGTTCCAAGGTCAAGATCT
Organism: Dendrobium huoshanense; assembly: GCA_016618105.1. Lineage (NCBI taxonomy): Eukaryota > Viridiplantae > Streptophyta > Magnoliopsida > Asparagales > Orchidaceae > Dendrobium > Dendrobium huoshanense. The sequence continues at coordinate 10,713,516 of CM028345.1, read as the reverse complement.
CAAAAGGGTTATGCTCAGTGGCATAAGCTGTAAATATTTGAAGGTTTTACAGCCTTTGAATTTTAATTCAGATTCTGGGGTTAGAGACCTCAGAATGAGCTCAAAATTGGAGGGTAGCCTTTAGAGACATGTCTTATCACTTTGCAAGTGATAGACCCTGAATCAGAGGCCATTTGACTGGGTTTTGAGATGTTTGAAAAATCTCTGAAAAGGGTGTTTAGGACAGGGCTTTAAAAGTTTGAATTTGAGTTTAAACTTCTAGAATTGGGTTTGATTTGAAGTTTAAATTAATTTGGACTTAAATTGGATAGGGTTTGAAATTCAAATTGGTCACAGGTAGGAATCAAATTGAAATTGGAGTGGATTAAATATAGGAATTGATTTAAAATTGAGGTTGATCAAAGGTGGAGGTTGATTTGAAGTTGGAGTGATCCTAAGATTTAGGAGAGTTCTAAGATCTAGGATTTAAAGGAATCCTAGGCTCTAGAATAAGCTCTAAGGTCTAGTTCTAGGAAAGATCCTAAGGTCTAGAGTGGATCCTAGGGTCTAGGATTAAATCTGGCTTCTGGAAGGGTCTTAGTGACCTCATACAAAAATGAGGTCAACAAATTACTAAACGCAAGAGGGGGGGTGAATTGTAAAAACTTCTCAATAATAAAATTAACCCTAAACAATAGATCTAATTTTTTTTATTGTTTTTGAACTTTAAAACAAAGATTTATGCAATTTTTCTTTCACAAATTTCACATGCAAAGATATGACAAGTTTAAAATGCAAGCAAAAAGTAAACAATATAAGGAAAGAACACACAGAATTTTATAGTGGTTCGTCAAAAATATGACCTACGTCCACTCCCCGGAGTCTCCACTCCGGGATTTTCACTATCAAAATAGTTCTCCTTTTGCCCCCCTCGCAAGGCGGAGAAGCCTGTACAAACCTCCCTTTCACCAACCCGACGTGGCGGAATACCAAACTCTTTTTCGCCCTCTTGCGACGGCAGAGAACCTTCTCATTTTTCTCCCTCCTGGAGAAGGCAGAGAACCTCGAGGTAACGGATGTAGACGAGCCTTTCCCTTGGAGATCCTTCCTCAAATCCTTCTCGGGCCACAGAGGGGCAAGATGCAGCAAGCTTGGAGCAACCGTGTGATATCCCTCACAGCTCTTCTTCCTCACAACGCTCACCTCCTCCTTCCTCTCTCAACCCTCAAGAATTTCTCTAGAGTTTCTCCCTTGGAACCCTCTCTAACCACGTTCACCCCCTCTGTAAATCTTACCCAAAAAGACTTGATTGACATCTAAAAACGGGCTCCAAAAACCTCTGATTTCAAAAGTAGCCGTTACTGTTCGTACAGTACGATTCAACATCGTACAGTACGATCTTCATAAACAGCCGTCGTCCTGGTACGAAGATGTACGAACAGTAAAAAAACAAATCGTACTGTACGTAAATATCGTACGGTACGATCCAACAAGATACTATTCGTACAGGATGATGGTCTGGACGATCGGATGTCGTCTCTATTCATCGTATGGTACGTTACTATCATACAGTATGATGTTTAAATTTTCATTAGGCCTGTATTACATGCACTAATCACGGGCTAATTTAAGTAAGTATTAAAAACGGATCGTACAGTACGACATGTTCGTACAGTACGAACGGGCGCAAAATCACTTACTTAAACTAAGTCACGGCTAGGGTTTTGGATCTGAACATATCGTACAGTACGACGGACTTCGTACAGTACGATCTATTCACAGATTTGTCCACATAGCTTGGATCGTACAGTACGAAATAAAATCGTACAGTACGATCTACAGAGAAGAATTTTAGTTATGATTTGCAGTTAAAAAAGAACTCTCCCCCTGTGTGTGTGCATGGTTGCTCTTACTCTTACGCATTTTGTGGCCAACTCATAAAGTAAAAATACATAAATGAAAAAATACAATGTTTGACTCATACTCCTAATCTACCAGGTCTTGTCTTCCTTTCTTCCTGAGTCACTTGTGATCTTCCTGAAATGTTAGTGCTCAAGAAAAATACAAATAAAAATAATAATCAATGAAAAGCAGTTCCAAAACATTCATTATTTGGCATCATCAAATCTCAAACTCGGGGTCATGGTTGCAACACTTAGGTTAGGTACGATCTTGATGTTCACATAATTTTCTGCAGTGGCCACGTTCATGCAGGGCAGTAAAAAAAAGGGGGCTAAGTTAATAATAAATATCAATTGTTATAAATGCTTGGCACAGGTGCTTCAGCTGCTAAAGCCCCCCAAATAAAAAGAGCGTGGCAAGTGTGTTTTCATCCTTTTTGCACATATATAACTTCTTGGAATAATTACTTCTTATTTATTAACTGCTTAGATAACCCTGCAGGTGAGTCTAGATTTTATTTTTGATGTAAATGTAATTTGTATAATTGTCAAGTGTTGTGAAAGTTAATTTTGAGATGGGAGACATAGATCCAAAGCTTGAATTCCAAAGAGGAAAGGATGCCCTTTTGGGAAGAATTCTTCTTCCATTTAAAATCCAAATTTGGATCACACTTCTCTTCTACCAAAAGAGGAGAGTGGCCTTCCCCTTAAGGGGGAGGTGCCCTCTTATCCATTTGGGTAGTTCGCTGTGAAGAATCCAAGGAGTTTGAAGGAAAGGAATCCAAAGAGGGCAAGATTGAAGACCTAAAGATTGAGAATATCCCACTCAAAACTACTTGCGTCATTACGAGGTTTAGAATCTGGGTTGTTGTCAATGGTGCCCACCCACTTTACTTTCTGCAAAATTCTGGTTTGTAATAAGCAGCAACTTTTCCTATGGACATTTATTAATTAGTTAATATTTGATGTGATGAATTGATTACCTTTAGGATTGCTTGCTTTTCCTAGTTTTTTTGCGATTGTGTGCCGCTTTTGTTTTCGCCAGGATACGTGAGACTCGTGAGGGTGTGAAAGTTTTATACTCAATAACTTTAAAAGTTTAAATTTTAGTGAGTCTAAATAACATAGAAAGATAACGAATCTAGGAATTAGCCGGAGATCGACCCCGGGGTTTTAGACCCTTCCCCGCCTGCATTACTTCTTCCCTTGTTTTAGACCCTTCCCCGCCTGCGGGTAAGTCGGATAGTCTGACCTATGAGGATGAGGTGCTGGACTTGGGGAAGCCCAGTCTTCTAAAAAATTATTCTGTAAGCATGTTTTTAAATTTTCAAGCATATTTGATTTAAGGTTGTTAACTAGCATGTATTGCATTAGAAAAAATTAAAAGAGTCAAAATTTTAATTTCATAGTCCTTAGCATTTTGCACCCAACATAGTCAAAGGGCCCAATTAGGAAAATTTCTAGATGTCGGCCCCAACTCTCCAAAACTTTCATAAAAGACGGACTCATCTCTTTTAATTGACTAGGTGGTTAGCTGGCTCCCTAATCCAAGCTGGGGTAAGTCCAGGTTTTACACTGTATTAGTTAGGATCGGACGACTGTGGTCCAGTGTCCAAAATAGATTTAGGATCCGGGGCAGATCTTTGATTATAAGACCCCAATTTCGGGAATATAATCCAAATTTCTAATAAATACTCAAATCAAATTAATTTCCATTCAATCCTAAATGTAAAGCCCAATACTTAGATTAAGTTGGGACACTTCCGGATGGTTTCTGGAATCTCAAAGTGTCCCCTACCTCTCTCCCTTTGATTCTGTTAATAACTGTTCAATTTTATATCCACTCCCCTTTGATTTTTCCAAAAGATTCTATTCATTTTATTTTTTTTGAAATCACTCCTAGAAAATCTAACAAAATTTCGTTCTTATTTTAATCGAGAGTTTTCGTAGGGGACTCTGTCTTCCTACGATGTAATTAACTACGAGGGCTTGCGCTCATAGGAGATTTGGAACCCCAAACACCTGATTTCAAATTAATCTTTTTAAAAAACCCTCTTAGATTTCTTTGGAAAAGTCAAAAATGATTGCAATTATCATATTATAAGAATTATCATTGAAAGGTGATACCTCTCTTTGGTGAGATACATCCTTCTTTGATAAGGCTTTGGATATGAATTCGGTAATCACATTCCTTGAGTATCATAACTAGATTATTTAGTTGAACTCTACTTCGTCCCCTCGGGGCCATGTCGAGTTCTCTTTAGAATCTAGCCGTGATATTCAAGACGAATTACATAATTTTAAGCCTGAACACTGTTGTGTAATTTTATTTTCGCCTTTCGGGGTGATATACTTTTTTCGAGCGAGTAGATTCGACTTCTAGAATTAGAATTGAATCTCAATTTCAAAATTCCCAAAGAAAACTAATATTTTCAAAACCTGTCTTCAAAATTTCCACCAACAAAAATGGCACGCCCGGTGGGACAAATCTCTCTCTCCATCTTTAATAAGAACAAAATTTTATTTCATCGGTTGTCTTAACTACCTTCATTCCGTTGGTCCCTCAACCCATTTCTTCCTTGGGGGAGTGTGGCCAACATCTAAAAAAAATGATTTTAAAACATTAAAAGAGAGGTTCTACCTCCAATATTTTATCATTTTTTGACTTAATCGTCCTGATTTTGACTTTCTGCCCTGGGATTTCCTATGAGGCGACAATGTCAAATCAGGTCTTCAAATATTCTTTAAAATTTTGATTAACAAATATCACATTTAATATACCTTTGCTTTCCAAGTCGAAAGGATTCTGAATTTTTTTTGACTTTAAGAAAGTTCGAAGTATTTTAGTCTTAATCCCTTTACTCCCCTTTAACTTTCAGGAGTAAGGAGGGTTAGACTATCTACTTTACTTAGGCTTTTTTCTTACAATTCCATAAGCCTTCGGGCAAGGAAAAACTCTATCCGTTGTGTTTTGGATTTCATAGAAAAAAACCCATCTTAAATCATTTAAATTTTAAATTTCCTTCAAAATGTGGAAAGAAAGATAATAACAATTTTAAATCCAACTTTCAACTTAGACTTTGATCCAAGCTTCAATCTAGCCTTGACCCCATCCATTCATTACAATCACCACATGATTGTAAATGATTTGGATACTCTAATACTAATCATTCAAACTTGAAATCCAATCCAAACCCAGAACTCATAGGCTAAAGACTTAGGTCTTAAAGCCTTTCTAGGTGATTTTTTCCATCACCTCGAAACCCAGTCTTTTGACCTCTGATTCTGGGTCTATCAATTTCATATTTATGTGACATGACTCTAGAGGCAACCCTCCAAATTTGAGCTCATTTGGAGGATTCTAACCCTTAAACTTAATCCAACTCCAAATGTTGCAAAACCTTTGAATATTTACAATCCATGCCACTAGGCCTTTCACCTAGTGGAATTTGACTTTGGATCCCCCTCAAATCTTTTGATCCCTCTTAATATCTTGATATTAACCTATTAAGCAATGATCTACATCTTTTTAGATTCAATTTGACCCAGAATTGACTTGAGTCCAAAATGACCAAAATGCCTTTAAATGGAGATTTTTGGACTTTTGGCCTAAACTCAACTTGATTTGACTTATCAACCTTTGAAATCTTCTTCAAATATCATTCCAATGCATCCTAAATGACTTTAGGGAACACATGGAATCCAAACTTGACTCTTGGTTTGACCAGGTCGACCAAGTCAATCATGGTTGACCAAATCAACTTTTAACCTACACACTTGTCAAATTCAATTATTCAACCCATTTGAATCAATCAACCTTTCAAAATCATTCAATTGGACACTCATGACATGTCCAAAGACTTTCAAGTCAATCCTCATATTAGGTTGACTTGGTCAACTCATTTGGAGAGGTCAAAACCCTCTTTAACTTCATGTATTTACTTAAAAATTCAAATCCTTGATCTCAAACTCTTGGCCACATCATCAAGCCACCTTGGAAATCCATGGCTTAGTCTAGAACCTGCTCAACTTGATGTGATGTGACACATTTCCTACCCTAATAGAGCTTAAACCACCCCCCTTTAACAAGGCTTGGCATTGGTTCATCCAAATGGGGAAAATGTGTGGTCCCTCTTCACATGGACCAAGAGATGTCACTCTCAACCACCAACCCTATTCCATATCTTTGGGAAGCATAGGGGACACTTGGGACTCATCCAAAACCACTCCAAATCAAATCTCAATCATCCAATCTTA